>JARBJD010000758.1:0-17674 GCA_033064195.1 Blattamonas nauphoetae
GGCGAGGATTGGGGTTCAGATTTCCTCGCAGGTCCATCAGAAAAACATGATGTTTTGTGCAGTTGATTGCGAACGTGGTGCGTGGTGGACCACAATCGGCGATGCCAGCTGGCCCAGTCGGAGAACAGAGTCCTAAATGACACACAGGATGTCTCCACAATCGCACATCGCGACGGCGAGGACAGTGTCGGAGAGAGGGATGGCCAGCTTTTGCGTTCGTGCAACCAAGAGACTCCACATCGAAAATCAGAGCGTCAAGCGAAAGCGTTGAGTTCTACACATTAAAAAGGCAGTTCTGATGAGTCCTGAGCCGAGAAACTTCACTTGAGATGGGTTGCTCTCTGTTGAGTCGCACGAGTGTTGACTTCGTGATTGATGTTCTTGTTTCTCCCTTCAGTGTGAGGTCCACAGATTCAAAATGTTGGAATGCTCATCCGTTCTGCTTGTTCTCGAGTCTGATGATAGGTTGCGAATCATACCCGTGTCTCTGCCTCCTTGATTCCTGCCAGAACCCGAAGAGAAAGAAAATGACGGATAGAAGGGGAGGAAATGAACTGCCGAAGGTGTTGTGTGCAGATGGGATGCGGCGAAAGGCCCTTCTTCTGTCGATCAGCCCTCACAAAGTGGCAATTGTTTCGATGTCGCCTGTGGAGAGGAGTGAGGCATCAAAGGGAAGAGCTGGATCGAAGTCCTTCCTCCCTTACCATCGATACTCTTCGCAACGAACGAGTCCTGCTCGTCCAGAGACTCGCTGCGGGAGTGCGGCGAAGGAGTCGTGCTGCCAGCGGGTGGAGATGCAGACGAGCCGCGGTTGCCAGGCGTGGTCGGTGTCTGGTCAGCCCGATCGCGTGTCGACTGTTTCCAGTTTTGACGAGTTCTTCGGTGTTGACCAGAATCTGCTCTGGTTCAGATAAGACTGCGACCGCAGCGTCGAGAGCGACAGCGCGTTCGTCAGCCTCACGAAGTGCTGAATCTGCGGCGAAATCGGCGGGTTGGCAGGAATATCGTCGTTTTCTTTTGACTTTCGCGTGCTTGTATCGCCACCGTTTCTCTTGGAGGGGACAACAAAGAGCGACGAAGAGATCGAGTTTTGGAGGAGGTCCGTTTGGTTCGGAAAGAAGAGGGTGTCCTGAATGCGTGGGTGGATGAACAGATACTGGAAAGGGAAAGAGACGGGACAATGGGTGGATCTGGCGCTGGAGAATCAGCAGGTAGACGAGATCTGAAAGAGATGGGGATGGTTGTGATTGTTTGGTCGGAGAGACAGATGAAACCGGTTGAGGTGGGGTGGGAGGGACTCTGTCGTCGAGAGAGACGTATTGCTGGGAGAATCGTGAGAAATGATGGAGACGGTCATCGACGTGCATTGTTCCTTACTATAGTGATATTCGTGATGGCCATTCGGTTTTTCTTGTTTTGATTGTATTTCGGGTGATGTTGACCTGAATTCCAGTAATTGACGTGCTCGTCCGCGAGTCACCGCGCGATGGAAATGGTGAAACAAGTCTGATAAACTACAGTTGAACAAACCGGCTTATTCTGAAAAATAGCCATCCACACGATGATCCAAGTTCCACAAACTTGTAATAAACACATTTTTCAACATCCGAATATATCGGACGAGATCCTCCTGAGTCAAGATCGTGTGTAAACTGGCGGTTGTCCCGTCTGCTTCGTCGAGTATCTTCTGACCGTGTGGTTGGCAATAAAGTTGTACGCGCTCAACGTGAAGAGCTTCATCGGAAGAATGGGTGGAGAGGAGAGAGGGCTCGACTCTTTGTGAACAAGAACCCAGCCTTCGCAACTTTCGCATGTCTCAGCTGAAGCTGTGAAGAGGCGTCCATCCCAGTGCTGTTGTATGAACACAGCAGGTCTGGGTCGAGAAACTGGTTTTGGGGAGATCGATGGGAAGATGCAGAACGGAATGAAATGCGCGTCAGCTACCGGGATCTTCGCGTTGATGTAATTCCTCAGAAGTGTGATTCTGTGGAAGGGAGGTCAGGATCAACTCAAGAAGGGAAGAGTTCAGAGTGTGGTCTGACAGACGGTGCATCAGAAAAGTGGCGATGAGGAGGAAGAACAGCTTTGTTCAGGCGAATGAGGGGTGGTCGAGGAGAGCATGCGGGAGGAACGACGAAGGGTTGCATTGGTCTTGCAAAGAAAGAGGTGGATGAGAGTCCAATCCCGAAATGGACGGAAGTGTCATATTTGGCGTATTTTTAAGGAAAGAATAGAGTCAAGAATGTGTTGGAGGAATGGAGGGTCGTTCGAAGGAAGCGGAGGGTGAGTAAACCCGAGTTGGAGAAGAAAGAGAGAACCTGCTGATGACTTGTGACGACCAAATGGTACGTATGTACACGGAGTTGCTGGAGGGGAGAGAAGAGGGATGGGTATGATATTATTTTGGTGAAGACTGTGATGATGAACATGAAAGGGAATTGAGGAGGATGAGACGAAGCAAACGACGTTGGGTCCTGGAGCGAAGAGTAAGGATTGAACAGCCGAAAGAGGGAGATAATTGGAGGTATAGAGAAGATATTAGAGGCAGAGACATAACTGAACTCAATTTGGAAGGGTTGTAGTTGTTGTTGAATGGTATTGAGATCGTTGGGTGGTTGAACGTGACCTAGATCAGAATCATCAAAGTTGACTATCTCGAATGGAACATCTTCAGCATGTGTTTCAATAATGGTTTGTTCAGGGGAATATCAAGGCCGGCTTGGGAAATTGTGGGCGAACACGACTGAGCCATCGGGGAACTGATCCCAGGAGACGAAGATGGAACAATATGTTCAATTGAAGGTGAATGAGTTTGTGGTGGAGACGAAACTGTGGTTGGAGAGGCAGACTGACCATTTGAGATCGATTATTGTTGGGGAAGGGTGTGGATGTCCCCATTCGTGATTGCGGTCACAGTAGTTGCTTTGTATTGAACTGTGTGATTCAGGGAGGAGATTTGTTAGTCTTGAATGGCCTTCCTCATCATTGGCGGAGACCCTTTGATTTGAACATCACAGATTTGAAACGATATCAACTTTGTGTGTTTATAACGTCTCTTCGGGAGAGACTTCGCACGGACGGGGAGTTGTTATCCATTGGAAGTGGCGGGAGACCAGTTCAGATAATAAGCGACAGGATGGGTTTGCGATGAGAGTTGAGTGCTTTGTTATCTCTCGTCCAAGAGCTATGATTGTCGGAGAAGATTGGGATGGGTGGAGGGAGGAAGGAGGTGAATTTGCGATGGGTGGAGGGCGGAGGAGGTCAATTTGTGATGGGTGGAGGGAGGAAGGAGGTGAATTTGTGATGGGTGGAGGGAGGAAGGAGGTGAATTTGCGATGGGTGGAGGGAGGAAGGAGGTGAATTTGTGATGGGTGGAGGGAGGAAGGAGGTGAATTTGTGATGGGTGGAGGGAGGAAGGAGGTGAATTTGCGATGGGTGGAGGGAGGAAGGAGGTGAATTTGCGATGGGTAGAGGGAGGAAGGAGGTGAATTTGCGATGGGTGGAGGGAGGAAGGAGGTGAATTTGTGATGGGTGGAGGGAGGAAGGAGGTGAATTTGTGATGGGTGGAGGGAGGAAGGAGGTGAATTTGCGATGGGTGGAGGGAGGAAGGAGGTGAATTTGCGATGGGTAGAGGGAGGAAGGAGGTGAATTTGCGATGGGTGGAGGGAGGAAGGAGGTGAATTTGCGATGGGTGGAGGGAGTTCTCACTCGAATAGAGTCAGAGAAGTTGATGACCCAGACTTGTGGGTCATTGAAGACAGATTTCTCAAATCTTCATACAACCCCAAGAAATATTCAAGCAAAACTCGAAAATTCTTATCCCCATCATATCTTCTCGCAACCATGGAAGCTTATATTACAAAACCCAAATCAACCATCAGCACGCACGGGAAGGAGATTTACGACCTTCTCGTCAAACAACATCGCGACTATCCAGCAGCACCTCTCATCAAAGCTCTGGATAGTCGTCATGAACTCATACCAATCAAGGAGATTGTCCTTGCTCATTACAATAGTTTGGCTTTCTTTTCTCTCATTCTTTCTCTCTTTAGATAAATTCACTTCACTTATTTCGTCTTTAACTCATTTACATCGTGAAATGAGGTGCAAAGACGACAAGGTGAAATTGATGCAGTGTGTCTCCCAAGTACTCTCACTTGGCGAGACACAGGCTGTTGGTTTCGACGTCGAGGAGGGGGCATATAACTATGCCCGCTCCCGATTCGACAGAATCGGTGGGAGACCTCGGAATCCCACTCGACGTCGACCAGCCTCAAAACAGGTTACTTTTCCTTTTTTCAATCATTCTCACAGAAAATAAACATCCTCGAAGACACTGAACTGATGAAAGCAATAGAAGATAAAACGTCACCAAGCTGCGAAAACCAGAAAAGAAAACCACAGAAGAGGGTTAAGAAACGTATGCTCACACTCCTTTCACCCAATTCTCTTTACACTATTAGAAAAGCCAGCAGTTGACACACTGGACGACGATGACCTGCTATTCCTCCCTCAGCGGGTCAGATAGTCCATCAACTCCGGACAACTCCCTCGAAACCATAGCAACCGAAACACACCACATCGAAACAAGGCTCCTTGAAACAACGAAAAGGAGCTTCACCGTCAGCTAGTTGAGGAAGGAAAACCAAAATCTCTTACTCTACTTTCTGCAAACAAACAAAATTCCTGAAAAAGCAACAAAGAACCGACCTCTGTTCCCTTTGTGAACGAGGCAAATATTTACAAAAAAGAAGAAACATTAAAAGCACAAAACAAAACTCACAGAAAAGAACAAAATGAACTAAAACAATAGAAAACACAAAAAATAGCCGAAACACAAAGAAATTATTACAATTCATCCATTTCATCCATAGACGATGACACATTGGTCATCGTCATGGACTTTAAAGAAAATTGGTCATTACCTCTTTCCAATGACCAAGTCGGACACGATTTTTATCTAAAACTTCAGTTTCTCATCTCTGCATTACTTGTTTCACCTCACAGAATTCTGTGATCAAAAACATATCACAACTTTATTTCCCTGTTCTTTCTCATGATCACCGTTTTGTTCAAGAATGTCTTGCCGATTTATTTTCTCTTGATTCATACACTTCCAAGAAACACATCACTGTATTTACTGATACTGGTCCGCATTTTAGGAACCAGTATGTTCTCGGTTACTTTCTGTCTTCTCAAAATCCCTTGTTTTCAGGGAAGAAAATTCAGTACTGTTTCTTTTCAGAGCAGCATGGGAAAAACTGCTGCGACTCCGAATTCGGAGTCCTTTCAAATTTTGTTTCACATCACCTCACTGAACCAATCCGCTCCTCGGATGACCTTATTGATTTTTTCACTTCACATCTCACTCAATTGAATGGGAATGACGGAAATTCCGTTCATTCCTTCCACCGGTGTGTCTCTTTTTTGATAGTTCATCTTTTTATTCACTTTAGACATACTGTCTTCCCAGACAGTCACTCATATTTTCGGGTCATAATCACCGGTCTGAAGGAATACCTTGGATTTTTCCGATCAGATACCTCCTTGACCGGGGCCCCTGTTTGTGTGAACGCGTCTTCATTTGACTTCTTATTGCGTTTTCAGAGAAGAGGGAGAGGACAAAAGGGAGAGGAAGGTGTTTGAGAAGGAGGAAGTTGAGAGACGGGATGAGAATGAGGTGAGTCTGGTCTTCAGTCTCTTACATCTTTCGTTATTCATATCTTTCAAATGTTTCTTCTTCAACTCCTAATTCTCATACTCTTCATTCTTCTCCTTCTTCACTTATTCATTCTTCCCCTTCTTCACTTATTCATTCTTCTCCTTCTTCACTTTTCATTCTTCTCATTCTCTTATTCATCCAATCCCTCCAACTTCTCCAATTCTATATTCACCTCCAAGCTCTCCTATTCTTTTGATTCTAATTCATTTTTCACCTCGCCATTTTATTACATTTAAACCCCTACCACCTCGCTCATTCCATACCTGGCTTATCCTGCCAGGCCTTTTGGCCGAACAGGGCTAGCCTAGTACCATTTACGGCCTTGTGTCCGGTACTAGGTTCACAGCAGGACTTGGAATGAGTGAGGACAACACTGAAAGACATATTTTCATTATTGATTTCTGTATTAGAACAATTCCGTTTATATTTCACAAATTTCTTCTCTTTCATCAACAATCATTCTCATTTTGTCTTCTCCTCTTGTAGGTTGTCTGTCATTCACTCAATTCCTCCACTAGACTTTTGGATCATAGCATCAAGTTCACTTCAGTTGTGGTAAGAAAAACGATATGTCTCAATCCTTCTTCGTGACTTCTTTATCTTCCAGGTCCACTAGCGATGGTGTACATTCCTCCCAGCCACCAACCTAGCACTCATCTCCACTCCCCCACCACTCAGCCAACCTCTCATCTCCACTCCCCACCACTCAGCCAACCTCTCATCTCCACTCCCCACCACTCAGCCAACCTCTCATCTCCGCTCCCCACCACTCAGTAGTACACCACCATCAATATTCCCACTCAAGCAACCACCGCTATCTCAGTCCTCTTCGTACCGATGAACTCAGCTGTCCTTTATCGCTCTCAAGCTCCACCACACCCTCACCATCGCCCTCCATCGCCAGCAAACACTCTCGCTCACCCTCCATCGCCACCAAACACTCTCGCTCACCCTCCATCGCCACCAAACACTCGCTCACCCTCCATCGCCACCAAACACTCTCGCTCACCCTCCATCGCCACCAAACACTCTCGCTCACCCTCCATCGCCACCAAACACTCCCCTTCACCCTCCATCGCCACCAAACACTCTCGCTCACCCTCCATCGCCACCAAACACTCTCGCTCACCCTCCATCGCCACCAAACACTCTCGCTCACCCTCCATCGCCACCAAACACTCTCGCTCACCCTCCATCGCCACCAAACACTCTCGCTCACCCTCCATCGCCACCAAACACTCTCGCTCACCCTCCATCGCCACCAAACACTCCGCTTCGCTCCCCATCGCCACCACACACTCCGCTTCGCTCCCCATCGCCACCACACACTCCGCTTCGCTCCCCATCGCCACCACACACTCCGCTTCGCTCCCCATCGCCACCACACTCCGCTTCGCCCCCATCGCCACCAAACACTCCGCTTCGCTCCCCATCGCCACCAAACATTCCGCTTCGCCCCCATCGCCACCAAACATTCTGCTTCGCCCCCATCGCCACCAAACACTCTCGCTCACCCTCCATCGCCACCAAACACTCTCGCTCACCCTCCATCGCCACCAAACACTCCGCTTCGCCCCCCATCGCCACCACACACTCCGCTTCGCTCCCCATCGCCACCACACTCCGCTTCGCCCCCATCGCCACTACACACTCCGCTTCGCCCCATCGCCACCACACTCCGCTTCGCTCCCCATCGCCACTAAACACTCCGCTTCGCCCCCATCGCCACCAAACATTCCGCTTCGCCCCATCGCCACCAAACATTCTGCTTCGCCCCCATCGCCACCAAACACTCTCACTCACCCTCCATCGCCACCAAACACTCGCTCACCCTCCATCGCCACCAAACACTCCGCTTCGCCCCCATCGCCACTACACACTCCGCTTCGCCCCCATCGCCACTACACACACCCGCTTCGCCCCCATCGCCACTACACACTCCGCTTCGCTCCCCATCGCCACCAAACACTCCGCTTCGCTCCCCATCGCCACTAAACATTCCGCTTCGCTCCCCATCGCCACTACACTCCGCTTCGCTCCCCATCGCCACCAAACATTCCGCTTCGCCCCCATCGCCACTAAACACTCCGCTTCGCTCCCCATCGCCACCAAACATTCCGCTTCGCTCCCCATCGCCACTACACATTCCGCTTCGGCTCCCCATCGCCACCAAACATTCCGCTTCGCTCCCCATCGCCACCAAACACTCCGCTTCGCTCCCCATCGCCACTAAACATTCCGCTTCGCTCCCCATCGCCACCACACACTCCACTCACCTCTACTTGCCT
Source organism: Blattamonas nauphoetae (assembly GCA_033064195.1). Lineage (NCBI taxonomy): Eukaryota > Preaxostyla > Oxymonadida > Blattamonas > Blattamonas nauphoetae. The sequence continues at coordinate 8,011 of JARBJD010000758.1, forward strand.
CCCTCGTCCTCCACTCACCTCCTTCCGATAGACTCCTTTTCCTTCTGCGACATCCAAACTCACCTCCTCGAGCCTCCGCCTCCCTCCACTCTTTTCTCCCCATCAGCACTTTCCATCTTAATTGTGTCTTCTATGAATCTTGTTGTTTTCAACTCACAATTAACACTTTCTTGAGAAAACAAACTAAAGAAAAATCACTTGTTTGAGATAATACACCACCAAAAGTGAATAAAACTGAAATCATTCATCCAAGCTTCAAAATCGCGAAGAGAGGGAAACAGAAGAGAGAGAGAATGAGAGAAGAGGTTATATGGTGGTGAAGGAGACGTTCACCCGGAACACCACATCCAGTGTAGTGAGGAAGATGGTAGACGGTACATAGTCCACCAAATGACGATCAACCCATATTATTTTGTAATACACCTCCAATTTGTCTACTGGTATGAATAGATCGAAAAAAACACATGTAATCAGTTCATGGAGGTGAGAAAGAGCTATTTGAGATTTAACAGCATATTTGAAAAAAAGAATGCGGAGAGGAGGTTTTGAAGGGGTGATCTCGAACTTTTCTATGATGTCAAAAATATTGACCCACTTTGTCGATCGTGGTCTTCACTATCATTCCTTCTTTGATCTCCGCAAGAATTAACTCCCTCATTGCTCGACTCTCCTTCTCCCCCTTGACAATACACTGCGAATGTCCCTTCAACTCTGGCTTGGAGAGGAAGGGGATCCTCACTCCTTCCTTGACAGCTTGATAAAACCTTGATCGCCTCCATTCCTGCGCCTTGTGCCGAATGAAGCCTCCAATCCCAACGCCGCTCCTCTCTCGTGTTTGATGTTGAAAGAAAGACCGAACTTTGTCTGTTAAAGAAAGATCCCGTGAAAGGTAACTGAAACCAAGAGTGTGTTGATGTGTGTTGTAAGGTAGTAGTGTTGTAGGTCTTGTGGGAACTGAACAGTTGTGAGATGCGAAGTGAACGGTCGGAGCTTCTACTGTCTTGTTTGTTGTCCGCTCCTCTGGTCTTCCACGAGCGATGGGTGATTCGAGAACCTGTTTGAAAACTGGCGGCGCGGTTGAGAAGAGGGATGAATCGAGGAGGTGCCACCTGCTGTCCCCCACGCCAGTCTCCCTCTGATTGTATTGGGAGCTGATCCAGCGTGGGCCTGCGTTCGGCCGAAAAACTGGGTATGTCTTCTTAGCTTCATTTCCGCCCCAATCGAGCGAACCTCCCTCGCTTGCTGAATCTCCTTCTGCAGCTCTTCTCGCTGTCTTCGTGCATTGTCTTGTTCTCTCTCATCCCCTTTAAAGCTTGAAAGGATGTTCAGCCCCAGCACCTTCCGTGTTTGTTCAATCCTCTTAACAATCTCTGCTGCCTTATACCCTTGGAGACAGATCGCCTGTCCAATTGGCATTCCTTGCTTAACCGCTTGAAACAAACCACAGGCAAGCTTGACGCCGTGGAAGGCCTCCTTCTTCAATGCAATCAGGAGGTCGTCGACCCTCCGATCCTCCTTCGCCACGAATTCTCGAATAACGTCCTCATTGAGCTTTATACCTTCCACCAGCTTCATCACCTCACGTAATGTTTGGAGTGCGACCGGGTTCCACGTGAAAGGGGCAGTTCAGTTGCCACCTCCACCATCGTTGTTTGGAGGTCATTCATCTCCACTTCATCCATCGCATTTGCACCTCGATTGGGGAGTGATTCGATTGCATCATGTTGTTCTGTTTGGAATTGCACGCCTTGGCGTTGGGCTGGCAGGTGAAAGATCGGAGGTGTGGTACTGCCCAAATCCTCAAGTTGAGGTGTGTTCAGTGACGGAATTTGATTACGTGTGAATGGTTGAGGCGTGAGAACCTGTCGTTGAGGGGCTCTCTGTGCGAGTCCGGTAATGGCAGCCTGCCAACTTTCCGAATCGAGACCAAAGGCCAAGTCTATCGTCCCCATCATCAAACGAACTAAATGGAAGAGTGCTCCTGCGGCCGGAGTCAGATATTGAGGCATTTGCATATTGGCGAACTCCTGCGCCTCCTCCGACTCCGGAACCAACATCGTCGTGAAAACTTTGGCGGCGAACCCTCGTAACTCCTTGAGCCGATTATGAAACGAACCCAAGCTACTTGAATTGTCCATCGTTCCGAAGTGACCAAACTTCAAACAAAAAACAGATGAGAATCTAACCCATTACCAAACTTCTCACTTCAGATGTGGAAGGATTCTCACTCTTCCGAGCTCAGACGAACATGATCAGTGCAGACTGATTCCTTGTGGACTGTGGTTGGAAGTGTTTGAGATGAACAAGAACAAATCGGAGGGAGAACACAAAGAACTGGAACTGAATCTGGAGACAACGTCGTCCTTCACTGAAACTGAAATTGTTCTGTCGCTTGCACTGTCGTCGCTGTCGTTGCTCTCACCATCGCTGGAATGGAGAGGTCGATTGAGATTTGGAGAGAACTTGGGAACAAGTGAGTCATTTGTGATCCAAAAGAGTTCGTCCGATCGTTTTTCGCAATCAGCAAAAGACAACATGAAATGGTGGCTTCCTGTTGCGATTGTTGTTGGATTGGTATTGTTGGGATTGATTGTGATTGTTTTAGTATGCTGTCGTCGAAAGGAAAATCACAAGAAATCCCAAGCATCAAACGCGGAAGAACTGGAATATCAAGACGACATCGTAAAGATGGAAGATGTGAATGACCATGACACAAATGGTGGATCGATAGAGATATCCACAGCAGGGAATGTGAAAGATAGAGAACTCACTCGGGACAAACGTACAGATCCTATCCAACGTGATGACACACGCGAGATCATCCAAACAGCTGGGGAAGCAACGGTTCTTGATGTGATTGTGTGCGAAGACAAGATTTTTGCCAAAACAACGATGGTCCACATGTCTCTGTATGACGCATTCCACAAGAAAGACCATCGTCCTCTCCCTCGCCGATCGACGGAACAGAAGCTGGTTCGTGGTCTCCACAATCTTTCGCACTTCCCGAACGATGTTCGTGATCTCTCGAAACTGTCGCCACATCGAGTGTTCATTAATGGGACTGAACTGGCATTCAAACTGAAAGACGAAGAGTTGAACACAACGAAAGCGAGCTTTGGAACGAATGTTGGTGAAGGAAAGGCACACGAAGAGATTCGATGGCGATCGCCTGAAGAAGCGATTGGAGAGAAGAAGGAGAAGGGAGGAGAGGAGAAGGAAGGAACGACAACGACAAATCGAGAGATTGATCATGAAAAAGCATCGGTTTTTCGGCTTGGCCTGATCTTGTTTGAAATCGAGACTGGTCTTGTTCCGTTTGGAGAGACGGATGCGATGAACGCGTCTCGGCAGCTGTGTTCGGGGATGCTGCCTCCTCTGGATGGAGTGCGGAGCTCGGAAATGAAGACGCTGATCTGCGACTGTCTGACGATCTCAGTTGACGATCGACCGACACTTGGAAGTGTTTTGGAGCGAGTGAACTCGATCGACTGTGATGAGGAGGATGTCTTTGAGATCTTCATCTCGCACTAACCCATCTCGAATTGTCTGAATCATTTCAATCTCGTCTTTCGTTTGATCTACACATCTTCATTCTCATGTCGTTTATCATTCACCAATCCATACACAATCATCTTCACCCTCTTCTTTCGCTCATCTCATTCATCTCCGTTCCCATCATTTTTGACTTTCTTGATCAAGTCAGACATTCACACCACATGGAATGAGATGCATCTTGATTTTGGACACATTGAACAGTCATCAACTATTTTCATTTCACATTTCCGAACAGATTCGCATTTCATAAGATTCATCTCCCATCTCGTCGTCACAACACTCACTTGACTTCAGACACTGTCTTTCGTGGATGGAGCATGGCAGGATCTCTGTGCTTCGATCTGTATTGACGGGAGGCATTTGTCCATGACACACAACACAGATTTCTTACATTTCATCTTTTTTCACTCCTTTTTCTTTCTCTGAGTTTGTGGAAGAGTATGAAATTGAAATGAATTTGAAACAACGACTCGAAAATGCTTCAAACTTGTCTCGTCAGCAAGTGACTGAATCAACGCTGACACAAACACTTCTGGTTGCCTACTCCCTCGCCCCTCAGCTTCTGCGCGACCATCATCACAATGCCCATCCGCTCTCTCCAACAACGCCAGCATCATTCTGTGGTATTCTCCTTCGAAGTTCGACCACAAGTGCTGAGGCGAGTTCAGAGGATGCGGAAGGGGCGCAGAAGGAGACGGGTGTGTGGAACGAAATCCGTCGGGGAAAGCGCGATAGAAACGTAATCGTCAGACTCGCCAGCATCGGCGGGAAGATGGAGGTGATCGGGGCGACAGTGGCGTTGGTAGTTCGTGAGGAGCTCGGAGATGAGGTAGAGAGCCATGTCGCAGTGGCGGGGAGAGGCTGAGTGAACCGAAGGAGTGAGAAGAGCGGTGAGTGGGAAGAAGGCTGATGGGGACTCGCTGATCATGGAGACACAGGCTGATTCGCGAAAGAAGACGAGGAAAGGCGAGAAACGGAAAGAAGCATCAATCGATCGAAGATGAAAGAAGCAATGGGAAGCAAATGAGAACAAACTGTGGATGTTTTCTTGCAGCCAGCCGAGAATGGAGAGGGAGTGCAGGTGAGTGCTCAGATCGTCGTTTCGGAGTGTCCGCGTGGCATTCAGGCAGAGCGCACGACTCACAGACGACGACAGCTTCACAGGTGCACCAGCTGAGAGGAGCAGCAAGGACAGCACACAGAATCCAGACAGAGATGAGAAAGAACGGAACAAACACATCTGACTCGCCAGGAGGCTTGCTGCAAGATCGTGAAAATGTCGGATTGGATCATCGTCGACTCGGGGAACAGCTTCGACAACTCCACCATCAGAATCGTTCTTTTCCACGACACCATCCGCTTCACCTCCGGCACATCCGAGTTCCCATCGAAGTGGTCTGTCTCCGCCCCGTACTCCCCTCCCACCGCGTCATCCCACCCGTCGTCCACCTCGTTCGGGCCCAGCGAGGGCAGCCAGTCATCCGGCACCAGATGCTCACTGGACTCGCCTGAGAGGTCGGTGAACGTGCAAGTCAACTGCTTGCTCAGAATGTTCACGTAGTGCGAGAGGAGAGCGAGCAGAAGATGGACGGTCAGTTCGTCGTCGCGCAGTGAATCTGTCGAAGCGAGAAGAGAAGGATCGGTGAGGACAAAAGAAGGAACACACCCTCACACGCAGAATGCCCGCTTTCCACTTTGGCAGGGAGGGTGTGGTTGGCCACTGAATTTGGGGTTTCTGTTTGGGAGGTGGCGTGCTCGCGGACGAACGTGTTGAGCAGAGAGATGAGGAGGGAGTCGAGGTTGGACGAAAGGACAAAAGATGGCATGATGTCGTTGGAGATGAGAAGGAGGGTGAGAAGGGTGACAGCAGTTCTGGGAGATGGACAAATGAGGACAACGAAAAGTAAGGAACGATGAAGAGCAGAAGTTGCAGAACAGCACAAAAAGGAGATATGGACAGAGTGGAAAAGAAGAGAGCTGAAATACAAACCGTTCCTGGACTCGGAGAGAGACGAACGATCTCAGAGTCTGGAAGCAGGTTGGGAGAGAGTCAGGGTGTCCACTCGTTTCTCTCTGCCACTTCAGTTGAACAACTATCGAAACATGAGTATGCTCAAGAATAAGGACAGGGAAGAATGATCAAACCCCATAAAACACAAAAACCGGGTTGCGAGTCCCCACATCCCGATGCTTCCCCTCCTCTCTCTTCTGTTCTTCGTCCCCAACTTTTTTCCGACGACAATCACATCACAGCTGATTTCTCTGTCGGATACATTGGCAACACTTGCGAACACACAGAAACCTAGCTCGAACCTCGACAGGCAAACGATATCCCTTGAGCCAAGATCATACATAAGCTACAACACGCCAATAATTTCACAAGACCGTATTTCTATCGTGGGGAACAGAACAAAACTTCTTTTGAACGTGCACAAACAACAAAACGGACAGGGTGGGAATCATGGTTCAATTCTGCAAATCCAAAACAGCAGTGTGGACATGATTGACTTGATATTTGAAGCACAGAACGGAAGAGCAGTGAAAACTGAATCATCGTCACTTCGATTCTCCGACTGCTCTTTCTTCTGTCTCTCTTTTGTCTCGCCAATCATCGTCGTTCCCTCGTCTTCGAACAATGGATTTTGCTCCATTTCTGTTGTTTCTTGCTCATTGCACACTCCCAACCCTTCGATTCTCGAACCATTTGTCTCGCTGAACGACCACTCCTCTCCTCGAAATGCGAAACTGTTGATGTCTCCACCTGAGCAAGATATGAACAATGAGGAAGTATTTGTATTGGGAGAACATCTGAATCTGGAAAACAAGAATGTGGAACATTCGAATGGTCCTCTCTTCCTCTTCCCCACCCGAGAATCCTCGATGCCCGAACAGGATCTCATCAACAGTCCAACGATATCCACAGTGCTTTTGTCAAGTTTCTTTCAGAATATGACAAGTTCATCTGTCAGACCAATCGAAAAAGAAAGCTGGTGCGATTGCCGTCAAATTGTGAGTGGGTGTGACATGACGAAGAGCACGAACCATCTTTACGGAACTCTTGGAATGGATATCAACACTGGGATGGATTTTCTGTTCAAGAACTCGACATTTTCGAACTGTCTCACCGACCGTGTCCAGTCGAACACTGAAGAAACAATCGATGGCAAACATTTCGTCACCACAGGAAGAAAATCCTACACGTCAACCAACACTTACTCGTCCATCACATTCTCGTTCTGTACGTTCCGTTCAATGACATACCACCATACTCTGGCTATTGGCGGCGGCGGTGCTATCTCATTCTCCTCCACCTCGTCTGATCTCACCATTGCTGACTGTGATTTCTCCGACTGTAACATCACAGGTTCCGGTGCTGATGGTGGCGCTGTCAGTTTCCTTAGAAATGAAAATGCTCAGAGTAGCATCTTGCGTGTGAGTCGGTCGGGATTCCACTCATGTTATGCGAGTGACTGTGGAGGAGCACTCTCAAGCGGTGGCACAGGATACAACTACCTCGACACCTGTGCCTTTTACGGCTGCTCTTGCGCGAATCATGGTGGCTCGATTTCTTTTCAAAGCTTGCTCGGAGCAACTTTGTCAGACATCTCGATCGAAAAGGGAACTGCGGCGGTGCGTGGGGGTGGATGCTACCTTGACCTGATCGCCGCTCTTTCGCTCTCGTCTGTCAGCTTTCGAGGATGTAAAAGCACGAATGAAGCGAACTCGAGAGACATCATCTTTGGGAATTACAGTGTTTCAACCCTTCCGCGCGTGAATGTGTCGAACTGTGATTCGTCGTCGGGATCTCCGAACGTTGTTTTTCGAACAGGCGGCACTTCTGACTCCGTCTACGTCCCCCAAGTGACGAAGGGGATGCAGATTCTGTCAACTGCAGTGAGCCATGACAGCGGCGTCGCAACAGTGACAGTGACCACACTGAATTCGTTGAAAGGAAAGATGAATGTGCTTCTGAGCGGAGGAACGTTGCCTCGTCTAGTTGTTGTGACATTCGCAGAGAACAACGGAGCAGGCTCGAAAATTGGGATTGGGACGACAACGAGTGGAGCGGATGGAGTGCTTCTATCAACAGTGGCATACACCGCTCTCAGCTCAGTGATATCTGGACACACTCCATCAACACAATTTGTGTATGAAGCCACAGCCTCGCTGGATGCGAGTGGAAACTCGACAACAGTCACTCTGACTGGGATTGGTTTGACAAGTGGAAGCTACTCCGTTGTGATGAAAGATTCAGCAGGCCAAACAAAAACGATCACTCCTTCCCTTTCAGGCACGACGACTCTGACACAATCATTTTCACTTTATCCGAATCCGTCGACTCTGAAGTTTGGGGAGACGTACACACTGACATCGGTGATATGTGGGGCAACATCGATTCTGTTGAATGATGTAAAAATGGCAACACCAATTGAACCAACACGAATTGAAAGAATTGGGGATGAGACATTGAATGGAGAGAAGACAGCAGTTTCAGTTGTGATTGTTGGTCGACAGCTTGGAGGGACATCGATGATGCTGAAGATGAAATCAAGTTCAGGCGAAGTTGAACTGACAGGACAAGTGACAATCTTGAATGTGACGCACTGTGTGATTATTCTGTCTGTCGGCGAAAGTGAAACAAGCACACAGCTCAAGTTTGGGACAGAATATGAAATATTGAACGCGTCTTCGGGTGGAACTAGGATATTTGTGAACAGCAATGTGAAACTGGTTGTTCCTGATCCTCCGATTGTGACATTGATCTCCGCACCATTGACATGTGCTGGAACGACGTTTGAAGTGTCAGTTGTTGGGACGAAACTGCCCGAAGGGAAGACATTCAAAGCGACATTGAACAGCTCGCACACATTCTTGGTTTCGTTCTCATCGGCTGAGAGTGGGAGTGGGACGATCAAAGCAGGACTTGAATCAGAAGTTCAATTCAACACAGAATATTTGATGACATCGCTTGTGGATTCGGAAGATGGGTCAGACGAGATTGTTCTTGTTCGAGCGCCGAAGTTTCACGCCAGTTGGTCCAACGATTTCGAAAGTGGAAGCGAGTCTTTCGTTGTCGACGATTGAGAATATTTCGATTGTTGTGACAGGATCGAACATGATTGCGACAGGATTTGAGCTTGTTGTGTCTGAAGCTGGGACATCGAATGAGATCAGGATTCCGGTTACATTTTCTGATAGTCAGACTGGGACTGGAGAAGCAGTGGTGTTTGGAAGCACAGAACTGAAATATGGAACGAACTATTCAGTGATTTCGGTGAAGAATTCTGTTGTGATTGCAGCACTTGAAGGAACGATTTCGTTTTTGACGCCAGCGACGCCACCTCGAATCACGAGTTCTCAATGTGTTCTTGGGGATACGATGAAGACGAAAGCGAAGATCACGATTGTTGGAGAAGGATTTCCGAGTGGGATGGCGTTCTCGATTGGTTTGATTGAGCGATCATCGAACAATGATGTTTCTGGGACGGATTTGAGGCTGTCGAGCACGTTTGGAGGATTGATTGGAAGTGAAGTGCAGACGAGCCACGAGTTGTGGGAAGAAGTGTATGGATCGGAAGGAAAAGTGAAGTATGGAGCGGAATATCGGATTACAGATCTTCGATTTCAGGATATCGGTGTGGTGTGAATGCGGCAGTTACATTGAAAGTGGATCCAGCGCCAGCTCGTGTGACAGACATCTCTTCATCTCTGACAGGGGACCGAGAGTTTGTTGTGTTCGTGCTGACTTGTGAAGAGCTGGACGAGTCGGATAAGTTCTCAGCGGAAATCGTTGTCGTCATCTCCTGAGCAGGTGTTCGAGTCTTCAGCATGCACTTTGTATCTGCATCATCACTGGAATTTCGGGTTGCAGTTGACGTTGAGGGGACAAGTGGAGGAAATATGGGACGACCTATTGCTGAAGCGAGTTTCTCGTCGACTGTGAATGTGATTCTTCACGAGACCGACTTGGTTGTTCCTGATCCTCCGTGTATGGTGATCTCCACACCATTGACATGTGCTGGAACGACGTTTGAAGTTGTCAATTGTTGGGACAGAAACTGCCCGAAGGAAGACATTCAAAGCGACATTGAACAACTTCGCACACGGT
>JARBJD010000759.1:0-17653 GCA_033064195.1 Blattamonas nauphoetae
TTATCAGAAGACATTGTTCGTTGCAGAACTGAAAGGACACATCGATGAGAAGTACATAATGATTTCATTAACTTCCCACCAATCTTCAGAAACATTGTGGTCAATACAACAGAAGAGAACATTGGAGAAGACATATTCACTGATGAAGAAGCATGGATTGAAGACTGATGACAAACAAAGAAAGCTGACCCAACTCTTGAGCACACGATCAGTATATGTTCTTTCGACATACTATCTGTGGTTCCTCATCGACTATTGCCACTTCATTGTCGACGACATTAAGACTGTAATGGTATTCTCGAGACATGCTGGATTTGAACCATTTGTGACCTCATTCATGAATGATCGAATAGAAGCAATGAAGGTTGGAAACAAAGGAAAAGAACAATTCTGTAAGACCAACTTGAATGGAAGTTCCGGATACGATGGAATGAACACTGAGAAGTACAACTCAATCACAATCTGCAATGAGAAGAGAACATACTTGAAGCAAATGATGAAAGGATTTGTAGCAACAAGAGAGATCAATGAGGACAACTACATCGTGATTGAAGACAGAGAGAAAGCATCGTGTAAAACATGTCTGCAAGAAGCAGTATTCACACTCGACAATGCCAAGTTCTGGTATCTAAATTTCATCTACAACTTCATGTACAAATGTCTAGACATGAACAAGATTCACTTCTGTGAGGGAGACACAGACTCTGCATATTGGGCAATTAGTGGAGATCCGAATGCTGGAATCCATCAACAATTTGAACACGTGATTGCTGACAAAGAATTCTATGATGCTCACAAATATGAATGGTTTCCCAATCCTGAAAAAGGAGTTGACGATGAGAAGAAGCTGTTGGGATTAGCAATTGAAAAGGAAGGTGAACAGATGATCTGTCTTGCACCCAAGTGTTACTCACTAGATGAGAAATGCAAAATCAAAGGAGTGTCTCTGAAGAAAACAAATATCACAAGTGACGATTATATGAAGTGTCTAAATGGAGAGAAAACTGTGACAACCACATTGAACTTCCAGACAAGAAGAATCGTGAGCGAAGAGAATACAAATGGATTTGAGATAGCGAAAATACAACAACAGAAACTCAGTCTCAGTGGAATTCATCTGAAGGCAATCGTACTTGAAAATGAATCGTGTCCTCCATTCATTCATGGACTGAAAGCAACTGATTATATTATAGAATAAACACAAACTTTATTTTTGTATAAATGAACACACGACAGATTAATGCTTTAGTGAATAGACTTCTTCGGTGCACACAGCATTCCAAAAACGAAATAGTCGAAAAGAAATGGACTTTAACTAACGTTTTACCTGTCTATCATGGCGCTGATTCTAATGGACCATTTGATGGAAATGATGAAACATACTTCGAGGATTGGTTCAATGGAGGTTTATCTCCTGAATTATCACTACCTGATGGAAGAAGAGTAGTTCAACAATTTGTTAGCAACTTCCTAGGAGTTCGTATTCGGGATAGCACTGCTAAACTTGCATTCGAAACATATCAATTTTATCATCACGAGGTGACTCAGAGAGTGAATTTTTCACCACGGATTCGAAGGCCTGCAGAGGCAAGACCAATACCAATTCCAGTGCAAAGACCAATAGCAATAGAATCACCTGAATCTCCAATCAAAATTGGACAGATGAGAAACTTGAAATCAATGGGGTTTGAATATGAATATCCAATGAAGGAGAGGAGATTTGAAGAGGAGGAGGATGATGTCATTATTCCCAATCCACCAATGTCAATCAGAACAACTGCGTCCAAACACCCTGTGAGAGAGATCAGACACTACGAACCGACGACACAGCAAGTACTCAATAAGTTGGGACGAATGAAAGGATTGTTTGATCATCAACAGAGAAACGATTCAGAAGATGAACAGATCAAAGCTGAGAACTCAATCATGAATAATCAAAAGCAGATGGAACACTTTATTACCTCACACATTCTTGTTGCAAATAAAATGAACATATACACTTTTGTTCGAGCCTCGATAAACAGAAAGATTGCGAACGAAGATCTTGACTTCATTCTGACTCACACAAAACAAATCCCATTCGGAGGAAGATCATTTCAGGATTGGTATGAGGAATATGATCACAGATGGAGTGCTGCACATCCGAGGAAAATCCAGAGAGAAAAAGGAAGTGACAGAATGAGAATTGATCCACCAATGATTCCTAAAACAACAGAGAAAATTGTGTATCCATTTCGATCAAAAATGCAATTCATGTCGAAAGCAATTACAGGTGATCCACAGAAGACTTCAGATAGAAAGGTTCCACAGAATTGTGATCGACCATACTTCTCTCCCAAGTTCGGATCATGGGAAATTGATCTCGTTTTCATTCAATCACCAACGTCGAAAACAGTGTTGCAGATATACCTCTTCGCAATTAACATCAACACCAAATACCTGGTTGTCATTCCTGTTCTGGATAAATCATGGAGCAAAGTCAAGACTGCAATCAATGATCTGATTAATCATCGTGGAGTTCATGTCAACAACATTCGTGGTGATGGTGAAGCAGCATGGACAAGTGGAGAAGCATCAGAGTTTTTCAAGGATCAGAATGTCAGCACATATTTCACAAGTTCGCCATTCACAAATCACAATAGAATTGTCGATCGAGTGATCAGAACAATCAGAGATGGATTCCAAGACGATGCAACACAGATGGCCAATCATTCATTGATGAATCAGATGGTTGAATACTACAACATGACTCCGCATCGAGCTTACTGGAATAAAATCACTCCACAGCAGGCACAAAACAATAGAGAGATCGAAGCACTGTACATCTCCAGTTGTGAAGAACAATTAAAGACCATCCAAAGACAGCAGACAACACAGATGTTATGGAAATACAAACCAGGAAATATTCTGTTGATCCACCTTGATCTGGACAAGACTGTTGCCAAGTTTCAGAAGAAGCGAAGACAGTTTCAATTCGTGGGGAAATTCATCGAATACAAACACGGTAATGTCGTAGCTACTCTACTGAATGGTCTCACTTGTCTGTCAAAAGTTGTCTACGTTCCGATCCAACACACGAAGTTTCATGCTGAGTCAATTGACGACTTAACTCCACAATTCATTGCTGAATTTAATTTAAATCTAATCTCAAAAATGTTTCAGATATTTTTATTTCATTTAAATGTCATCACTGAAAATATTAGAACCGTTTGATCCTGAGCAGAAAGAGTTCACAAACATCCACGACTTTCAGAGATACTTGGAGAAGAATAGAAAAGAACTGAATGAGTACACAACTCAGAAACTGAATAGGATGATTCAAATCGATGGATACAGAATCACAAAAATAAGAGGTGAAATTGCACTGAGGAAACGATATGTTGATGCTTCCACTCCTCCTAATTCACTATCGATTGATCAAAGATTATCAGACATTGAAGAATCAATTCGAACACTGACAGATACTCTCAGCATGAGGCTTCGAAGTCTTGACGAGACCATCAACAACCTTATTCAAGACTTAACGGACAGTCCGGTTTAACCCTTCTTTGTTGATCTCATTCAGTGCTACTCCATCAGTATTGTATCGAAGAATGATTGCTTCACATTTCTGTTTTCGTTGATAGATATTCCAAAAATGTCGAATATCAATTGGTGAGTTCAACTGAGGATAGACTCGACTGATTCGTTCTTTGTTGAATCCTCCAAAGATCCACATTGAATCAATGTTTGACTTCATGTCTGCTGACAAACTGAAGAGCTCATGCATCGTCAGAAAGAATGTGAACTTCGGTTGTCGATTCTCCAGTAGTAAGTCCATCATTGTCATTCTATTTTTGGATGTTCTACGTTCACCTAGGATCCTACGACAGTCATCAAGAAGGATAATCGTTTGGAGATTCTTCACTGAGAAGTCATCAATGTAAAGTGAGTCAAAGAGATTCTCTATGCATTCATCTGTGATTCTGTTTTGCCACTGATTGTCAATAATTTCTTCATACGCAGCTTTCGATTCAGAGAGTTCCAACAGAAATGGAAATGCATCATCGTATTTCACTTTCACATAAGGAACATTCAGTATTGGTTTGAATTTGTCGAATGTAGGATCTATGTTCTTATCAGTGACGAAGACAAACAGATGGAATAGTTCATTCCTAACTTGAACATTCTGTAGCTTGGCAACTTCTCGAAGTGCATTAAATGTTTTCCCACTTCCTCGATTTCCAACAAGGACATTGACACTATTGCGATTGAAATTCAAGTCTGGATGAATCTGTGATTGCACTTCATGAGAAACTTTCCTATTAGAAGCTTCACTCAATTTTGCATTCACGTATGCTGTTAATGATTGATTCGATTTGTTCATTTGTGATTTAACTCTAATTAAAATATACTTTTGGTTTTTTTATTTTGTATGAAATGTCAATGATACCACAGATTGTGTACAACCAACCAACAAGAAAAACAAGAGAGAAGAAACCAAAAATGAGATACGCAGCAGAAACTCAAGCAGCGATGAAAAGAATCTATGCTGACGATGATATTCAAACCAGATGGAACGATGCCCTCAGTAGTTATCCATCAGCGCTTGAGTACATCAAGAGAACTGGACAGAATTGGACTGTTCTAATGGAACAACATGGAAAAATCCCAGATGTGATGGTCTACGATAATGAGACGAAAGATTTGATTGCAGTCAATGGAGCCATGCTCGCACCATACAACAGTAGACCGGTCAAAGAGACATACTACGCAATGAATCCAACACCAGACAAGCGAAAACAGACATCATATACAGCATTTAATCGCCAATTCGGAAGGAGAATCAAAGCTTCACACTCTAATTTCCTCAAGAATGGAACATACGATTTACCATCCAGTTTTCGAGACATCAGCTATGGAGACATGCAAGCACAAAGATCACAACAACCTTATGCAATAATGAAGAAAGCTGTTGGTGACTTCATGACAAATGAATTGGGAATAACTCGTGCCAGTCGAGATAATCCAGCAGATACTGGGAAAAGAGTAATAGACAATATGGTGTTCAATTCAATTCAATCGAAAGTAGCATCACAAATGTGGGACAGATGGCTTGAAGAACATCTTTCAGGATTCGACAGTACCAACGAAGGACATCAGAGAATGAAGAAAAGAAAGGATTTCAAGGAGCAGGTGTATCCACAGTTTCTAGAATTCATCACAAATCAAGAAAATTTGCAAACATTCCTTGGTAGACATAATGCTACCATAGCATCAGAGATTAGTACTCTGACACGCAAAGCATATGCAACAAGAACAGATGAAGATATCGGTCAATACCAATCTTCGAATATGCCAGCTTACTCTCAATATGTTCAGTAACAGAAAGAAATGTCTGATTAAAAACATTAATATATATTTTTTATTTTTATAGAAAGTGATGCAACCAATTCTCAGTTGTCAATTTACGAAACACACAAGTTCTTCTTCAGTCCCAACATCAATCACCAACAATGTCATCATCGACAATAAAGGTTCGAATTCTGGAAGATCTAAGCTCGAAGATCGTAATGAACAAAGCGCTAATGTCGAACTCGATAATGTTCCAGGTGTTTATGATCCACCACTAGAGACATATCCATCAGCCCCCATTCAAAGTCGTTCTATTCCACTTCGAGAATATATTTCTAATATTTCGGCATTCAAAGATCAGTTATTACTCGTCTACAAGAATGCATTCGCTTGTGAAAAGAAACTATTGAATAATCTCATTGAACCATCGAAGAAACTGATCACGAACCAAAGTGATTTATGTGCACTGATTGCTACACTCACTGGGATTAATGATGTGGTGATCGAACTGGATGATTTGTCTGACAAGTGCCTATGTCTGAATAAACTCCCAGTGTTTAGAACCATTTTCAAGATCCTTGTTGGTGGAAAAGACATGAGTATTGCCTTCAATGAAGCATACAACACCATTCTCAATTATGGCATTTCTCTGACGAAAGCAATTCCTCGCTAAAATTATAAATGAATTGTATTTTTTATTTTTCTATAAATGGCACCAGGAAGTTTCAACAAACTCAAAAATATCGGCAAACAATTCTTTCAATTCATCAAACCTCTAGCTCCAACATTCCTTCAAGTTGGTGGTGGATTGCTCTCACAAACGAACAGTAAATTTGGACAAACAGCAGGAGGAATACTCAACGGATTAGGAGGAATGATGGACGTTTATCAACAAAATAAAGCGATCAATCGTCAACAAAAACCGCAGATGATTGAATATGAACCACCTCGAAATGGGAGATACTCCAATGATGATATGCCACTCTCGTCAAATTCCAAAATTCAATTCAAAGGATAAACATTCACTCGTATTCGAATATTTTATTTTTATTAAAATGGCACCAGGTTGGTTATCAAAATTAGCAGCAGTTGGCAAAAATATACTCAGAGTTGGAGCTCCATTTCTGAATCTCATCCCCTTTGTTGGACCACTGATTTCGAAGGTAGCGCAGACAGGAATTGAAATGATACCAGATGTGAAATCGGATCAGCAAATCCATGCAGAGAAGATGGCACAATACGAGCAAGCGATCAATGAAGGAAACACTGCAGTAGCGAACAAGCTCAGAGGAGAAATACTGAGACTGGAAGAGAAGCTGAAGCCGAAGGTTAAGGTGAAGAAACCAAAAAGAACTAAGTAACATAAATGTAATTTTTATTTTTGTTAAAATGAACTCACATATAACACATCTGACAAACAAAAGAACTGGAGCATCATCATTGACTGGAAATACCACTGGAAGGATAGAATACACACGAGATGACATGGGTCAAATTCAACAACAACTCAGGTCCGAACATTTCATTAATTACCTCATGAATGATGGGGCACATAGTACTTCTATTCAAGAATTGAAACCATCAGAGAATGCACGTTTCTACACGGGACAAGAGATAGTCATTCCACTGACTGGTAATCAGGACATATGTCAAATCGATGATTCCTTCATTACGTTCACTATGACGGCGACATTGAGACTCAATAATTGGCAAACTACAGCTGGTAAGGTTGGATCGTACATGAATGAGAGAATCTTCATCTTCGTTGGACTCAAACATTCAGCATCCATCTTTCGTGACCTTACTGTTCTTCACAACAATCAGAGAATCATCAGCACAACAAACAATGACGTTTCAATGGAGTCTCACATCTACAATATGATAAAACCGAAGAGTCAATTGGAGAATCGAAAACATTGTCACACACCTTGGAAAAACGCATGGAATCATGATGAATCTGTTGCTGGTGTTTACATTCCACTTTCTGATTTTACAACAACATCTGGAACAGGGGTGTTTCAAGACACAATTGATGTGCCAATTCGCGTGTCAATCAATCTTGAAGATCTTCTCTTTTTCTCTGGAATGACTGACTATCCAAAATGTCTCTTTGGTGATTTGAAATTGAGTGTGCACATGAATGAGGATGCGTTTGTTTGTTGTTCTGTTAATCCTGAACTCACTTTGAAAGATACACTATCATCACTCGTAACTGGAACAGCAGCAGCACCAACAATTAAGGCAGCAATTCTCAATTGTCTTCAACATCGTCCATATTTTCTGAACAACTTGTCACCTCATGCACAAAGAACTTCGTTCAAATTGGTCAATCATTTCTTCAACCAACAGTTACCAAAGACATAGTTTGTTCAACAGCCAATGTCGTGACAACAGAACCAGAATTCGTGGATCAGTACATCTCATTGAACGTCACAAACTATCGGATTGATGATGTGTATTGCATGAGTGCTGGATACAAAATGAAAGATGGCGCGAGAAAGAATCTGAAACAGATGTACACAAATCGTCCTGGAACAATTCCGGCAGAAAGATCTCATTCTATCCATTTCAGAAGACACCAACGGCAACAGGAATTGATTGTACTCAGCAAATGGTAGTGGTGAATGCCAAGGATATCATGCTTCTCTTCCGTCACTACGACAATGAAGTCACTTGCTTCCACAATCCAATGCAGAAGAACATCCAAGTGACTTTACAAAACAGGTATTATCCAGAACAACCAACGACAACTATTGGAGCTCGCTTCTATCAGTTCGCATTATCGACTCTCAATCTCGATTCGTACCTAGCTGTTCCTGATGATTTGGAGCGATCACTGACGGATTCTCTCGTTGAAGAGAAACTCACTGGTGACGGAACATATCCCAATGAAACAATGACAAGAGTTCGTCCAGTTCATGACAATACTGACTTCCTTCTGTGCTTTCCTACTCAAAGAAGTGGATGTCCAACGAACTGCAATGATTCCATCAGTTCAAAAGGAAACACTGCGGTCACTTTGAGATCGCATCCAATCTATCAGGGTAATCTTGACACATACTACAATGTTTACAACCCAAGTCAAAGTGGAGGTGATATGACAACATTTACTCATCCTCCAGCACCGATTCTAGCAACCACTGCAACCACATGGTGGGTACTACGATACAGCAATGGTGAACCAAAAGTTGAGTACTATCCGAATCACACATTGAAAGCGTTGCATAAAGATTTAGGAATCATGTAGAGACAAAACAGTAAAAGAAATTATTGATATTGTATTTTTTATTTTTCTATAAATGAGAAGTATCAGATCAAATCAATCCAAACCAACATCGACATTAATTGAGCAAATTGAAGTGCAATCATATCTGCCAAAACAATGGGATTCAGAACCTCACATCTACTCCATCCAAGAAGTACATCCAACAAATCCTCCCATGCCATGCAGAATCGGAGATGAGATTGAAGTTCCATTGTGCTATGATGGTCATGATGTGACTGAATTTTCGAAGAGTCATCTGCGTATCGATCTCACGATTACTGTTCCATATACATATCCATCAGATGCAGATGCTTCAGAGTCAGCTGGATTGTACGGAATGTTCTACGGTTACAAATCATCATCAGATGCCATTCGAGACATGAGACTGGTTGACAGTAAAGGAAACATTATTGACAATACACTCCAGAATAATCATGTTCACGAATCATTTCTGTATCATACTTTCAAGTCGTATGAAGAGAAAAACAATATGAAGCATTGCTATAGTCTTTTTTGAAAATGTTCAGAGAATGGATCCAAGTGTGTGTGGATTCTACTATGTTCCAACACTCAATGGGCAGAAAAAAACCATACACTGCAACGATTCCACTGGTTATTCCGTTTGTGAATCTCCTTCCACTGAGTACGTTTGATCAGTATCCAAATTCGATCTTCGGAAATTTACGTTTGAGATTTCATTTGACCACTGATTCACTTGTGTATTGTCCCATTCGAACTTCAACTGTTGTAAGAAAAACACTTGAGATGATGAAAGATCGATATCCAGATAAAGACGAGCCTCGTCTCGCACCAGAAGGGCAAATGAGTCTCATGTTCGATGGAGAATACTCTAATTTGACACAGGAATTTACACAAATTGGTAATCCAATACTTCAATTCGATGACAATATAATGCCTTCTGTGAATTCATTTTACATTTCATATATCAAAACCAAATCCTTCACAGCCACTGTTCTTTCATCTTCGATAGATACAGTGTCTTCGATTTGTTACGGATATCAAATCACTGATGCAACGAAGCAGTCACTCTTCAACACATATTCAAAGACTCTGTATGTCCTGAAAGCTGAAAGAATTGACACACAATCGTTCCAATCACAAGCAACAGCAATGGGAGTGAGATCAAACATCAGTATCAAGCTCAACAATCTCATGAATCTTATGTGCTTATTCCCTGAAAGACCAAATGAATGTACAGTCTTCAGAAATCCTCATTATGTTGGCTTATTCGAAATGCTTGGATCCAACTTTCCCAATTTCCCGATGTCAACACTCTCGCCAGAGTTCTATCAAATGATGATGGTGAATGGTGATTTTATCGGTTGTTCCGCGACGGAAGAGTTTGAGAATTCAATCTGTATGTCACGCAATTCTACCTGTTTTGGAAAGGAGTTCAAGAGAACCAGAGCAGTTACGGATGCTACTTCATTCACATTCATGGTTCCAACAGATCGAAGTGAAATCGCTGGTGGAGAAGAAGGTATTTCAACAGCAGAATCAGTGAATATCGTCTACAGAGGATCACCAATCAATCAGGGAGAACTCGATCCATATTTCACCTCAACTCCAGAAGGTCCTCCTCCTCCAATTCTAGCACTACATCAAGCAACATACTGGTTATTCTGGATTGAAAATGGACAACCACGAGTGCGATATGTCATTGATCGTCGACTCCAAGAAGCGTATGAAGAAGTGAAGAGAGGTTATTGAACAGAACAAATATGATATTTTATTTTTGTAGAAAACAGAAATGGTGAAGCGCTATTTCTCAATTCAGAATTCTCACACTGCTCAATTGCCTCCTGATTTTACCAATTCCAGAAACCAAAAATATGTTCACTTTCTCGACTGCAAACTCATTCATGTGAAGGAAGAAATTAATGGTAACTCAACTGTCATCTCAAAAGACATTCCTCAGCACATTACAATCCATGGTGATTGGATCCAGACTGATGCATTCAATGACTCATTTGTTGCTTTCTGTAACGAACAGATTGCGAAGCGAAAGAAGTGGGAATTAAGCACTCGACAATCAATTGTGAAGATCTGGTTCAAAGACAGTTCTGGTGAATCAATTGAGATGGAAACAACGGAGACAATCAATGGAAAAATAACCAAAGAGTATTATGAATTTCTGGTTGATCTCATGTTGGAGTATTAATGCTTCGCATTTCTATGATGACGGAGTCATGGTATTAGTCAGGGAATTATATTTTTGTGAAAGTTCATTGATGAGTGTCTGTTGTTGTCCGACAATGCTACTCAGTTCCTGAATGGCTTTCACACAAAGCACGAGAGTTCTGCGTAGTCAACTTGAAGACAATCTGGATTGGAATCATTCACGACTTCAGGAAAGATTTCTTGGATCTGTTGTGCAATCACACCAATGTGTTTCTTCTCACTTTCCTTCTTCAAGCATTCACATTTCTCTTTGCAGTTCTTCAAGTGTTCTTCATCAGTCTCATTCTCGATTTGTCTTTGTAACTTTGTTGATCTTCGAGTCGAATGTGTTGAATTGATATTGCACAATTTCAACTTTATTCAGTTGTTCAAGAACATTCGGATATGGTTCAATATTTCTTTTCACTCTTCTGTCTGATAGCTGAGAAAAACTTCCTGTTGTGGATATTGAAAACACTCCTGAACCCGTGTCCTCATCGTAGTAGTACAATGCTGGTTTGTCACATGGAGACCACATAATAATTCCATCACCATTGAACTGAATTCCTGAAGTTTCTGCAATCGATTGTGAGATTGAAATTCCAGAAGAAAATGTTGATGCCGGATATGTTCCAGGATACTTCGGAAGTGATCCTTCTGAGATATTCCACTTCGCTCCATTCACAGTGATCAATCCTCCAATTGTTGGTGTCGTGATCGATCCATTTGTGCTCACCACTTTCTGGATTGAAGATATCGCGTCTTGTGTGCTTCTGTTGTCTTCTGTAGTGAGTCAATCACTGCTGTATTCTCGTTGGTTGTTGAGAGATTATGATCAATCATTTTCTCAATCATTTGTGAATTGTATTTTGTCGATTCATTTCTGCTTTGCTCTTTCATTGAAATTAAAATTCTTGATTCCCTCATGAACATACGTCACCGGCACATTATTTCTGACATACTCAGAGACTAGCGAACAGTTCTCTTCTCTCATTGATTCAATTAATGCTTGTTCTGAACATACTCGACGTCTTTCGTTGTACATTTCAGTTGGATTCATTTAATACAAATTAAAAAATTCAAAAATAAATTTTCATTCGTGATTTTATCGTTGGTGATCTTCCGAGACTTCGATCCTCTCATCGATGGGTTCGATCAGTCATGTTTGATCAGAGAAAGTCCTTCAATGGGACATGATCCTTTCTTCTCGTTCCTGGCTGCTCTTTACTGTTTGATTTAGGTGTGTTTCTCTTTCTACTTTCTCATTTGTTCTCTTTTCTTTTTGCCATCACTTTCTTGTCTTGATCATTCACTTTTTCTGTCTCTCTCGTTCAGGTACATCACATTGTTTTATGAACGGTGGTTTCATTTCCGACTTGTTTTGAACAGGTTTGCTCCATTTTGAATTCATTTTTCCTAAAACACATTTGTGTACCAACGCTGATCGAACCGAAAGTGGACCTGAAGATCAGGTACACTGTGTGTTTTATCGCTTAAAAGAATGTCTCTCGTGATTTTACCAAACAGGTATTCTCTTCTTTTTATTCATCTTCATAAAACATCTTCATGTACTCGATCTGTGTGATCATCAAACTCAGGTACACTATTGCGTCTTATGACCAGAAAGTGCTGTTCACTGAATATTTGAAACAGGTTTGCTCTCTTTTTGTATTATCTCTTTATAAGACACAATGACGTACCAGAATTTTCACTTCACTTTTGACATTCTCTTTTCTGGTACAACACTTCACTTTATCCTCTCATTTTCACTTCATTGTCAGTTTTTTCATTGTCTCTCACTTTTTCCAAAAATTAAAATTTAAAATGACGTGAACAAAATTTTGATCTTCATCTTTCTTCGAGAAACTTCGTGATTCATCGATAAAATTGTATGCGTTGGTACACCACTTTGTTTTACTTTGATTCAACTTTCATTTCACCTTTTACACTTCACCACTCTTCGATTTGTGCTCTTCATTTTTCTAAAACACAACGGTGTACCAACAAAACGCGATCTGAAGTGATCATCCAGATCAGGTACACCACTTCACCTTATCGTTTCATTTCACAACTATTTGATTTCAATTCTCTTTTTGATCAAAACAAAGTGGAACACAGAACTAAAAATGTTTGATCGTCAAGATAAAATGAACTGTGAGATCTGGTACATGAATGTGTTTTATCACTTCAAACCTTGTTTCACTTCACAATTTTGATCTCTTTATTGACATTTTGCTCTAATCTTTCATAAAACAAAGTGGTGTACCAACGAGATTCAATCTGAAATGATCGGTGAGATCTGGTACATGAATGTGTTTTATCGTTTAGTTTTCACTTCAATCATTGTTACTTCCTCTTGTTTTCTGAAATTTTGATGAACGCGTTCATAAGGTGAAGTGGTGTACCAACGAAGTGAGAAAAACAATGACTGGAGATCTGGTACGTCACTTCACCTTATCGTTGCTAACATTGTTTCACTTCACACTTTTACTCTAATTAGAAACATTTTTGACGAACGCGTTCATAAAGTGAAGTGGTGTACCAACGAAATGCGAAAACAATGATCGTTCAGATCTGGTACGAGATTTTGTTTTATCGTTTACTTTTCACTTCACTCACTCTTTTTTCTCTTTGTTTGTGAAATTTTGACGAACCCGTTCATAAGGTGAAGTGGTGTACCAACGGAACGCAAAGGATCAAGATCGTGCAGATCTGGTACGTCACTTCACCTTATCGTTTCATTCTCACTTCATTTACATTTTAGTACTCTGGTTTTTGTGAAATTTGTCTGAACACGTTCGTAAATCTCAATACTTACCCACCATTTTCACTATTTCCATTTCACCATTCACTATCATACTTGCCCACTTCATTTTAGCTTCATTCACCTTCATTTGGTCTAATTAAGAGAAAAAGTCGACGAAAAATGAAGTATTGTGATGTGCTCGTGAAGTGTGAATGACTGAAAAATGGGTTGTAAAATGGGGAATGAAGAGGAGAGTTGAATACCTGAAATGTGAAACGTGGAAAGTGAAATGAGAGATGAAAGGTGTTGAAGTTGTTTAAGCAGACAAACGGTATGATGGAAAAACATAAAACCAACATTATGAAAAACTAGTCGTCAAAAGTGTCGTGAAAATTCAGTACTCCCTCCTCGAAAGGTGAGAAAGAAGATGTGATGTGAGAAAATCGGGGCAAAAATCGATATGAGTGAAAAGTTGGTGAAAATGTGGTGCAAAAGGTGCGTTCAAAAAAGACGACTATGAAGGTGAGGTGATCGGGAACCTAGGAAAAGCGTCGGAAGGACGCAAATGTGAAGATTTTGAAAAATCTAACGTAAAAACGAAAACTGACGAAAAAGTGGTGAAAGATGACGTGAAAAGTGAGGTTGAAAAGTGTCACCAAAAGGCGACTCCGAGCGAAATGAAGTGTAAAACGCAAATAGGAGGCAAAAGTGATCCTAAAAGTGAAGTGCTGAAAGCGCATACATTTTAAAATTCGGAGAAACTCGAAAATGGAATGTGGGTTGATCAAGAAAAATCCCGATCCGGCCTTGATCTAACCAAAAATTCCAAAAGTGTTTTTATCGCGAATTTCACCTTCTGAAATCGATTTTGTAAT
The DNA here is from genome assembly GCA_033064195.1 of Blattamonas nauphoetae. Taxonomy (NCBI): domain Eukaryota; phylum Preaxostyla; order Oxymonadida; genus Blattamonas; species Blattamonas nauphoetae. The sequence continues at coordinate 14,402 of JARBJD010000759.1, forward strand.
TTTAGAAGGTGTTTGAGGTGTATTTGAGCCATATAGCAGCAGTTTTAAGCAAGTTCTGAAAATCGACTTTTGGTCACTTTTTCGACCACTGTTCGGTACGTAGCTCCACGAATTCTCAACCGATTTTCATCGGGATTGTTTTGATCGACGACTCACATCGTCCCCGACATTTTAGAATTTTTTCGATTTTTTCGAAGTGGTTCTCAAGTTGGATTCACTTTGTTCGAGTTCAAAAGTGACAAAACGTCGAAAAAAGTGACAACATTTTGGATTATGACAAAATTTGCTTCAAAATTGACGTTTAAAATGAGGTCGAAATATTGGACATATTTTTGGAATTTAGGTCAAATATTGGCATCATTGAAATGGCCTAAATTCCTTTTAATACAAGATTTAGAAATGGTCAATCGGAATTGACTTTTCGTTTCTGATTTCAACGACTATTTCAATCTGGTTCCCAAATCGTCTACTATACTACTCAGGTAAACCAATAGTTCTTGAATTGTTTGATGACAACGATGGATGACAAGATGAGCAATTTGACATTTTTGAGTCACGAATTTTGGCAACTGTTAGGTTCCCAATCTGAGACCATAGTGTCTTTCATACGCATTTGAAAACACTGTATCAATATGTGTATGTATCGCAGCAGACTTTCATTTCCTTCCGTCTCTCCTCCGTCTTCATTTTCACGTCAGCTCCAAATTGTACAAAATGAAAGAACTGCGTTAAAAGCCGCCGGGATTGACTTTAGGCGAAGATTTTGCTCTGTTCGATCGATCAGAGAAGGTGAGTAGTCAAGATTTCCTCTTGAACTGCGACGCTAAACTGCTGAACTGGCTCCAAAATGTACACGAGTGAATACAACTTAAAAATAGTACAAAAACTCGTGTGAAACTGGTGATAGGGTGGTCATGAGTGAAGGAATCGGCATCTTTTCTGATTGCGGCCGAAATTTCGTGAAAATTCTGTTTTGTTTGCACAAGAAGTGGATATCTAGTCAGCCATCGAGTGTGGTTTGGTAATACTGGTAAATTATCTGTTTTCCCATTGTCTTCGAGTGACTTTGTGTATTCTAACAGGCGATTGAGCTCGCCCGGAGCCAGGAAGCGATGTCTTCTGCGAGAGATGACGAGGGGAAATCATAATTGGAAGGATTCTTGAACGTGTCTTGAATGGCCAATTGTCCACGGTGAGCGGCACAATGAAAGCCAAGGATATTTGTGTTGTCTTTACGGGCTAGCGCCAAGATTCCTTTCGTTTTCCGATATTCGCGGCATCTCCATCGAATCCAATTCACACAATTCTGAATTGATAGACCATTTTCTGTAGTAATTCTTTGAGTTTTGATTTTGGATGCTGCCAGTGGCCGAGAAATAATGGGCACGAGACCGAGAAGAAAAGTTTCAACCAGACCATTCACAGTACAGAATTGAATAATAACAGAGAGTTGTTTGGTGACCGTCAGATCCTGAGAAGTATCGAGCATGACTGAGAAGAATCCACACTTTGGACCCGATCTAATGTGGTATTGTGGTAGAAACTGTCGAGAATCGTGATGAGTTTGTAGAACGAGTCTGGAGAAGTGAGAGATGGAAACTGTGGTTTGATACTTCGGTGACACTGGTCCATTCGAGAAATGATGTTTGCAAAGAGATGGTTCGCGATCATTTTCTTTTCAACGAAATGAGCCCAGATCAATCTTGATCTGACGTGAAGAAAATAATCTGAGAGCGGTGAGGAAGGTGAAGGACTGACAGAAAAATCTTTGTCGAGATATTGCAGGGCAATATAGTGTCTTTTCCTCTCGACGTGTCGTTGGAGGTGGAGTTGATGTTGTGGGGAATGCTGGTATTGTTACATATGGAACTGATTCTGAGAGATGGAAATATGGGCACAAATCACACATAAGACTCCTGTACCGGAGTTGAAAAATCGACTCGTTTCGGTGGGGGTGTCTGAATTTTGGCCATGAACTCCAACGCTCAATATCAACCCGAAGATCTTCCTCTTGAATCTTTGATCCAGCATACGCCAGCCAAATCCCATTCTACATCATCTTCATAGATCGGACCAGCAGTCTTGTTATCATTCATGGCAAAAAATCAGAATCAACTTTTGGGCGAATTTTGGCAAACTTTTTGAGATAACCAGGACACTATTTCATTCCAAAATCTGTAGTGATCACTTCATGAAAATCAAAACTACAGAAATTTTTCTTTTTCAAAAGCATCTATATATTGAGATCACCATTTTGTGATCTAGAAATAGAAAGATGTCGATGACCGGATCTGACCGGATTGATCCAATCTCAAAACCCTGATGGGCATCTTTTCTTTAAATGTGAATGTGGAACGTGCCAACTCATATTCAATTTGGACCCCTTTATCACAGTAGAACAGAATCACTCAAAGACATCGAGACGAAAAACAGAAAATGAATACAGAACACAGTGGAAAAGACTCACATGATACTCAGACGAGAAGAAGGCTTCCAGATCATCCAGAGACTGTTCTCAAGCGGGAAGAGTCTCTTGAAGTGCCGGAAGCGGAGTGTGTGAGATTGGAGTGATGTGAGACATGAAAAATAAGGTCAATGAACGAAAATGACGATGGATTTGAATGAAGAGAGTGGCCCAAGTTGAGAGAGAAATGCGACTTTGATTTCCCCGATATCAACATCGATGGACCTTGGCATCAAGAAGGAATGTGAATGAAGAAAACGAAGAAACTGAGAACGGAAATCAACATCTGACATGAAACCAACGTTCGACTGATGTGAAATGAAGATGAGTAAAAGTGTAAGGGTGAGTGGTGAGAGTGACAAAGGAGACGGGTGTGATATTCGCCACTCAAACTCAATCAAGAAAAATGGCATGAACTTGGTAAAATGAGCAGATGTGATGTGATACGAGCCCGTTCTCGTCGAATTCCTCCCCTTCCCACTTTCCTCTGCTTCAAATCATGACAAGATAAGATATCAAATCGTTGATGGCGTTGATATGTCTGTTGTGGAACTGTGAATGACCAAGTCCACTGATTTGTTCAACTAAGACGGTGGGTAGTGTGTGAGGTGAATTTCGCGATGAATCGAGAGTGTGTGAAATGAGAGATGCTAGTTGACAATCATAATTATCATTTCTTTATTTTTCTTTCGAGATCTACTAACATTTCGTTCGGATTGAGATGAGAGAACTCTCAACCTCTATCAGTGTTGGCCGCTGTTCAGGATCAGCGGAAACAGCGATGGATC
>JARBJD010000076.1:0-272046 GCA_033064195.1 Blattamonas nauphoetae
GGGATGAGTGGAGCATGAGATGCGGAGGAGGAGGGATGAGTGAGCATGAGATTTTGGAGGAGGGATGGAGCATGAGATGCGGAGGAGGATGAGTGAGCAAGAGATGCGGAGGAGGATGAGTGAGCACTTATGAGATGCGGAGGAGGATGAGTGAGCAAGAGATGCGGAGGAGGATGAGTGAGCAAGAGATGGAGGGGAGGATGAGTGAAGCAAAGAGATGCGGAGGAGGGATGAGTAGGCAAGGATGCGGAGGAGGATGAGTGAGGATGAGATGCGGAGGAGGATGAGTGAGCAAGAGATGCGGAGGAGGATGAGTGAGCAAGAGTGCGGGGGAGGATGAGTGAGCAAAGTGCGGAGGAGGGATGGTGAGGCATGAGATGCGGAGGAGGATGAGTGAGCATGAGATGCGGAGGAGGAGGATGAGTGAGCAAGAGGGTGCGGAGGAGGGATGAGTGAGCAAGAGATGCGGGGAGGATGAGTGAGCAAGAGATGCGGAGGAGGATGAGTGAGCAAGAGATGCGGAGGAGGATGAGTGAGCATGGGGATGCGGAGGAGGATGAGTGAGCAAGAGATGCGGAGGAGGGGATGAGTGAGGATGAGATGCGGAGGAGGATGGAGTGAGCAAAAGAGGCAGGAGGAGGATGAGTGGAAACAGGGTGCTGGGGGAGGATGAGTGAGCAAGGATGCGGAGGAGGATGAGTGAGCATGAGGATGCAGAGGGGAGGATAGGTGAGCAAGAGATGCGGAGGAGGATGAGTGAGCAAGAGATGCGGAGGAGGATGAGTGAGCAAGAGATGCGGAGGAGGATGAGTGAGCATGAGATGCGGGGGAGGATGAGTGAGCAAGAGATGCGGAGGAGGATGAGTGAGCATGAGATGCGGAGGAGGATGAGTGAGCAAGAGATGCGGAGGAGGATGAGTGAGGATGAGATGCGGAGGAGGATGAGTGAGCAAGAGATGCGGAGGAGGATGAGTGAGCAAGAGATGCGGGGGAGGATGAGTGAGCATGAGATGCGGAGGAGGATGAGTGAGGATGAGATGCGGAGGAGGATGAGTGAGCAAGAGATGCGGAGGAGGATGAGTGAGCAAGAGATGCGGAGGAGGATGAGTGAGCAAGAGATGCGGAGGAGGATGAGTGAGCAAGAGATGCGGAGGAGGATGAGTGAGCATGAGATGCGGAGGAGGATGAGTGAGGATGAGTTGCGGGCGAGCAAGCGTGTTGATGAGATGCGGGCGAGCAAGCGTGTTGATGAGATGCGGGCGAGCAAGCGTGTTGATGAGATGCGGGCGAGCAAGCGTGTGGATGAGATGCGGGCGAGCAAGCGTGTTGATGAGATGCGGGCGAGCAAGTGTGTTGATGAGATGCGGGCGAGCAAGCGTGTTGATGAGATGCGGGCGAGCAAGCGTGTTGATGAGATGCGGAGGAGGATGAGTGAGGATGAGATGCGGGCGAGCAAGCGTGTTGACGAGATGCGGGCGAGCAAGCGTGTTGATGAGATGCGGAGGAGGATGAGTGAGGATGAGATGCGGGCGAGCAAGCGTGTTGATGAGATGCGGGCGAGCAAGCGTGTTGATGAGATGCGGGCGAGCAAGCGTGTTGATGAGATGCGGGCGAGCAAGCGTGTTGATGAGATGCGGGCGAGCAAGCGTGTGGATGAGATGCGGGCGAGCAAGCGTGTTGATGAGATGCGGGCGAGCAAGCGTGTTGATGAGATGCGGGCGAGCAAGCGTGTTGATGAGATGCGGGCGAGCAAGCGTGTTGATGAGATGCGGGCGAGCAAGCGTGTTGATGAGATGCGGGGGAGTATGAGTGTGCATGAGATGCGGGCGAGCAAGCGCGAGGATGAGATACGGGCGAGCAAGCGCGAGGATGAGATGCGGGCGAGCAAGCGTGTTGATGAGATGCGGGCGAGCAAGCGTGTTGATGAGATACGGGCGAGCAAGCGCGAGGATGAGATGCGGGCGAGCAAGCGTGTTGATGAGATGCGGGCGAGCAAGCGTGTTGATGAGATACGGGCGAGCAAGCGCGAGGATGAGATGCGGGCGAGCAAGCGTGTTGACGAGATGCGGGCGAGCAAGCGTGTTGATGAGATGCGGGCGAGCAAGCGTGTTGATGAGATGCGGGCGAGCAAGCGTGTTGATGAGATGCGGGCGAGCAAGCGTGTTGATGAGATACGGGCGAGCAAGCGTGTTGATGAGATGCGGGCGAGCAAGCGTGTTGATGAGATGTGGAGGAGGATGAGTGAGGATGAGATGCGGGCGAGCAAGCGTGTTGATGAGATGCGGGCGAGCAAGCGTGTGGATGAGATGCGGGCGAGCAAGTGTGTTGATGAGATGTGGAGGAGGATGAGTGAGGATGAGATGCGGGCGAGCAAGCGTGTTGATGAGATGCGGGCGAGCAAGCGTGTTGATGAGATGCGGGCGAGCAAGCGTGTTGATGAGATACGGGCGAGCAAGCGTGTTGATGAGATGCGGGCGAGCAAGCGTGTTGATGAGATGCGGGCGAGCAAGCGTGTTGATGAGATGCGGGCGAGCAAGCGTGTTGATGAGATGCGGGCGAGCAAGCGTGTTGATGAGATGTGGGCGAGCATGCGCGAGGATGAGATGCGGGCGAGCAAGCGTGTTGATGAGATGCGGGCGAGCAAGCGTGTTGATGAGATGCGGGCGAGCAAGCGTGTGGATGAGATCCGGGGGAGCAAGCGTGTTGATGAAGTGCGTGCGAGCAAGGTTGTCGATGAGAAGCGGGCGATGTAGGATCTGGAAGGAATGCGCTCTTGGGAAGAAGTTGATCGGTGATGATTGCCACGAACTGTCTTCAGTATCTTTCAACTATTGCTTCTTCTACTCCTCCTTTCTCATTCTCACTTCCTCTTCGTTCCCTTTTCACTTTTCTTTCATTTGGGCTCCTTTCGTCTAGATCTTCAATCTCTTTTCGACCTCCCTTTGAATGTGTTCTATCTCCTTTCTCAACTATTCTGTCACATCCTTGCATCTTGGCTTTTCTTTTTCTTGTCTTTTGTCCTCTCTTTGGCACTCTCTACAGATCAGAGTCGATGATCTTCATTCAGCCCAATTGCCAATCGACTTTATCATTTGTTTTTAATTGGAATCTCTCCTCTCCTTCTTCCCTTTAGTGTTCTTCTTCCTTTGGTTATTCTTCTTTCAATGATATATCGTTCTGATCGCCTCATTGAACGTTCACTCACACCATCGTCGTCCTTCTCCGTTTTAGTTCATTCAGCAATGAGATTTGAGTACTGCATCGTCTGAGAACAAGATTGAATAAAAATATGGTATTAATACTGTTAACAAGTGACGGACCAAGAAAATATGAACGGGCGAATGGATCAGGTTGATAACTTTGTCCTTTTACACTAATCTGAAATTCAAAACAGGAATTCAGGTAGAAAACAACCAGTTGTGAACCAATGCATGTACAATTCTGCATTATTGTCGATATTTCAAAATGATCATCGATCAACCCGTAAAGTCAACGATTAATCTCTAGTCAGCCCAAACGGGCTCCTTGGCAAAAATTAACCTCTGTATGAGCATTATGTCAGTCCACTCTTTGTGGTCAACTAGTTTTTGGTTCAATCCTGAACATCATCCTAAACGTCACATCTAGTGAAGTGTGATAGTGGTGTCACCAATCGGTGTCCTGTCACCAATCGGTGCTTTTCTCTGGAATTATCACTTTTGGTCAAACTAAGAAAAAAATAAAATTTTAGAATTATTCTCCGGCGCGATCCCGAGAAAACCTCAGAATATCCCTTTTTGCCTGAAGTAAAAAATCGTTTTGGCAATATCTCAACAACCAGTGAACCGATTTTGATGAAATATTTTGTAGAATCGTTTTTTTGGGGAAACGAACATTTTGGAAAAAATTTGGAGAAAAAATTCTGGGTATCTGGGAAAATAGAAAAAAACCCATATTTTTCTTGACAAAAACTTCTTAGGAAAAAAATCGATTTCTTTTTTGAGCAACTTTTGCCGAGATCTTTCCGATAGCAATGCATTTTGTTTGATTCAAAACGGATGGCTAGTTGTGGAGAAATGAGGGAAAAAAGTTAAGAAAAATGTGTGCTTTCGTAACGTTAAAGGTATTTTGAGGTTTTCTCGGGATCGCGCCGGAGAATAATTCTAAAATTTTATTTTTTTCTTAGTTTGACCAAAAGTGATAATTCCAGAGAAAAGCACCGATTGGTGACAGGACACCGATTGGTGACACCACTATGAATAAACTTGTACAACATACATATACGATCGGATGCACGTGTGGTGCAAGGGTTGCACCCCCGCGTGGTAAGCTGAGGACGCGGGTTTAAATCCCGCTGCGTCCAACTTTTTGCATTTTTTTTCGAAAAAAAATTACTACCAACAGGCTTCGGTGTACCGCAATTCTGCACATATTTGCGGCATCTCATGGCCTCTCCCATTTCTCCCACTGACTATCACTCAGGCCTCTCACTCCTGTGGAATGTAACATTTTTCAAAAACCACATCATGCATGGTTGCTGTCATTCACATTCCGACCTAAACCAATTTTTTGAAGAGGTGAGAACGAATCTTGCAGAAGAACGGACTTCATGGTTGGACCTTTCCACGTACTGGACAGACCCTCGTCACTGGCTGAGGTCCTTTGAAAGATTGCTTGGTCGCATGGGCAAGGGGATTCACTTCTCCGATTTGGGAGTCTATGCGTTTCGTTCATTCATGTATTATTGTCCGGATCATGTAAAGCTGAACTTCTGGTACGATGGAACATTCTCATAGTACAGTGCGGAAGATAAAACTGCATCGCCGAGGCGAGAAAGCTAGAGAGATCATACTTGGTTTATCTTCTTCCTTGGAGAGTTGGTAAGTGCTCCTTTGGACGCTCGCTGCCAAAACAGCCTGGTTGGTCTGTGAGGACCCAAAATGACCACTTGGGGGAAGATCGGATCTCAGTCAGATAGATTCTTTTTCATTGCTCAATTCGACGTACGCAAACAATTTCGGTAATAATACAGATAAAAGTGAAATAGATGTCGAAATGGAGAGATAAACTGAGAAAAGGGGGAAAAGTTAAAAGTGAGAATCCACAATGGCATTCTCCTTTTGAATGGATTAAAAAGAAGAAACGGACAAATGTAAATTGGTATCTTTCTCACATATCTCGCTATTTTGTCCCTTCCTTCGAGTTTAAGAGTGTGAAACAGTCGCTGTATTTTTGAAGTTGCCTTTTCTGCTTTCAAAACGGAGTTTGAGAATTGAATGACAGAATACTCTCAGACAAGGTATGCTTGAGTCAGGATTCGGAGCTGAAAGGTCCAAAATTCATCAATAACGAAGAAGAAGGAAATGTGTGTTTTTGATGTCTAATAGTGGAGTCACCAATCGGTGTCCTGTCACCAATCGGTGCTTTTTTCAATAAATGTCACAATGGGTCAAACTAAGAAAAAAATGAATTTTTTGAATTATCTTCCCACATGATCCCGAGAAAACCTCAAAATACTTTATACAGTAGTTTACTGTACATTTTTTTCACTTTTTCAATTTTTTTCTTTCATTTCTCCACAACCAGACGTCCGTTTCACACCGAAGAAAAAGCATTTTTTACGTAAAGATATCGATTAAAAACGATCAAAAAAAATAAAAATTTTTTTCTCATGAAATTTTTTGGGGCGAAAAACAGCCTTTTTTCACATCTTCCCAAATACCCAAGATTTTTTTCTGATTTTTTTTTCAAAAAATGTTTTGCACCAAAAAAACATTTATGTGAAAAATTTCATCAAAATCTGTTCACAGGTTGTGAAGATTTAACGAGAACACATGAAAAAAGCGGTCAAAAAGAGGTATTTTGAGGTTTTCTCGGGATCATGTGGGAAGATAATTCAAAAAATTCATTTTTTTCTTAGTTTGACCCATTGTGACATTTATTGAAAAAAGCACCGATTGGTGACAGGACACCGATTGGTGACTCCACTATCAGCTATAGTTGAGAGAGAGAAAGAAAGCAGGGCAAGAGAAAGGTGAGAGGAAAACATTCAGTACAAAAGTGGTGAGAAAAAGTGAGGACACACCATGAAAACGTGGAGTTTTGTTTGGTTCCATCGAAAAGCAACTTGATGGGAACTGTCGGCATGAGTCGTGTTCACTTCAGCTTGACTGCTATTCTTGTCTGGTGAGAGAGAAATTCTGAGAATCGCAGGATTGTTGTCAGATGTTCAAAACAAAGATGAACACAAAAACAATAAACACCTTGAATTGGCTGAACAGTAACTATTGTCGAATCTGGCTGAATAACTTGTCTGATTGTGGAAGAAATTTGAAAAACAGTTTGAAAGAGTGTATTAAGTCAAACTGTGAAAGGAAGAGCGACTGGACGCGATTGGAGGAGAATGATTGGAAGATCAAACCATGTTGTTTCTTTTTCTCGTCACGTCAACAAGATTGTTTGTCAGCGTTTATTTTCTGAAACGATCATATGGATAAAAATCGTGAAATGGAGGCAAAATGGAAAAAGGACGCTTCTGTCAGCGTTGCAGTTTTGCCTTCCCCACTGTACCTCAAAAAACCCGTCTTTAATCAAAAAACCCGTTTTTATTCACCAAAACCCAGAATTCGAACTATATTGGAAAAAAGTCATCTTATATATTCCTAGAAATGCATTGGTGATGGTATTGAAAAAATTGCACTTGATATTGATCGATGAAATGAGAATGGAGCCAAAGAATGGGTAGTGAGGATGAAAGAAGAGGAGAAGAGACACAAACCACATTCTCGATGAAGTATTCCTTCGCTTTGAACCTGTTCTCGTTGGCGGCGGTGAGTGAAGCGACGGTGCCAACTTGGCTGGAAATGTATTCGTTGAACTTGCGAGCCTGCTCGACCACTCTCCACTCCCTCACCTTTCTCATGTCGCTCTCAGTGAAGAGCATCATATCCGATCCGATCTTGTCGCCGATGTCGTCCAAGTAGTGCGGTCGGTGTGAAGGGACTCGCTCACTCCCACCCAATCTGTCTGCTTGTCGATCGTGATGAGCCAGTCTTTGGAGAGAAGGTGCTCGAGTTCTGCGTTTTGGGCAAGGAGGGAAGAGACCTCGAGTTCAGTTGTTTGGGAAAGGAGGGAAGACACCTGGGAGGAGAGGGTGTCGATGCTGAAGGGAAGAAAGGAAAGCAGAAAGGAGAATGATTGGGGTGAGAAGGGGATGAAAGAACGAAGAGCAAAGACGATGAATGAGATGAGATGCACACCGCTGGTTGGATTCGTTGAGTGACTGGTTTGTTGCGGTCAGGTTGGTTTTTAGTGTGTCTCGATGGAATGGCTCTTCTCGTTCATTCCAATCCCCTCGTCCACCTCTCTCTTCGTCTCCTCCAATCTGTCCTCCAACCGCGTGTTGTTCTCACACACCATCACCATCTTCTGCCTCGTCTACTCCAAACTCTTTTCCGGTGTGCTTTCAAGGAATCGATTATTCGCAACAGATCTGCATTCTGCAGAAGATGCGGATGTATCGACGAGTTGTTCTAATTCCTGTTTCAGCAAAGAGCCGACGCTGCCCTCCTTCTGCTTGACCACTCCAATCTGCTGTTCGGCATCACTGTCCAATTCATTTGGAGAGAGACGGTGCTCTTTGGCTGTTGTTGGTGCTCATGTGAACTGCCCGGTTGCGACATGTGCATCTGAAGACGTTGTTGGCGGGGTGTGTAGTGTCCAGGGTTCGAAACTGCCCCAGGGGGGTTCTTTTCACAGACACTTTCTCTGTAGACCGTCTGTGCCTCTGTAGACCTGTCTGTAGTTTGTCTGTAGTCGATCCAGTTTGTGTACACCGAATGTGTGGATCGAGACCTCTCACTTCAACAATTGTTCTCTACTTACTATCATCTCATTGACACATTTTCAAAAAGTTCTGTTTCAATCCTACGGTAAACGCGTCTTTTATGGGCTGATTTCGTGGTTTTCAGATAGAACGCGATTTGACACAGTTTCGAGTCAAAAAGCTCACTCTATCCTCCTGGTAGATCTCATCTCAACTGAAAGTTTCTTTTGGCCAGGAATACACCTGTGATCAAGCTTGAAAGTTTGTAGCATGTTTTTTGCTTGATTGAGGAAGTCTATCACTGATCTTTTTGTTTCTTTTCCCCTTTTCAACATTTTTATTCAATTTACTCTGAAACTGAATGACATTCTCTCTGTGAATATCCATGAATTGTTCCTATCCACAATACTCATCTCAGGATCACTTCATCCGTCTACTTTTCGAGCGCTGCCACTTATCTCAGGAGAAAAGTGTGAATTCCATTTTTTCTTTTTCTTTAATCGATATTTTCGTAGAAATTGTCAAGATGGAAAATTGGTTGTCGTTTCATCATCAGATGATGATGATAACCAAAAAAGAGTCTCACATGGTCATCGACACAACTTTTATGCAAAAACATGGAATAAAAAAAAGGTATTGTGGCATGATTTGTTGTCTTTAGCAATTTGGAACCCTGGTAGTGTCAGATCAGCCGGCGACTACTTCCGCTCTCCTCGTCTCTCCTGCAGCGAGCTGTTCGGCTTCGGTCTCGCCACGAACGAGTCTTCCGAACGCGAGAAATTGTCGATTTGCTCGTCTCGATTGGAGATAGCGATGATCGTGTTCGACAGGATGAGGCCGTGCTTCCCAACACTCAGGCGCTGTTTCTTCTGCTTCTATTCGCGTCTGGTCTTCCTCCGAAGTAGGTTCGTCCTCGTTCTCTCTTTATCTGCGCTTCTTTCTGCACTTCGTTCATCACCTCCAGAGTGTCTGCCTTCATCATCATTGGACAGCCCTCATCATCATTGGACAGCCTTCATCACCGAAGTGAGCACACACCACACCAGACACATCCACACTCACAGATTCGTCGGTTCCATCTGTCGTTGTGCGAGAATTCTGTTTGTCCTTCGGCGAAGCGAGGTTTGCTGCACTTTGGGCACGCCCAGCGGCTCTCAGAAGTGATTTTGATCTTCGTCACCTCCTTCTGGACCTCAGTTTTGGCAAGTTCGATCATTTCCTGGCAGAGATGATCCTGTGCAATTGAATAATGAGATCCAACCACTTTCTCGCAGAATTCACAGATGCACGCCAGGCAGTTCTGGTGCGGGCAGACTTTGATTGTCGAGGGAAGTGTTTGGAGTGTGCTGTCATCGTTTTTCGGTCTTAACGAGCCGCTTGTCAGTGTGCCATCGAGGATCTCGTGGCATTGTGGGCATTCGCATTGTTCAACAAGTCCCAATGTGATGTGTCGTCTCTGAGTTGCTTTTTCAGCTTGTTCGATTGGGTACGGAGCGAGGCCAGCGAATAACAAAGGGGAGAGAGTTGAGGTGTGAGGGTTGGCGTATGTGACAGCTGTTGATGGAGATGGGTTGGCGGAAGGTGTGGTGTTTGAGTTTTGGTCGTGTGATTGGGAGACTGAAATGAGGAGGGAAGAGAGGAGACACAACGTGCCACGGTTCGGATTCTCGCATGGTCAGAAGCAGTGTGTTGTCCAAGTCTTCCTGGGTTTCAAGATTCGCTCCAAGTCCACAGCGAATGGTTAGACCATGAGGGAACATATGTTCCTTTTGGATTTGTTCAATAAGGGAGTATGGACCATGCGAATGAGGAAGATGTGTTGTGAGGATCTGGCGGGTTGGTTCCGACTTCTCCGATGTGTTCAGGGCCACATTCATCGGATATGCCTGAATCGACGAATAGAAACGCCAGTTGTGGACAGTATCAGCAGATCCTGTTTGCTCCTTCACTTTGCGAGGGTCAGCCTGGTCATGTGGGAACCACACAATGTGTGGTTTGAGGGTGATTTGATGGGAGTGGGAAGGTGTCCGTGTTGCTGTCTCTCGCCGGTGTCCCGCGCATCACCACTCGCACAAGGCCGGATGACGCCCCCACACGGAAAAAGATGGGCGGGCCAGGGTTCTTTGTAGATGATTCATTGACTCGGCTTCATGTGTTAAATCATGTAAAAGAGTGTCCAACATGATCTGAATGGCGATAAAGCCAGTTTACAACACGAAGTGGTTGTGCCACGGTTCGTGTGATATTCTCTTCATTCATGGACAAACATCGAACAATGGATGACTTTTAATCGTCTTGTTATGTTTGTTCCTCCAAATTCTCAATTAGATCTCCGGAGAGCGAAATGATCATTGATTTTTGTGTCAGTGGTTGAAGAGCTTGTCGATAGATGTGGTAATCTTTTGAAAAATTAGTGGTGGTGATGGAGAAGATGTGGTAGACGGTAAATGAGACATCGACGATCTTAAATACTGAGAGAGAGGTGGAGTTGAGATAAGATACCCTTTATTTGAAATTGAGTTCGAAACAATTTAAATCAGATGCAGATAACCTAGATATTGCAACTCGTTTCTAATTCACCTTACTTTGACTCACTGTCGAGATATTAGGACTATTAAGTTATTTTCGAATAAAAACGGGTTTATGTTTAAAAACGGGTTTTTTGAGGGTCTATCATTCGAAATGGACGGACACACCTTTTCAACATCAAGATTCACTCTGAAAGCACTCTGTACCATCTTCGTCCCCACACAGACACACCACACCACTGCCCTTCTCGCAGCGTTCCGCCGATTGATGCTTCATCTCGACAAAGGGGTTCTTGTGGAGCGCATCTGGAAGGGATGGTTCCCTGCCTTCTTCGATGCAGTCAATCCTTCGAAGCTGCCCTTCACAAATGAATTCGAATCACTCCACACACAACTCGTCGAAGTGCTGAATGATCGTCTCCAGAATATTTGGGATTGTAAAGACGATATCCATTGTCGTCGATCTCGAGAAGATATTACCGAGATCTATCGCTCTTTCCACAAACAGACAAGAGATTACATCATCCATCTCTCACCCCATCCATTCGTGTTGTTTGATCGCATCAAGAGCATCATCGTCATTGATTTTCTCATCCGCTTATTTCAAAATAGCAGAGACTACCCCGCGGCAAAATCATTTCGAGATGAATTGAGACAGCAAATGGATGAGGTTGCCCGCTCATCGTCATCTCCTCCCTTCATCCTCACATCTGAACTTGTCTGCCGTCTCACCAACGAAGAGATCCTCAATGTTATCGACAGAATTGTTGGTCTGCTCGCAAGCGACTCGTGTTTGGATGACGACACCATCCTTCGCATCTGCACCTTCCACGAAAACCAACTCAAATCTGTGTATCTTCCCGAATTGTTCAGAAAGGCTGGCCGCACATCCGAACAATACTTCCACGTATTGCAGTCTCTCCTCTCTCTCAACTTCGACTATTTCTATCTTCATCCAATCAACTATCTCCTCCACAACAAGCCAATCGACCTTCAACCAACATTCGATGAGTGGGATGATGTGGATCTGGAGACAGTTGGTGTTGTGATGGGAGCGATCAGAGAGAACAGATTGTCGTTCAAGCACGCCTGGCCACGTGTCACCCAACAACTCCTCGCTCGCGTTGAACAAGCTCTTCTTCAAGTTCACCATAGCGCCTCTCGACTGTGTCAGTCCCAGCTCGAACGACTGCTCTCTCCATCCATCGACATCCTCACTCGACACTGCCTCCTCCGTTCCAACTCGAGCGATGAAAAAAGAAACGATCGAGAAAGGGTGTTCATCGAAATCTGCCGATTGTGTGAGCAGCGGACGATCGTCAGGTGTCTCAGCAGTGTCGGGTTCTTCTCTGGCCTTGTGAGTGGAATGCTTAATGACAGCACTTGCATCGAATGCATTTGCATCCTCAATGTTTTTGTCCCGAAAACAAGCGATTCTTGCAAACGACGAGCAGAAAAGACGAAGATTCGAAGAGCAATTCCTCTCTTTCTGGAGGAAGGCTGGCAGGATGCTGTGGAGTTCATCTTCGTCAGGAAGAAGGTGGACGATTATCGCAACCTTCTGATTGCCGTGATCCAGGGAATGATGCAGTTTCATGGGGCTAATTTGGGCGATTTGATCGATTGGTATGACACTGACTGACACTGCTCATTTCTTTGCTTTCATTTTTGTTGAAAACAAACGAACCAATCACTCTCATTGTTCATGTCATTTCATTGTTTCTTCTCATCTCACGACAGTGATCATCTGAATTTTCATTTCAAGAAAGCAATGTAAAACAGGAGTGACATCGAGAACAATCAAGTGATGCTTTGTGTTGATGGAATGTGAGGGCAGATCCATCAGACATGCCTCCCAAGCATAAGTTGGGGAGAAAGCGAAAGAAAACACAAACAAATCCTGAAATACACCCTTTTCCGTCTCCAACTTTGGATGAAAACAGCGTTTATTCACAGATTCGGAACTCAATCAAAGACGACAACAAAACATCACTTGTTTCACATTCAATCCATTTTACAACTGATGTACTCACAATTGCTGCGAATGATCGACACTATATCCGAATTTCAAAGCAAATTCTTCAATATGAACTGAAACGAAAGCGGATGAATGTTGCATCAATGTCAGAACAAGCCCATCTGGAAAGTATTGAGATCAATCTTCCCACCTCCTCCCCATCCGACTGGAGATTGGTCCTGCAGGATTCGATCACGAAAGCTGACATCCAACAAGGCTGTATCTCTCTCTTCGATCAAGTCAACTCTAATCAGACATTAACACAAATTGAAGTTAATCATGCTGTCCGTTTCCTTGAATATGCAATCATACACATTGAACACCGCGATACTCAATCCAAAAAACTCACAGAAACCATATTCCCTGAGGAGGAAAAATACCAAACAAAAGTGACGTCCGCACTCATCAAACTAATTTGCCATCCATCCGACAAGCTCCGAGCAGTTGCTCTCTCCTTCTTCGACACTAGCCTGCGGTATTCAACACAGACATTCTCTGCGGCAGTGGCTTCCACTGGTTTATTGCCTCAGCTCTTCATAAACCTGAAGCCACACGCAATTCCAATAAACAGAACAACAATAGAATTCCACCGCCATCTTACATCAATTGTGGACGATTTCTTCCGCTTTTGCACCCCAGAGGACATCAGTGGTCATCTCAATCTCAACCCCTACTCCTCTCGTGACCGACAGGGTACATCTGAACTCCTCGATCCCATCATCCAACAATTCTGCGCATATTTGCGGTACCTCCTCACCCATCCCGTTTCTCCCACTGAATATCACTCAGGCTTCTCACTCTTGAGGAAGACGAAATTGTTTGAGAGGTACATCACACGTAATTGTTGGCCTCCATCACATCCGGACCTGAAACAATTTATTGATGATCTGAAAAAGACAATGACGGAAGAACTTGCTTCCTTGTTGGATCGTGACACGGAAAAAGAGACACTCCACTGCTTTCTCTTCAACGAATGGAGAATGACGGACAAACACCGCTGGGCGAAGACATTTGAAGGTTTGCTTGTTCGACTGAGCGAGGGGAGACCAATCACCAACGTGGGATTCGAAGCGTTTCTGTTATTCATGTCTCGTCGGCCGTCTGATGTGAAACCAGAATTCTATAAAGACGGGACATTCTCAATCGAAATTGCCGGAAAAAACGTGTCATCGAAGACACTACCATTGAAAGCACTCTTTTCACTCTTCGTCCCCACACAGGCACACCACACCACCGCCCTTCTCGCAGCATTTCGTGGATTGATGCTTCGTCTCGGCAAAGGGGTTCTCGTGGAGCGCATCTGGAGCGGATGGTCCCCTGCCTTCTTCGATGCAGTCAATCCTTCGAAGCTGCCCTTCACAAATGAATTCGAACCACTCCACACAAAACTCGTCGAAGTGCTGAATGATCGTTTCGATAATATCTGGGATTGTGCCCACGATTGCCATTCTTGTTGTTCTCGAATGGACATGAAAGAGATCCATCGCTCTTTCTACGAACAGGCGAGAGAATACATCGTCCATCTCTCCCTCCATCCATTTGCTCTGGCAACTGAATCCCGCAACAACATCATCGTCATTGATTTTCTCATCTGCTTGTTTCGAAATGGCAGAGATGATCCTCTGGCAAAATCATATCGAGATGAATTGAGACAGCAAATGGATGAGGCTGCCCGCTCCTCATCTCCACCACAATTTATCCTCACGTCTGAACTCGTCTGCCGTCTCACCGACGAAGAGCTCATCGATGTTGTCGACAGAATTGTTGGTCTGCTCGAAAGCGACTCGTGTTTGGATGACGACACCATCCTTCGCATCTGCAAGTTCCACGAAAACCAACTCAGTTCCATCTATCTGCCTGCTTTATTCAGAATAGCTGACAGAACCACTGAACAATACTTCCACGCACTCGAGTCTCTCATCTCTCTTCACGTTGATTCCTTCAATCTTCATCCAATCAACTATCTCCTCAACTCACAGCCAAACAGAAGACTGTCCAAGGACGAATGGGACGAAATCGATTTGGAGACAGTTGGTGATGTGATGCGAGCGGTCAGAGAGAACAGACTCTCATTCAAGCACATCTCGCCTCGCTTTACCCAACATCTCCTCGATTTTACAGCAGTCCTCTTGCCTCAAATCAATCGTTGTGCAACGCGACTGACTCTCTCGCAGCTCGAACGACTGCTCTCTCCATCGTTCCACATGCTCAGCAAAATCTTCTTCGAACTCGAGATCTCGTGCCGTGAAGTAAGAATCGATCAAGAAAAGATCTTTCTCGACGTCTGCCAATTGTGTGACCAGCGTCCGATCGCCAGGTGCCTCAGCAGTGTCGGGTTCTTCTCTCGCGTTGTCGGTGGGTTGTTTGATGACAGCATTTCCATCAAATGCAGATGCATCATCAATGTTATTGTTCCGGACATCTGCGATTCTTGCGAAGAAAGAGCGGAAAAGACGAAGATTCGAAGAACACTTCCTCTCTTTCAAGAGGAAGGCTGGCAGGATGCTGTGGAGTTCATCTTGGTCAAGAAGAAGGTGGACGACTTTCGCAACCAGCAATTTGCCTGGTTCGGGAGAATGATGCAGTTTCATGGAGCCAATTTAGGCGATTTGATCGATTTGGATGACACTGACTGATGCTGTCCACTCCATCGCTTTCATTTTTGTTGAAACCGAACGAACCAATCACTCTCATTGTTCATGTCATTTCATTGTTTCTTCTCATCTCACGACAGTGATCATCTGAATTTCGTTTCAAGAAAGCAATGAAAAACAGGAGTGATATCGAGAATAATCTAGAGGGGTCTTGTGATGATGGATGGTGAGGGCAGATCCGTCTATCATGCCTCCCAAGCATAAATTGGGGAGAAAACACAACAAAACACAAACAAATCTTAAACCAAAATCTGTTCTGTCTTCAACTTTGGGCAAGTACGGCGTTTATTCATCGTTTCCAAGCCACATCAAAATCAACAACAAAACATCACTTGATTCACATTCAATCCTGTTTACAATTGATGTTCTCACAATTACCGCCAATGATCGACACTATATCCGAATCTCAAAACAAATTCTTCAATATGAACAGAAACGAAAGCGGATGAATGTTGCATCAATCTCAGAACAAGCACATGTGAAGCATCATGAGATCAATCTTCCCACCTCCTCCCCATCCGACTGGAGATTGGTCCTGCAGGATTCGATCACGACAGATGACATCCAGCAAGGCTGTATCTCTTTTTTCGAACAGATCAACTCTAATCAGACATTAACCCAAATTGAAGTTAATCACGCTGTCCGTTTCCTTGAATACGCAATCATACACATCAAACACTACAATCATCCATACATCAAACTCACAGAAACCATATTTCCCCAAGAGGCAAACTGCCAAACAAAAGTGACGTCCGCTCTCATCAACCTCATTTGCCATCCAACCAACAAGCTCCACACAGTTGCTTTCTCCTTCTTCGACGCTTTCACAAGGCATTCATCAGATAAATGCACCATCGCGGTAACTGTGACAGGTTTATTGCCTCAACTCTTTGAACATCTTAAACCACAAGAAATACCTCTAAATAGAACGACAATCGAATTCCACCGCCACATTACATCGATCCTAGACACATTTTTTAAGTATTTCCACACCAGAGGACATCATTGATCCGTACGGAATTGGCCCATCGTCATCTCGCGCCTTAGCGGTTACACCCGAAATCACCAATCCCATCATCCAACAATTCTGTCCTTATTTACGATATCTCCTCGCCACTTCAGTTTCTTCCACTGATTATCCCTCAGGTCTCTCCATCTTGAGGAATATGATCTATTTCGGTAACCACCTGATTCATACGACTCCTTCCTCCTCTCCGGCCATTAAGCAATTTATTGACGATCTGAAAAAGACAATGACGGAAGAACTTGCTTCCTCATTAAATCTTACCACAACAATCGAAGTCATCAGCAGGCTTCTCTTTGACGAATTGGACGGGATGGACGAACACCGCTGGGCGGAGACTTTTGAAAGAATCCTTGTTCGACTGAGCGAGGGGAGACCACTCTCCGATGTGGGACTCGAAGCGTATTTGATATTCGTGTCTCGTCGTCCGGATCGTGTCAGGCTGGACTACAATTTCGATGGGACATTCTCAATCCAAATGGACACTCCAACATTTTTTAAGAATACGCTGGGACGGCTGGTTCTGTTCATCGAAGACACTACCATTGAAAGCACTCTTTTCCATCTTCGTCCCCACACAGACACACCACACCACTGCCCTTCTCGCAGCATTCCGCCGATTTACGATTCGTCTCGACAAAGGGGTTCTTGTGGAGCGCGTCTGGAAAGGATGGTTCTCTGCCTTCTTCGATGCAGTCAATCCTTCGACGCTGCCCTTCACAAATGAATTCGAATCACTCCACACACAACTCGTCGAAGTGCTGAATGATCGTCTTGTGAATATTTGGGCTTGTGCCCACGATTGCCATTCTTGTTGTTCTCGAAAGAAAATGAACAAGATCCATCGCTCTTTCTACGAACAGACAAGCGAATACATCGTCCATCTCTCACTCCATCCGTTTGCTTTGGCAACTCAATACAGTGACAGCATCATCCTTGATTTCCTCATCCGCTTATTTCAAAATGACGATGACGATCCTGTGGCCAAATCACTTCTAGATGAATTGAGACAGCAAATGGATGAGGCTGCCCGCTCATCGTCATCTCCTCCCTTCATCCTCACATCTGAACTTGTCTGCCGTCTCACCGACGAAGAGATCCTCAATGTTGTCGACAGAATTGTTGGTCTGCTCGAAAGCGACTCGTCCTTTGATGACGACACCATCCTTCGCATCTGCACATTCCTCAAAAAGAAATTCGAATCTGTCTATCTTCCTGAATTATTCAGAAAAGCGGGCCGAACAATCGCGCAATACTTCCACGCATTCGAGTCTCTCCTCTCTCTTCACGTTGATTCCTTCAATCTTCATCCAATCAACTCTCTCCTCTGCCCAAAGCCAATCGACCTTCAACCAACATTCGACGAGTGGGACGACGTGGATTTCGCGACCGTTGGTGTTGTAGTACGAGCGGTCAGAGAGAACATACTTTCATTCAAACGTCACTCGTCACAATTCACACTGCGCCTCCTCGATTATGTCGAACCCGCCCTCCATCAAGTTCACCTCAGCGCGACTCGTCTGCGTCAATCCCAGCTCGAACAACTGATCACTCCATCCATCGACATTCTCAACACATCTTTCTTCGAACATATCATCACTCACTTTGGAGGAAGAAAGAACCGAGACGAAGTGTTCATCGATGTCTGCAGATTGTGTGATCAGCACGCGATCGCCAGGTGTCTCAGCAGTGTTGGGTTCTTCTCTCGAATTGTCGGTGGAGTGTTGGATTACTGCTTTTTCAACCAACAAAAATATGGCCTCAATGTCTTCATCGATCAAGCAAGTGATTTTGGCAATGAAAGAGCAGAAAGGACGAAGCTTCGAAGAGCAATTCCTCTCATTCTGGAGGAAGGCTGGCAGGATGCTGTGGAGTTCGTCTTCATCAAGAAGAAGGCGAACGTATATCACATCAATCAAATTGCCTGGTTCAAGAGAATGATGCAGTTTCATGGGGCCAATTTGGGCGATTTGATCGATTGGTATAACAAACGGAGATGATGTCCACTCCATCGCTTTCATTTTTGTTGAAAACAAACGAACCAATCACACTCATTGTTCATGTCTTGGCCTGTTAATTGGACTGGACGGCGCCAACGTTGGACTGGACGATTGACCTCAATTGGACGCTCTTTTCTGATCTTGCCCATTTCATCCACTATTCACTTCTCGATTGGTTTTCACAACAAAATGAATAGAAAAACACGAAAAACGGCGAAATGGAGAGAATTAGGTCTTATTTAGCGAACCGTGACAATCGGCCTGATCCACCCACCATTGGACGGCACTGGACGACACTGGACGATGCGTTCATACTCTTATTTTGAGTTCCCCTCAATTAGTTCATCCCATATTCTGAGTATGTTCACGATCCGTGAATTGGACGGTCGATTGGACGGTCGTCCAATCGACCGTCCAATCGACACCTGTTGTGGGTGATAGTTCCGAGGTCTTTTCTCTAACGGTTTGCTATTTCCTCTTTTCTCTCACTTATTTTATGAGTAGATGGCTTCATCTTTGATTCATAGTCCTGTGGTGTTTTCATTTGCAATGCAGAATTGAAACAACGCTGCTCTATTCACTCCTCTCCTTACGCGTCAACTTAAGCTACAGTCTGGCATTCTCCATCACCTCATATTTGACAAACACGAATGTGTGAATTTTTGATTGAAAATACTGTTTCTATTCATTTCTGTTCCAGCCTTCGTTCACTGATCCTTCCTCCAACTCCGGCCCAGGTGAGACGCAACTTCGTCGCAGGAAACACAACTCCACTGGCATGTCCTCTTTTTGGAACGTGATATTTAGTATTCTCTCAACGATAGTCGCTTCTACAGCTTTCTATGTCGTTCGGATGATCAGTGCGATGCATCTTCTCTCGCCGGTCGACTTTCTGAATGTTTGTTCGCTTATTCTATTCACTCCATTCATTATTTTCTTCTGATAGCCACTGAGATTCATTTCAAACTAATTCATCACCATCACAGGCGAAAGAGTTCGACGCCATTGTGAAACGCAAATTAGTGGAGCCCGCCGTTCGCTTTATCCAGGAAAAGGAATACAAGTCGTTTGATTTCATGAATTATGTTGACTTGATCGACACCACCCCTCTCAAACGACACAAGACAAAGGCCAACCTCCCGTTCCACTACGCACACTTCCTCGCCCACTTCAAAAAGAACCATGTGAAGGCACAAAGTGTTTACAAGACTGCTCGAATGTCCAGTCCGTCTTGGCCACTCCGTTTTCTTCTGTTTTGTCAGACGAAAGAAAAGTCGAACAGAGGTGGAGTTAGGAATGAAATGGCGAATGCTCAATTCCAACTTCAGATGAGCAAAGCTGTGGAAAAGCACGACACTGCCAAAAATGCGATGCGCGACATCTTCTCCAACCTAACTGCACCCAACCCTCGCCTCAACGTGATTCCGAGTCTTCTCCACCTGATTGTGGACAACGAAGCGAAATCACGAAAGATTTGCGAAGAACTACTCGCCACTCATCCTCAATCGACTCAGCTCCTTCGACAATACGCTGCGCTGCTGTTGGACATTTATCATGACGAAGACATGGCCGACATCATTCTCCAACGCGCAGACCAGATCGAAGAGGACTCCACTGTCACACTCCCGACAGCCACTGGAGGCACAGATCAACAAACTGCTCTCCAACCGAAGGATCCCAACGCCCAGAAAGACGAGAAAACCAGTCGGATGAGCGGGGCAAGCGGAGCATTAATTGCCTTTGCTGTCACCTGGCTGAACAAAGTGATGCAGACAAATGAAGAAAACGAGACGTTGTTGGAGTTGATGCCTGCGGGACACGAAGAGAAGAAGATCGACCTCCTCTCGTCGATGCTGACTGGATTCCAGCTGATGGATCAGGGCCGACACAAAATTATTGAAGCGGCACTCAGTGTCTTCGAATCACTGAAGCGAAACGAGAAAACGGAGGTTCTTCTTCCAATTATTGATTTCCTGATGATCACAAACACGCATCGTCCACACGAAAGAAATGAGTGAATAAACTGTAGCCCAGCTTCAAACATTACAACAGGAACGGAACGAATCGACCTGACCGACGGAAGATCAAGAAGAATATGAGATCTCACTTCACCCATTCAGATCTTCGCCAAGTCGGAAACTGCAATCTCTTATCTTTTCAATCGTTGATATTTCGTGTACATTTCATGGACATTATGTCAGAACGTTTGACTCCCTTTCACAATGGAGAAATTATGATCGGAGTCAATTAACCAAAATCATGGGTCAGATCTCAATCGCCCAAATAGGAGACCGGTCGCTGGACTGGACGTTGTCCCCTCGACTGGACGGTGCTTAACAGGCCAATTCATGTCATTTCATTGTTTCTTCTCATCTCACGACATTGATCATCTGAATTTCGTTTTGCACGGTTTCTTCGCTTCCTGGTTCTGTCCCATCTGCCTCGAGTTTGTTTCGTCAACACATGCAACATCTAGAACCTGAACCACGTCACATGAGAGGTGAGGGACAATGAATGGGCTCATTGGGGAGATCCAAAACCTCCCGAGTCGACGAATGGTGATGATGTAAAAAGTAATATGAGCCAGATCAAAATCCCAAATCACCACTTTGATTTCTACAGTTCAGTATTCGTCATGTCACGTTCAGAAACATTCGAGATCCCTTATCAGCTCTTGGTAGATATCGATGCTCCTGAAGTCTCTCCGTCTGATTCTTCACCAGTCAACTCCGAAACGCTCCCAACAATCGATATATCAGGAGCTTCCACAATTTATGATTTGTACCACGAACTGATCCAGACTCTCAGAGGTACACACAGATTCATTTCCATTCAATTCCCGTGTACTGTGCCTCCATTAATCGAAACAGTTGAACTTGAAGAAGACAATCAAAACCCTTTACACACGAAGCGCCGTCCAGAATGGAAAGATCTGGTTGGTTACTCTGGATATCAATATGATCCATCTTTGACGATTGAAGATTTAAGAAAGTGTTGGCCCCATCAAGAAGATGACAGTTTCCAACCAATTCAAGTTGTCGCGATTCCCAAAGATCTCGTCGAAAACCTGCCATACCTTGCTGCTGAAACTGAGGAACAGCTGAATAGCCGCGTACACCTCATGGGGAGCATGTATGACCTGTTTTACGCAAACCCAGTCAACCGAGTCATCACTCTTCCAATTGTTGATTCATGGATCGAAAAACAAAGAAAAGTCTGGATCCGAAGTTACTGGGAAGAATTCAAGATTGGAGTGATCACAAGAATCGTACTCACTGGCATGTTTGGGAGAACGTAGACAATCGCCTGAAAAGCATGAAAGACGAGAAAATAAAAACCACTCTATCCACCTCCTTCATCGGACAATGATTCAGATACAGCAACATTTGCGACTTCCCTGTTCCCGGGTAACATCTAGAGACCGACCCCATTCTAGCTAGAGACCGACCCCGATTGCTAGAGACCGACCCCCGATTGCTAGGCACCGACCCCCGATTGCTAGAGACCGACCCCATTTTGACTAGGCGCCGACCCCTCCTCTTTTTTCGTTATTATTCACTATTTCATCACAATTTGATGCTCATTTTGATAACAATCACATCTAAAGCCATTTTTTGTCCTTTTTCCAGAAAAATTCCACGATTCTGTGTCAAACAGGAAAGAAAGAAAGATCATGGGTTGATCATTATCATCTGCTCTTCAGACAAGTTTTCATTCGTCTCTTTCTTCATAATATTCAACTATATCCAAGATTATCATCCATTTTGGGACAATCTATTCAAATACAGCTGTAAACATGGCGAACACGACGATCATCAAGAAGAGGAAGAAGCTGACAATTGTACTGTTGAAAACGAAGTAGAAGTAGCAGATTATGCCGATGAAGAACATATTCTAGGAGATCAAGGGAAAGACGGAGCTTCTGAGGAGATTATCGAAGACGAAGAACAAGTGGATGAACAGAATCAGCAGGAAGCAGATTTTGATGACAAAATATATGGACACAATGTTGAGCATGAAGTAGAAGACGAAAATGTCGCTGACGAATATGAACAGGCAGAAGATGATGAGGACTGAACCAAAATCGTAGGAGAGAGTAAAGAAGCTGAAGAAAACGAACTTGACCAAACTGGCGAAATGGAAGATGAAGAAAACTATACTGCTGAAGAAGAACTGAAATAAACAGCTCAAGAAGAGGGTGAACAAGCAGATGGAGATGCCGATTGCAACCGACAAGAACTTGAGCAATCAGAACGCGAAGATAGAGATGTTGAGGAACAGTATGAAGAAATGGACGAAGATGCCGGATCTGAACAGAATGCAGATGAAAAAGAAAACGAGAATGATGAAGCTGTCGAAAGCGAGCATATCGACGATGACGATCCTGACGCTGCCGGTCCCGAAAATGAGCAAGTTGAGTCTGAACATGAAGATTTGCAGGAGGAAGATGATGGAAAAGCTGAAGAAGCGGAGGATTTCGAAGAAGACCAAGTTGAAGACGAAGAAATCGAAGGTGAAGTCAAAACGCGCTCATTTGGTGCATCAGCCCAACAAGAAGAATCAAACGATGAAGAAAATGAGCTAAACGATGAAGATAATGAGGTATTTGCAAAAGCAGCAGATTAACAACCAGAAACCGACAGTCAATTTGAAAACAATGCACAAGCGGAAGGGACGGAATGAGAAGCTGAAAGAGAAGAAGACAGCAACTATTCAGTCAAATCACGGGAGAGTTTACAATCGGAAAAAACATCGTGGAGTTCGAAGTCCAGTCGATCTTCAAAACTTTCAAGCTCTGAATCTCGGAAACCACACTTGTAGGAAGAAAAAGAGGAAGTATTGGAAGAAGCAAAATCCGAAGAACAAGATGGGCAGGAGGAAGAGTTTGAAGGTCAACAAGAATATGGATTGGAGAAAGGAGACAGCTTCGATCCTCAGTCGGACAGGGAACCGGAGCATCAAACGGAAACAAATGACAATGAGGACAAAATCGTGAATGCACGAACATATGGGGAGACAGAAGGTGGAGAAGAAGGATCTGTGCATGGAACAGCTTTCGAATCCAATTCAGATGCTGAAACGGAAGAATCGTACGAAAAAGAAGGAGAATGAGTGTGGGAAACAGGAGGATGATGGAGAGTGGGTGGTGTTGGACAACGCGGGAATTATGGCGATGAGCGCGATGACTTACAAATTCAGTTTGATCAAAACAACAGCACAGCCGATCACAATCAAGATCACCGTGTTCAACTCATCGCTGGCAGATCAAGCAATCTTACCAGCCACTGCTGAGTTTGTTCACAAACACCGGGGCCGAGATCCTTCTCAACAACGTGACCTTCAAGAATCTGAAAATGTTCGAGAAGACAGACAAGATTCCGGTGACACCGATCATCAGGGGTTAGGCATTGGGCCCACGGTGCCCAGCTTTTTTGTGCTCAGCTCTAAACCGCTGTTTGAATTCCTTTTTCACGTGTTTAAATGTGTGTATTAGGTGAACATTTCATGTGTATTTTTGAGTAGAATATTCAAGTCTCTCCATCCGGACAGTTTGATCGCACTTATTTAAACTTGTTATTTTTCACTCAAAACATGTCTTAAAGAATATACTGATCTCAAAATGGATTCAATTCAATCAAAATGTCACGAATTCACCAAATATGATGAGAAACGACCAGGCCACCACTTTCTCCCCTTTATCATTTTCTCGATGAGATCGAAGCACCAAACGCAATTTACTTTCTGAAAACATTGTTGAATGACTTTAAATAAATGCCAAATGAAGTGCTTTATTCTCTGAAAGCTTCTTTAGTTCATAGTTCATCCCATCCTTCAGAGAGTTCGTCATCAAAGTCATCGTGAACGACCACGATTCTCGGCTCTCCGGAGAAGCTTCTCTTCGTCCCTCTGGGGGAGTGAAGGTCAGTCAATGTGGTCTGAATTGATGGATACATGTCAAATGATAACATTTTCGGAGAGTTGTGGAGGATCCTCGTCAGGGTGCAGAGATGTGGGATTCGCAGTTGGGATCGCTCTCTCCTCTGTGTGTAATGGAGAACTGAAAACTCTCTCTCGGTTGGGACTGATGTGCTTGCGATTGTTTTCAAGGCGATAATGATCGGGAGAATTGACTCAAGTGAGTGGAAGAGATGATTCGAGAGGATCAGATCAAAAAGTTGAGTTTTTGTTAGTGGAAGCAGACTGAAATGAGCCTTGTAGACAGACTTAAGATGTCTCCAATGGGTGATTATATTTTTGCGCTGGAGAGGTGGAATTATGTTCTGGAACAGCTGAGCGAGGGACAACATTTTTGAGTCCTCACGTTCTGAATCTGGGAGGAGAAGTGTCGAATGTGAGAAGAATTCCAGATCTTCTGTTTGATCGGGAAGGAGAAATCTGATAGTAATCGAGTTGAATAGTGACTGAGCGAGTTGTCTACATTCCTGATGAGAAGACTCAATATATGGCTCAAAATTAAGCTGAGTGTGCTCCGATAGTTTGATGGACAAGAATTCTTCGAACTCATCCGGATTTTGACTTGCGATTTCATTTCTGAAACGATTGACAATGTAACGTGTTTGAGGCATTGAAAGAGTGTCAGTCTGGAGAAGGAGTGAGATGTCGTTTGCTTTTGAGAGGAGATACTCAAGGAGAGCTAATCGAACAACATTCTGAGTGTCCAAGAAGAAAGAACAAAGCTGAGCAGTTGTCGGATCAGTATCGGGTTGGTTGATGCGTAAAATAACTTCAAGGAATGTGAGTGTCTCACGAATAGCCGATAGTTTTGTAATCCATCTGGTGTTGACCGGTTTGGTGAGAGTCCTTCGCTTGGAACCGAGCCTTTCCATTTCTTTCCTGAATAATTTAGTTTTGGCGTGCGATTTGGTGATAGAATGGACAAACAACATTGAATTGTGAATTAATAGTTTGGAGAAGGGGTGGTTTGGATCGTCGAAGACATCCTTTAGTGAAAGTTGGAACCGATGGGCGGAGCAGTGAATGTGAAGGATATTCTTGTTGGATTGTTTGAGATGCTTTATAAAACCGTTTCGAACCCCAACCATCGCCGGATCGCCGTCGGTTGTGACAGAAACGATCTGTGAAATGTCGATGTGGGCCTTGTTGATCTGCCGTATGAATGCCGTGAATAATTCCGCGCCGGTACAACCATTTGTCATCTCTTCCAAGCCAACCAACCGTGTTTCAATTTCTCCATTCTTTGACAAAAACCGAACATGAACACACAAAACAGATTGTGAATTGTGGTCAGTCGATGTGTCTAGAATTAGAGAAACGGGAGTGGGATGTGTTGGATCATTGGAAGGCAATTGGTTGAAATAGACGTCGAGTGCGTCGGCTATCCTCCAGAATTTTTTGTTGTCAGAAGTTGGAGCAGATGATACGAACCTTGGGTTCGACATGAGATTGAATTGATTTGTGAGATCCTTGAATTGAGTACATGGCAGAAAGTGATGAGCTATGTAGTGCACAGCTCTGATTTCATTGAAACGATGAATTTGAATCGACCGTAGATCAATTGGCGGAATTGTAGACTGAGGACTTGTGGGGTCGAGAGTGTCCATTTCTATTGATTTTTGATGAATTCTTGTTTTGAGATGTCGTCTAAGTGACTTGACATTTTGTGGAGTCGCTGGTTCAGAAATGAACTCGTCTCGGGGCCGTTTGAGTTTGTCTTGATGCTTGTGACATAATTTACAATAGATTCCTTCTCCTTCCAGGTAAAAGGGAGACTGACCTGATTCGTCCAGCCATTCTTTCTCATGGATCCACTTGTCGTAGAGTCGGTATGATGCTGGAAGGACAGGAATAACGTTCTCCTGCCTCTCGATATGTTCATCCACATCTGAATCATCGATTAGATGATCATGTGACTGTTGTGATGCGCTTGGTTCGGAAGGGACGATCGAATTTGATTGTTCATCTTGATCATCACTAGGATGATTCTTTTTGAGATCGTGTTGGTGGATGAAAGAGAGGAGTGTTGGTTGAATGAGGCGATGTGACATCTGGACGGTTACAAGAAGGAGAAGACAGGTGAGTGTCATAATTCAGGCAAAAATTGAAGCTCTGATTTAGGCAATTAGACAAACAGACCGATTTCTCTAACGTGAGTGAATCAAAAAAGTCTTCCTGAATGTTTCTTTCTTTTTTCTCATCTGAAGCAGGATGACGCCGTACGAATCTGAAACGACTCCGCTTGCGTTCCAGAACGAACCCAGCTCGATTCTGCTCTCGTTGTGGATGACACAGATTCAGGCGATCTTGCATGGGTTCAACATCAGCATGTTGTTTACTCCTGTGTAACTGTCGCGTCTCGTCTCCGATATCCGTCGCATCACATCTGCTCCCTGAACTTCCACAGTCTGTTTCTGGTGAATGTGATGACAACATCGAAGCTCCTGGATGATAGGACGTTCAAAAACAAGGACCAGACAGTAGTTGGTCGCCGCGAGTTCACTGTTCATCAAGTTTCTTCCTCATCCTCCTAACATTTCTTTGTCGTTTTGACAAGCCACAGGCCATGTCACTAGAGTTTCTCCGGTTTCTATCCCTTTGATGATCACTGTCCCCATTTGCGTCTCCATTGATACTTGTAGCAATCGATACTGACAGCATGGTTTATTATTGTTTCATCTTCAATTATTTGCATTCAGATGAACAATATCAATCGTTTCTCCTCGCAATTCTCAATGTAGAAGAGAGTGATGATGATACGCTTTCCTAAAATCTTCGTCTTCGGACATCATCGATGGCAAATGATGAGCTGGACTTTTCTCTACGATGTATGCAGAAAAGCTGATTCTTATGACATACTTGTCACTTCAAGTTCTTTGATTCTCCATTCATGCAAATGTTCATCGGATTATCTCTTAAAGCTCCACAGAGATAAGCTCCAATCCTCTCTTCGCGCTGACATTGAAAATCAGAATTGTGAATCAAAAATTCGTAGTATGGGTTCATTGTATCTCGATTTTCATGTATCAGGTGTATCACGACGATGAAGTTGAATCGGTATGCGAAGACTTCTGCTCGACACATCGCCTTCCTCCCACTGCGAAGACAGCCCTTGTTGAGCAAGTTCTTGTAACGAAGGAAACCTTTAACCAGAAAGAATTGAGGGAACTCGATGTGTGTAGTCGATGAGAGCGGACAGAACAAGAACACTTGAAAAATCAACTGAATCGTTCGCGACCTTCTTGAAGGAAAAAACGAAAGTCAGAGCGCCATGTGAATATGCAGATGACGACAAGGCGTCGAAAAGCAGATAGTGAACTGCGTGTGATAGCTCAGAAAGCAACATGGATTGATCTACCAACAAACTCCACCTTCCAATCAACTGTGTTGACGTTGATGGGGAAAACTGTCTGACAAGTTCGAAGTGCGAAAGAAACACATTGATGGCTCTTTTGGGGATAGGCTGACAGAAGAAGGGAAGACAATGAAGGCGCGAAAAGATTCGTGAAAGAAAGAACACGAAGCGATGTTGATTGCCCAAGAACCGCGGCTTTCGATTGTTACGTTCTCCAATGCAGATATCCAAGCAAGTGCAAATTACTGAAATGCATCTCTCCGAGAAAGACAGACAGAAACAAAACTGCCTCCGAAATATTCATTCAGGCCAAAGATCTGCAGTACGAAGGCATAAAGTGTGCTTGTTGTTCTCACAACACTTCTCCTTCACTCAACGTTCAGTTTTTTTGCTTATTTCAGCTTTCCACAGACTGGTCGCGAATCTTTCAATGATTCCTTGATTGTATAAAGATTCATCTTGAATTGAAAGAAGATAATATTGCTAAATCATCACCTGAGTGGGAAAAGGATAAAAAAACTACAGAACAACGGATATATTTCCTAAAATGGCGCTAAGAGTCCATTGAACCATCGTCAACTCCCCCATCCAATCCAAGTCGAGCCCGCTTGGGAGACACAACCAATCGACGTCACTGAGATCCAGA
This sequence comes from Blattamonas nauphoetae, assembly GCA_033064195.1. Lineage (NCBI taxonomy): Eukaryota > Preaxostyla > Oxymonadida > Blattamonas > Blattamonas nauphoetae. Next base: position 28,005 of record JARBJD010000076.1, read on the forward strand.
CACAACATCGTCATCACCCGCAATGGTCAGTGGTGAGAGCGAAGCTGGGAGAAGAAACGATGTTGGGGATGTCGTTGAAGACGTGGGGACATGTGTAGTGTCGGCAGCGGAACCGCAAGTGGTTGATTAATCTGATGAACTGACAGCAGACACATTCTTTTTGAACTGCGGCTCTTTTTCAACGGTGTTTGATCGGTCGGATCAACCGCCCCATCAGATTCAGCCTCAATCGACAATTGCGGCTGATCAAACGACTCAGCTAAGCTCTGGTCCCCCGAGGAAGCCAAGGCGGTCATCTAGGTCGAATGGCGACTCGATTCTGGAGACACTGATGGCGAAATTGGTGCAAGGCGAGATGGCGGTTGTACAGGCATCGAATCAGCCGTCCTTCGTCGCAATCAATCGGTTGGAAGCGGGGCGAGTCTTGATTGGGTGACGGAAGCGGATGATTGAGAGTTTCTGTGGCGACGACAAGGGTTGAGAGATGAATGGTGCAGGTGAAGGCGAGGTGAATAAACACACTGCAATGATTCGCTAAAGTTGATTGGAGGGGCGGGACGAATGTGGAGGTGAAGCTGCCTGAAGGGTGAAGAGATGATGACTCGGTGGCTGTTCTTGATTCAATATCGATTCTCGGTGAATAGAACTGGTACGTTTTCAGTCGAGGTGGAATACACATACGTGTCTTGTGTCGTTTTCTTGACTCTCTTGTGGCGGTTAGAACGTCTTGGTTTTCCTGAGGAGGGATCTAACCATTAAAATGTGCACTCACATTGAGAAGATGAAAAAAGGTGAAATTGAGATCCAACTGTACTCTCTATTTCCAGACATGTAATTCGGTACTTCCTTTTTTGCTACCAATCCTTTCTTTAAAGTGAAATTTATGAAAAGAAGTGAAAAGTTGAAGTGCTTATTTTGGCGCCGGTGCCCAGCCCCCCGGACGACAAGCTGAGCACCGATGTGCTCAGCTTGTCGCCATTGTGCCCAGCTCACCTAATGCCTGCCGATCATCAAGATCGAATCGAAAGGAGCGATATCGTTCACCGACACAACGTTTAACGAATATGATTATTCTAGCACAGACAATGAAAAGATCTTCATTGCAGGATCACGTCTTCACACTCAGATCAAGGCAGTGCAATGGAAAGATTCACTATTATCCACACAGATTCGACCTGAGCTGATGTATTCTCTGGAGCCGCCTGAGATTCGCATTTTGCTGAACACAAGCGTGAATGAGACAAGCACCCATCCGAACTGTGTGTCGTATCGCTTCACTTGCTTGTCGCTGGATTCAGGATATCGCATGGCAGAGACGAACAAGTTTGAGGAAGTTCAGACGCAGACGGACTCGGAATTGCTGAAAACGATGCGAATAACACATGAAGTGGTGATTCAGTCGCATTCGGAGGCTCAAATTCGGACGATCACTCAGATGAGCGATGCTGGGATCAATGTGAATACTGAAGGAAAGACAGCAACACTGAAGCACATGATTATTAAGCTGGTCCCAGCGACGACGATGGAAACATTCGTTTCTGTGGAAACTGGTGCACTGTCGCTGGGAAAAGGAACACGTTGGAACAGACACAGAAACAGAGCTGGGAGATTCTCTTCACTGCCTGATACGGATCAAGGAAGGGAGCACACTGACGCTGGTGGACACACAGTTCAAAAAGCTGCGTTTCACTCACGAGACACTCGGAACAGTGCTCTACATCGAAGCATGGGGAGTTCTGTCGACAACACAAGGCTCGCCATTCACAGACATCAACTCGAACGCGACCGGATCACTTGTGTTCCTGGAATCAGATAATTTGGAAAGGGACTCGAAGATGGAGCCTCTGATGCTTTTCTGTGCGCAGTACACACTGAAAACAAACACAGTTTCCTTCACTCGTGCGCAAGGGAATCTGTTCTTTGGGAAGATGAACGGGGTGGCAGGAAGTCTGGTGTATTATTGGTATCCCCACACATCGGCAGAAGAGGAGCCGACAGTGAACGACGATGGGGATGATCATGTTGTGTGTGGACTGGCGGAGTTACCGTGTTCATCGCTGGACTTTGGATATGAACATCTGAAGAAAGAAGATATGACGCTGGTTTTGACATCAGATGGTTGGGTTGGGAAGACACTGGAAACAAGTTTCGATGTGGAGACGATTCAGGGGAAAGCAGGCACAGAGAAACTGAAGATGGAGGTTGTGGAAGGAACACGAGAAAAGGCAGTTCTGACAGCAGTTGGACATCTGAAAGTGACAAACACACCGATTGGAGGAAGCTCATCAGTTTCGATCTCGTCAGCGCTTGTGTCGGTTTGACTTTGCCCAAAACACGATCCAGAACATCATCACGACCAATTCGAAGTCATTGTTTGAGGTATCATCAGGAGTACTGTCTCTGAACACAGTGACATTGAAATGGACATGGAAGATTCCATTGCTGTTGACCCAAACAGGCGGATCGACAACACTGACATCCTGTTCAATGGCTCTGGAGTCAGCCGATTCATCAGCCGACGCAGATATTCTGAAAGTGGAAGGAGGAAGTGTGGAGATGACAGGAAAGGACTCGCTGACACTGACAAAGAGTGCCTTTGTTGCAGGACCATCATCGCACACATCAAACGCCGCAGCTGCATCGACAATCGCATTCCCTGTGAAGAACGAACAAAAGCTGACGATTGGAGACATGACAAACGAAGTAACATTCTCAAACTGTGGAGGGGACAGCAATGGAGGAGCGCTGAGAGTGGATGTGGATGATGGCGGAGAGTTGGAGCTGACGAACACGAAGTTGTTGTCAAGTCGAACGAGTCTGGGAGGAGGAGTTCATGTGAGTGTTCTGAGTGGAGGAAGAGCGACGATTGTTGATGTGTCATCCCTGGGAGCAGAAGGGTCGTTCGTTCTGAACAATCTGGCGTTTGGGACAGACACTACAGAGAACAAAGTTGGCACAGAAAAGACGGGTCACAACGTGTTTATCCGAACTGCAGCCAACAAACGAGGGCTGATCAACGAGATTAGTGTTGTTGGGAGTGGACTTTCGTTGCCGTCGGGCAGCGTGTTCACCGCAGCGGAACTTGAGCTGTGGTCGTTCTCAGAAACGAATGGGTTGAGTGGAGGGATTACGCATCTGTTCAAGATTTACGAAGGAGGGACACGGATTTAAGACGATGCGAATGAAATCGACCACGCACTATGTGGACATCCCCGTCTGCCGTGCCGTTCTCTCTCCTTGTCGCTGTCGAACCTGAAAGGAGAATCCATGGAAGTACTTCTTACAGGAGATCTGAACCTGGATTTGGCAGCCACATCCACAAAAGACTCGTCGATCTCTCCTCGCCCAGACAACACTCAGAAAACACAATCACAGAGCAAGTGAGTGTGACGATTGATTCCAATACACTGACACTCAACTCGCTGACATTCAAGACAACAGTGGTCGATTGCACAGCATCGGCGATTGTGATCACATGTGGAAGTCTGATTGCTGAGAGTTGTGAGTTCGTTGGAATCACTTCTTCTCAGAGCGGACCAGCGATCTTCGGAACGATTCAAAAATGAAGAGACGCTTCACGTGACAAACTGGAAGTTCACTTCGTGTTCCTCAAAGGAAGAAGGAGGAGCGATAAAGATTGAATGTGGGGATCTTGTGACGGCAGAGTCGCTGATCGTGAAGGCAGAATTCACAGACTGCGAGTGTACAGACGAGAACGATGAGAGAACTTTCGAGATGAAGGGATGGTCCTTGCATGTGACTGGACACGAGCTAGCAAAACTGATTGCGAAAGAGAACTGGGCTGGATATCCATCGGAGTGGAACGATACCACAGAACACATTGTTTGGGGAGAGGACAACAAGAAGGTTGGAACACAATTCGAGACGCTTTCTCTTCTGTTCTCTCTGATTCCGTATTTTGGGATCATTATCACGACAGGAGGAAAGGGAGCGGATGGAAAAGGATGTGGAACACAGAATCTGCTCTCCCAGTCGTTTGCGACAGGGCATTCTCATCTTAAGGGAGTTGGAGACCACAAGCTGACCGTCAAAAAGTCAACGATTCTGAACGAGCCAGAACAGTTTGAAGGGAACAACGTTGTTTTTGAGGGTGATGCATCGAACGCGGAGGGAGGATTGTGCTCGTGGAAGAGTGGACTTCTGAATCTGACAACGACAACGACATCCATCCAAGACGGCACATTCAGTGGATGGAAAGATGGAGGAATCAACCAGAACGGATGAACGCTGACGTTGACAAATGTGTCCTTCGAAGGAGTGGCTTTAGAAATGGAAGTGTTCAAGTCGATGAAGCGACACATTCGCTGCGAAGGGTTTGACCGTTGTTTGTTGCATTCTGAGCAGACGGCGAATAGGAGATGGAAGCAGAAGAAGAAAAGGAAAATGAAGAAGAGGCTGATCAAGGAAGCTAAGCGACCAAGGAAAGAAGCGGAGAGGGGAAGAAAAAGAGGAGTGCCAGTAAGTTGAAGAAAAAAGAGAAAAGGAAGCAGCACGAAGACGAAAGAAGGAACGACACGAAAATGAACGACAACAGTGGTGAGTGAAGCAACACGAGAAGAAGGCGAAAGAGATCGAAGCTTGTGAACGAGCATTTCGTCTTACAAACCGACCCAAAACTAAAAAAGAGAAAGAACGCAACGAACGACAAGTGAACCGGGCTCATTCTCGCACATTGAGAAGATCATCGGAAAATTGTCTCCTCTCCTGTCGTTCCAAGGCTTTCACATCGTTCATGGATTGTCTCAGTTTTCGCTGACGTGGGGTAAACTCAAAAACGTTGCGGGGCACAGCGGTTCAATATCCGTCGACAAAAGAAGAAAGATTGGAATGGAGCTCGGAATATGAAGTGACGAGTGTTGTGGGAATTGTGAAGTTTATGGGGGTGGGTCCGACGAGTGGGAAAGGAGACACTCTAAAAGTGTAGAAAGAGGAGGAAGGAGTTGGGTGGGGTGATGTGATTGAGTTGGTTGGGACACTCTTCGGAAAATGAACCAGGATCCCGCTTCCACACTGAGGGGATCTTCGAAGCAACTACGCCTTCCCTGTTGCTTAGGGAGAAGTATTTCGTGATTGGTATTGTTGTCGGAGGAGTGGAAGGAATGGTGAACCAAAACATTCGCTTCTCTGTTCCTTCTGAGCTGAGTCGAATGACGCGAATCACAGCGAGCGAGTTCAGCGATGCAGAAAAGACACGAACGGAACAATCATCTTCATCTCGAACTCCAGCTTAGGACGGAGTTGTTCTTCTGTAGCATTTCGACGATATGATCTCGTTTCCTTTCTGTTTGAACCCGAACCTTAATCAAGTTCTCGCTTGGATTTATGAAGAGAGAAGCAGACAAGAAGAATGTAATCGCACAATAAGTGAACTCTCTTGGTGAATTGCGATGATCAACCCATGATCATTTTGATTTTTTTGTAAGACTCAGAATCGTGGAATTTTTCTGGAAAAAGGACAAAAAATGGCTTTAGATGTGATTGTTATCAAAATGAGCATCAAATTGTGATGAAATAGTGAATAATAACGAAAAAAGAGGAGGGGTCGGCGCCTAGTCAAAATGGGGTCGGTCTCTAGCAATCGGGGGTCGGTGCCTAGCAATCGGGGGTCGGTCTCTAGCAATCGGGGGTCGGTCTCTAGCAATCGGGGTCGGTCTCTAGCTTAAATGGGGTCGGTCTCTAGACGTTACCCTGTTCCCGGCTGCCCATTCACATAAAACGTCTCGCAAAAGTCACCTCTTCGCGGGCTTATCAAATCCGAAACCTTGATTGACGATGATTATTACAAGGCATTTTCTGTGAAAGGACAGCAAGGATCAGGGAAGTCACAAATGCTACTCTCATTGATTTATTGTTTGATGCACTGGGCAACAAGGCATTTCCGATCGATGGTGAATCAGATGATTTGAATGACTTCGAAGAAGAGGTTGCTGAAGAGGACGAAGACGCAACGAAAGGTTCAGACGATCCCAAAATCATGTCGAGTATTGAGGTCGGAGCCAGTGTCACGGTACCACTGTTCTCCTCGTTCCTAATAAGACTATCGATGGTTGAATGCGATGTTCGATGCTTGAAGGCGACTGAGGAGAGAGTAATGTGAGAGTTGAGGGAGATGACGAGCGAGTTTGGTGGACGCATTGATAATGTCACGGTGTCCAGAAATATGTCCGAGTTCCTCGTAGATATCGCCTCTTTGGTTGGAATGAGTACTGTACACTCAGTCTTCAGGGTTGTGAGTTTGTTACACGGAACATTTCTTGTCCAATTCGGTCAACCTACGAGACAAGCTGGCTGTTTTTGGTTCCCACAAGATGAAGCGGAGAGAGCGCGCAAATCGATGAACAGTAACATCACTTCCCACTTCAAAGCGACAGAAGTCATCCTTAGCCAAAGCTGAATGATACAACACATGAAGAACCTTCAAACAAAATGAGGATGATGTGGAGAAAGAAAGACACGGACCTGCAGGGTAAGATCATCATTCACTGGAGTGATAAGCGATAGACTCTTCGACAAAAAGGCAGGAATGATTATTCTTGACACAACCGCAACTGACACACACGTTGAACAAAATCAACAAACAGACCTTTCCGCATCAGAGTGCCAGCGAGGTTGTTCGGAATACTCAATACCAAGGAATGTTTGGTGCATCTCCCAGTGAGGACAGAAACACTTCGTGAGTCGAAGAATGGCAAGGATTAAAAAGTAATATGAGCCAGATCGACCTGCCCAATAGTCGCTTCATTTTCTCCAGTTCAGAATTCCTCATGACGCAACCAGACACTTTCAAGATACCTTATCAGCTCATAGCAGACCCCAATGGTTTTGAAGTCTCTCCGTCTGATTTATCACAAGTCCACTTCGAAACGCTCCCAACAATCGAGATACATCCAACTCACACAATTTATGATTTGTACAATGAACTGATTCAGACTCTTGAAGATTCCCACAGATTCATTACCATTCAATTCCCGTGTATTGTGCCTGAACCCTCCGCAAATGGTGAACTTGAAGAAGACAATCAAAACCCTTCACACTCTGAGCGCCCTCCAGAATGGAAAGATCTGGTTGGTTACTCTGGATACCGATACGATCCATCTATGACGATTGAAGAATTACAAAGTTGTTGGCCCCGTGAAGAAGATGACAGTCTCCAACCAATGCAAGTTGTCGCGATTCCCAAAGGTCGCGTCGAAAACCTGCCACACATTGCTGATGAAACTGAGGAACAGCTGAAGGAGCGTGTCCACCTGATGGATAGCATGTATGACCTGTTTTACGCAAACCAAGAAAACCGAGTCATCTGGATGCCAACAGTTGATTCCAAGTTCAAGAAGCGAAGCAAAGTCTGGATCCGAAGTTGCTGGGAAGAATTCCAGCTCGGAATCATCGCGAATTTTCTTCGATCTCGTTCACAGACACCGTTCACACAAACTGACCTGAAAACTTTCAGACAGCGCCACCGCACAGACACGTTCACTCAACCCTCCACTGATGACACAGAACTGTGGAAGACAATACAAGAAACTCCGGAGTGGATTAATATGAACATAGCCCATGCTTCACCTTTTCGCCAACTTACCAAGTCCCGTCTCTTGAGAAGCGCTAATTGTTGCAAGGCATTTTATGTTAGTGGACAGCCGGGAACGGGGAAGTCACTGATGCTGCTATATCTGGTTCATTGTTTGATGAAGAAGATTTATAAAGTGGTTTGCCTTTTTCTCGTCTTCCATGCTTTCCAGGCGATTCTCTACATTCTCCCAAACATGCCAGTGATCACCATTCTTGTTGATCATTCAAACCTTTACAACCCAATCAGAATTCGAAGCCACGCCTCCTCGCTCGGAGAGACTTGGTACACGAATGGCTTCCCCGTGATCCGCATTGTGGACTCTGTGGAACCGTTCGCTAACAATGCAATGCGAGGTGTCTTCACCGTGTATGCAGCCTCACCCACAAAATACAAAATCCAGGTCAAAATGTCAGACCATGAAACACCAGATTGGCGGGGTGAATATCCATTTTGGACAGCAGAGGAGTTCTACACGATGATGCGGTGCCTCAAGATGACAGGACGGGAACATTGGATCCGCCGAGTTAGAGCCAAACACATTGTCAAGCTGCACCCATTGGTGATCACACTGCTCGGGGCACATGGGTGTCTTGAGGATGGGTCAGTCGAGGCAGCTGGGGAGCTCGCCCCTCCTGCGCCAGATCCCATTCCTGCCATTTCGAATGGTCTTCACCCAACCGTCGAAGACCGCTTGCTCAGCATGTCTAGCTTAAACAGACAACGTCCATCAAACAGCACACTTGAGCTTCTTCAATTCACAGCCATGAATGGTTCCGCTCGCATGAGAAACCACATACCGTCGCTATCTGATGTGGCACTGGATTTGAACGCACATCTACCCAACGATGACTTGTCTGTCTATTTGAATGTGATCGAAGTGTTTGGACTGAGTCCCCGTGCTCTCAGCGCTGACATGGACAACACCTTCGAGCGAATGAGCGAGGTGTTTGGATGGGAAGGGATCGCACTCACGGGACCAGAAGCGAGTGTTGTGCTCAGTTCTCTTACAGCCTCTCACTTCGGATCTCGACCAGTGAGTGAATTTGCTTCCCGCTTTCTGGGAGCGATGAGTACAATCACAGCAGAAGGTTTCCTCAAGAAGATTGGAAACAGAACTATTCCAGAAGTACTTCGATACTTGGATTTGGAACACAAAGTGAATGAAGAATTGCTTCGTTCTCATTCACGATTCACTCTGTATTCCATCACGCCTCACCTCTTCCCTACGTCGTATTGCACATTCCCTGCGATTGATCGTTGTGCCATGACATCGGCTGAATTGATTACTACCCAGCGCTTTTCCAGCAATGTTCTCTATTATGAATCACTCTTTGATTCTGAGACAAACAAAGATCAGAAATCTTGGACAGGAATCCATTCGTTCATCTACTTTCACGACAAAGACTCAATCAAACTCTTCACGTTCCACACTGCTGTGAATTCACAGTCCGAAGATGTCAATTATCGACTGATCGAAAAAGTGAAGAACGTTCTCGAGGATCAACACGCGAATTCAGTCCGAGGCAAAGGGAAGAAAGAAGGGATGCGAAAGGAAAAGGTGGAAGTGTTCTTCGTCTTGATTGCCAAACCAGAAGCGGTGAAGGGATACCTCGACCGAAATACAGTTTTTCGAGTCCCCGCGAAACATGCCAGAGGTTCGGCAACCAAGAAACCTGTTCAAGCTTCGACTCCCATGCCACCCGCTGAAGCATCCATTCCCATGCCATCCACTGAAGGTTCGACTCGAAACAAACCGAAATCTCCAGCGTATCTTTCTTACAACATCGGAGTTGTGTCGGTCTCGGACCTCTTGTTCAACGAGTTTTCTGGATTGGAAGGGCCAGTCACAAAACGTCCGAAGATCGACTGCCCGTGGAACACGGACGATGACGACTTCAGGAAGTGTTTTGTGATGAAGGAACAGCCAGCGGATCCACGCCACCCGCAAGGGATATCGATACAACCTGTCCTTCGTCCAGAAACGACTCCTGAGCCGAGGAGAGTTCTGATGGTCGATCAACACCACCAACAGAGGATGACAATCCAGCCACGTGTCGAGGGCACCAAGGCATTTCCGATCGATGTTGAATCAGATGATTTGAATGACTTGGAAGAAGAGGCTGCTGGAGAAGACATTCTGCCACCGAGGCAAGTATCGAAAAGAAAGGGATCGAAGTAATTCACCTCAAGACACTTCACTTCATTTATCACAACAGGAGATTACTCTCGACACCTTTGAAACAGTCAAAAACAAGGAAAGTCTCGTGTTCACTGACAATGATTAAAACAGAAGATTGATTCGACGTCCTTTCTTCTTGTGACTGGCCCGACACGCCCAGAGGAGCATCCACGGACTTGTTCCTTTCAGTGACTTGATCCAACGTCGCATGGTTGAGTTCTGGTTGGATGTGAGTCTTGTCAGCAAGAATATTGTTGCTGATTTCGGCTGTTGAGAGAACTACCAGAAAGTATGCTCTCTCTTTCACCGCATTGTTTTCGAAGCGGTTTCCTGTGTGATGATCGTCGATGTTGAAATACCTGTGCAAAAAAGTTGTTTGTGGCCAGGGGTGGTTGTGCTTGGTTGGTGGTTGACAAAGAAAGAGTGGTGAACAAATTTCATGCAATTTGGCCGGAAAAATTGGATAAAGTCGCGACAAGATGTTCAGATAATCCCAAAATCATGTCGTTTATTGATGTCGAAGCCAGTGGCACAGATCCACTGTTCTCTTCGTTCCTAACATGACTAGGAAAGGTTGAATGTGATGTTCTCTGCGGAAATGTGATTGAGGAGAGAGTAATATGAGATTTGAGGGAGATGACGAGTGATTCTGGAGAATCCTTCCAAACTGTCACTATGCCCAGATAGATGTCCGAGTTCTTCGCAGATATTGCCTCTTTGGTTGGTATGATTGCTGTGGATTCAATCTTCAGGGTTATGTGTTTGTGACTCGGAACATTTCCTGTCCAATTCAGTCAACTCGCGAAACAAGCTGGCTGTTTTTGGTTCCTATGAAATGAAGCGGATAGAGCACGCAAATCGATGAATATAAATAGGAGTACTTACTTAAATTGATATATCCTGTATTTTGGATGATTTGGTGCGGAATCAAACATTCTTCGATGGTTAATTCGACCCTATCATCAATTTGTTTTCCCAAATCGTAGTGATTAGAATAATTGTGTCTGAGTGGGTCAATATCGTTGACTGAGAGCATATTTGTGGTGGATGCGAGGAAGACAGTCAAGAATGTGAATGTTCTCATCTTCCAGCATCTCATCATTTCCTGGAGCTGTCATACTCTGCTAAAATTTTCCTGGTATCCATTCCATTGTTGATGAGGAGTTTTGTCATAGAGACACATCTTGATGCTCAAGGGGGGAAGTGATTGTTCCAGATGACTTTCGAATCAGGACAACGAGGACATCATGTGTATGTTCAGTCCAAAAAAGAATGTGTCAGGTATCATTAACACCGTTAGATTGTCATGCATGGTTGACAAAGGATTGGAGGTGCTTGGATCCTGTTGGCCTTCTGGAGCCAAATTTCTGATCATACGCTCCTACATTCCGAATTTTGAAGATTTTGAATGAGTTTTGCGAACATTTTACTGCAAGTACCGTCGTTTGAAGTCCCACGGACAACCATTTGAGAAATGTCTCTCGAGTGAGAGTTGCCCATTTTATTTTTTCAATCGCACAAGTTTCAAATAAGCTGCTGTCCGTGCATCCATTAACAAGCCTTACCGTGATTAACCAATCACCCATCCACCTGCGATTTCTCTCCGGACTATTCTGACCCTCTGATGAATATCCTGTCTGCGTCAAGTCCCGTCTGAACAGCGTTCATCTCAGCCTCGGAACAGGTCCACTCTTTGACTGTCGCGAACTCTCATCGTTTCTCCATCTTTCACCCCGAGAACCATCACCGTCACGCACTCATTCCTTACATATCACTCCAGTATCTCCGCCCAAACAACACGACGACAGTTCTCTTCGCATGACAGATTCTGGTCTCGTGTAATATAGAACAAAACACGAACCACTTTTCAGGAACGGCCACGGCCGACACGAACCGGTGTTTATCAATTATCGCTGCGAATTAGCCGTTCGAGACATGTTCATCTCTTCTCGTTGAATCACTCACCCATCCACTCTATTCCCTAACCCATCAAACAGGGAATACTCTCACCACTGTTACAATCGGCCCTCAACTCCAGAAAGTCAGACTCTCTCGCTCCACCTTCACCCGCTGAAGTCGCACGGCAGAAGTCTACCCAATGTGTATTTCTGCAACACAGGGAATCACAAAAGTCCACGAGTGTTCCTTCTTTGATTGTACTGGAACAACAACCTCAGATTGTGTCTTCTCCGAAACTGGAAGAACCCAAAGCAGGTGATCGCTCGCTTCCCTCATTTCCTCACTCCGATAAGTCTGCACTCAACTGGACGATGCGCGTGATGTTTTCAACGACGATTCCTCGTTTGTGAAACACACCCATCTTCTGAGCATCCTTCACGGACGTTTGGATCACAGCCATCGCCCGGGAGACATACATGGAGGCATTTGCGGGAAATCAGAACAAGGATGACATAACAACACTCGAAATCCAAACTGAAGATGCAGCAACCGGTGAGATGATAGTTCTGTCGGAGAATTTGGATTCCACTCACTCCTCGTCTCCTCCGCCATCCCTCGCTCACCTTCCCCTTCACAACAACAACGAAGAATTGTTCATACACAGTTGAAGTTGGAGACACCGAACTCCTCCAATCTCCAATTGCAGCATACAAGCTCAGAAGAGCCTGGATCACTCGCTGGCTTCTCGATGGGATTGTGCGGATCAGAGACACCATTCTGGTGAAAATAGGAAGTATGGAACGACATATCTCACTTCCTGTTGAAAGTGATGAGAAACATTCATCGCAAATGTCTAACCAGCTTCCATCTCAAAATCAAGAAGTTTTTTTTCAGAATCCCACATTTTGAACGTTTGGCTGACGAAAAAGGGACCAGATTTGGTGAGGAAAGAATCTTAATGATGACCGAGCCGTTTACAGTGACACTACAGGTGAATGGAACCCCGCCAATCACGCCAACTCCTCTCCCCTTCGATTCCGCTGGACCGCAATCGACCACAGCACAAACACCTTTCCAACTCGTGTCGAGTGCACTGACGTTAGCGCCGTGTCTGATGTGACAGGAGTGGCTCAATCGAGACCATCAGTGATCGTCAGCTCTGCGGACTCATTCGCGACGACTCCTGAACCAACTCGTCTCGTTTCGTTGTATGTTCTGCTCAACACGCTTGAAGTGACCACCCCGTTTTCGCATTTCGTGATGGATCAACAGCGACAGCCTCGATCTCTCACTCCACAACATCCACACTCGTGTGAGGTCAGACAGCTCGTGTTGTGTCTTTCTTGCCAGTCAACGGCATCGACCAACATCTCACATTCACGAAACATGGTGTGCTTCCACAAATCACTGTCTTCCATCAGGCAGAATAACCATTTTGAGAGAACTTCTCCCTGAATTAACCTTCTTGAACACAAATCAAGATAAAACTCCACCAAAAACTCTGATTTCACGAATCATCCCCATAAACCACGAAATAATATACCCCTTACTCTTTTTTTGAATGTTGGAGGACAAAAAGGCAACATAACTTCCCCACACATCGAGAAAAATGCGTCGAAAAAATTCGATCGATGTTACCCAGAATATAGATAACTTTTACATCACCCTGTAGGAAGTGAATGAGAAACTTGCTCTTGTTCTCTCATCGACAGAAAAAGATTCCAACATAAAAGAGTAACAATGGAATGATCACTTCAGATGGCCAAAACGAAGAAGAATTACGAATAATCTCTTTGTTTAGACTGATTTTGATAACATTTCACGGAAGTTATACTCAACCTTTCTTCACCTCGAAATGATGAAGCTAAAGATCGAAGCACATTGAAGAGTTAATCGTATTTTCCTTCCCATCTTCTCAAACTTGAAACGAAACACACTACTATCCTCTAATTCGTTATTCGTTTCTTGTTTTCTTCTTATTTACAGAGAATACACGTAAAATACCACATAAAATATCACGTCAGAAACTCTCGTCAACGCTTCAGAATACAGTCCCCATATCAAAGCGACAGCTCTAACGACATCACCAATTCTATCATTTACATCAACAGCTCCTTGAGGATCAAAAAATGTAATCAGTTTCGTGTCGCTTTGGTAACGTACAACGAGCCTCATCTCACTCACCCCTCACAATTGACACAATTTTATTTCACCACCTTTTTTCCGGGCATCCCTTCCCTCTTCCAAAACGAAATCCTGTTTGCTCACTCATTTTCTGTCTGATTCATCGTTTAGAAGCAATATGGCTCCACATTTTTCGTCCGTCGAACAATCAAGCTTACACTGTAATCACTGATCCTCTTCTCGAGACGAACTACGCTCCCCTTCGTTCACTCCGTTCATTCACAGTTTCCTCCGCAATTCTCGTGATTACTCACTATCTTCACGAGAGCCGGCACCAGCCTAAAACTGACCGCCCACAATACCCCCTGGACTTTGTCTGCCTGTTTTTGTTTCAAAACCGAGTCAAAATAACATTTTGGGCGATGTGCCTCAGAATGAATTTTGAGACCTTCGTTGTCAGCGAATTTGAGCACCAGTCGTATGGGCCACGCAATTTTCGAAATCCTGGATGTTTTCTCGTTCTTTATGGGGACGACAGAACCCCTTCGACCAATCACCATAGCTTGAGGGCATCTATAGCTCCATTATATCTTTCCCTGCCGAGTACTGACGCGAAGCAATGATGCGAGTATTGTTGGATGTGGTGTTCGATTTCTCCTTTGACTATTCAGACTACAGCTGATGGTTCCACAGAGAGGTGTTTCAATCATCGTATTCCCGTGCCCGCTTCGCCTCATCTTGAGGAGACATTGGTTTTCCGACAAAAATATCTATAGGGATTGACTGTGGAAAGCGAAGAGTCCTCACATAGAAAATGACAAATCGATCACCCACAGTTCAAATAAAGGCCTCAGGTCTTGCAGATAACAAACAAGATGACGAAGAACATGACATGCCGAATCACGAAATCCTGTGCCCAACAAGCATTCAGCCCATGCAAACTCAAGGAGAACGACTATAGTGGCGCCATACGTGCGTTTCATATTGATTCAAAAGCGGTGGTAGAAGTCCCCCAAGTTCAACGTGAGCGGGCTCATTTCGAAAAAGATACACCAGAAAAAATCAAGAAACAATATAGCCAGCCCGAATTGTACGTGGATGGCTCGAACTTGACTTTGAACAACAAGATATTTGAAGATGAAACAAGCCCTTTCAAAAAGAATGAACGAGATCAAAAGCATCAACCATGTGCGCGTCATCAAAACACGTGGTCTTCATCTCTGACATTCATCATGATGATCATTTCCGTCATTGTATCGACTATTTCAATCCTCGTTTGATCAATTTATTTCTTCATTCTTTTCATGTTTAGGACCACACAAAGTCATTCCTCATGTTCGGGCACACCTTCTCCACAATACCTTTTTTGGAGAACATTATATTCCTCACCATCTTTGAATCCGTCAAGGCTCAGCTGATCATAGCTATCGCCGGATCCGAGCTCAATCGGGGCAAATTTTGCCGCTTTTCGACACTCCCGATTTTTTTAGCGTTGCTCCCCTATGTTTTTGTCAACCATATTAGTATGTATCACCCGATTCCAGATTTGACATATCGCATCAATTTACCGGATACTACGCTGCTCTGGTCTCAAACAAACCTGTCTCCTCATTATATCTCTCAATTTTGCTTCTACAAAATTCATGAGATTATCAAACAGGTTCAATATCACTTGGGAGCCTCCGCATCACCACCAAAGACCTCACCCTTCCTGGCCTGGAAAAATCTTCATTTTAACTCTTCTTTTGACATATCCCTATCCTTTTGGAGAGCTTTTCACAACTTTGCTTCTTCATATCACCATCTCCCTAGCGCAATTGGCCTGACATCACTTAACTTACAAGGCCCCTCATCCTCCTCATCTGCGACCTTACCCATAGATTTTTCGACATATGAGTCACGGCGACTTGATAGATTTCCCGGCATTTCATCCATGAGCATGATTTCAGTCGTATATGCTCGGAATGAATTCTCGTCACCTCTCACCAAGAACAACGGTCTACTTATCAAATTCACCACCCTACTCGCGCCTCCAGATGCGAGTATAACACTCCGCCGTGCTCGAATATTTCCGTTCTCGCTTACTTTCAAGGATTTGGCCACCAACCTCTCATCAAACAGTCCCTCTGCTCCACAAGATGTTCCTGGTGATTTTAGAGCTTCAGTGTTTATTCTCGACAAATCCTTTCAACGCCCTGCAGCCGCATTTCTTCTTTTTGTCGTCAAATCTCCCTCTTCAGTCTCGACATTTCTTCCACGGAAATTCACCCGTCTATCGGGTTCTACTCATTTCAACACCATCCCCACCATCAAAAAGTGCAGTCCATCTCCCTCAATGCCTCAAACAGTTGACAGCGCTCCCATTCTCAACATCGGAGTCATTTCGCAGCCATCCCTCGACTCCTTCCGGCCTCAGGACCCAATTGAATACCCAGTCGAGCCAAAAATTACTCAGCTGGATTTTGAACTATTTCTCAACACTTACGAATCTCCAGCAACACCGGAATGCGAATACCTCCACATCGTCTTCGTTGTCGATGCCGTGTTCGACAACGAGGACAACCAACCATCTCACCCCCTCCCGTCCAATCTAAAGACAGTCTACGACGGTTCAGACGACCCCAACTCCCAACAAGGCCAAAGCTCCCAGCAAACATCGAGCTCGACCAGCCAGAGCTCAGGGCAAGCTGAATCAGGCCAAGCTTTCGAGACGCAGACACGAACAGCTACCTTTGGATTTCAAACACCGACATGCCTCGACCCATCACCAGACCCTCCCCCTCCTCCTCCTCCAGGCTGGAACTTGAAGAACGAGCCATTCTGCGATCATCGAAAGCCAAGGAAGAAGAAGTGGGACGACGATTCAGAAGACGATTCAGAAGATGACTCAGAAGACGATTCGGAAGACGATTCAGAAGATGACTCAGAAGACGATTCAGAAGGTGATTCAGATGACGAATCTGATAAGTCCGACGTGGATAGCTCAAGCGATGAGAAGCCGATTGTCCGAAGAAAGAGGAGACACTCCTCATCCAAAAGAAGACGAAGACAAGAGGCAGAGGCCGACCGGAACCACCTCGCCGAGATCCACGAAAGGGACGTCGCACGGATCGGCGGGATTGGGAAGCTCCACACGGCCTGGTTTGGGTTCGATCTCCGCCGCCCAGACAACCAACCACAAAATCCACCAAATCCATCACGCCGACCACCTGGACCGTTCAGACAAGACGAGTTCCCTTTTAAAGACGCTCCCGATCGGAATTACTTCGTCGGCGTGGTCCAAATCCGACAGACACCGCTGCAAATGACCCATCCATACCTGTCCCGCATGTTCTTCCTGAACGAAGCCAAATGCAAGAAGTGTGGGCGCGACCGGAGATGGGTGATTAACGAGGAATGGTGTAAAGAAGCCATCTGGATTAAAGTGACCTTTCAGGGATTCCCTGGCAACTACTGCGACCTCTCCTTCGCGTTCTACGTGTTCACTCGTGCTCCCCACTGCGAACACTGCTGCAGACACAACTACACCGTCGCTGACAACCACGTCCCGGAAGTCGGGAGCTTCCCACACTTCGTCGGATGCAGAGCAGAAGACCGAAGCGAGGGCTCGTCCAACTCGTCGCCAGCGTTGACAAATTCTCGACAGCGATCTGCTCAGAGAAGGGAGACGATCGGAGGTGGGACTTCGGAATGCCACTGCGGGCGATTCGAAGACGACGATGGCCGACAAGTTCCTGTCACCAGAGCGACACTGACAATATTGCAGATGCTCGTTCAGTGGTACAAAGCAAAGCTCGCCTATAACCGCCGATCTCGTCCCGAAGGCAGCGATATGAGAGTCACATCAACACGAAGAGAGACCTACCTCATCTCGAAGCTCCTTGCTCTCAACTACCAAGGAATTCTCGACTGGCTCTCGAACAAGCGGAACACTCGAAAGGATGGCAAGCGAGTGAAAAAGGAAGATGCAGACAAGATGCTCGACGATCCACCAAAACGCCACTTTCGAAGAGGACGACCAAGAAAGCAGGATCTCGCAGACAGAGAGAACGAGGAAACGATCGATCCGTTCTGGGCCGAAGGATGGACACCCGACCACGAAGAGACCTCTCCTCCAGCGGGAACAGAGATCGCCAATCAGCCTGACACACTCTCCACCCAGCCAGATGAACCTGTCGCCTCCACATCTTCCCAAAAGAAGGACAAAAACAAGAAGGGATCGGACAAGTCAAAACGTTCAGAGCGCAAAAATCAGGACAAACCAGCCAAAACACGCCACCCTCGCAACAAACCATCGCAATCTCGATCGACAGACACCATCACCGCAGCACCTGCCCCAACACAACCAAGTCAGATGGGTGCTTTTCCACTGCTGCCGCCCAACAACCTCCAAAACGGCCCGTTGGTGTTCATCCCTGCACCGCTCAATGCTGATTCTGTCATTCGACCCCTTCAGCTCCTTCCGCTTCCATCGCAGATCCTTCCGCTTCCACCACGGACCATGCCGTTCCCACCGCAGCCCCTGTCGTTCCCACCGCAACACCTTCTGCTTCCATCGCAGGTCCAATTTCCTCCAGCACCAGTGCCTCCCACACCTCCAGCGAATCACGCGATGGAAAGCAACATCGACCAAATGGACCTCCAGCTTCCATTCAGCCTGCCGATTGGAGTGGGCCCAAGCGATTCCCCCTCATTTAACATCACGGAACCGTTTCTCAACCCATTCCAGTCGACTCCACCGTCCCACCTTCGCAACAGCTTCTCTTCGGGTTTTATCGACACTCCACGTTCGTTCATGACACCCACATTCGACTCACAAATGCCCGACGAGCTGTCTATCACCACGCCTGACACCGCTCAGCACTCCCTCCTTGGAGATCTCACCCTGACTGGATCGCCATCGATGCTCGGAATCCCACACTTCTCGTCTCTGGACAGCCCGCACATGTTTGCCGATGGGTTTCTGGGTGCCCAGCAACAAGATGTTCCAACAGCGTCTTTCGGCAGTTCAGTCTCAACACCAGTGCGTCCCACACTCTCCAACACTGGGTTCACCCCGTTCGGATCCGCCCAGATTTCTCAATCAAGCATCAACGAAATGCCACGCCCTCGTCTGTTCACCATTCCTCCACCAACAGCAGGAAGCCACTCGCCTTTCATCGCTCTGAACGAGGACGGAGAAGACCACACCTCACTCCGGATTCCTTCTCTGTCGCTCCTGAACATGCCCCGTGTTCCAGCGATGCATCCGAGCCCAACCGCTTCTCACCGTCGCCGCTGGAGACAAACGGGCGAGGGTCCCCACCCAGAATCTGAGAGATCCGATTGTCCCGAAAAGTCGGCTTCCGATTCTGAAGATCCCACAGAACAGTAACATTGAACAATACCCGAAACGTTCATATATGAGATACCCGTCTCCTGGTGTCTCTGTCCCATGAACTGTTCCTACAATCCGGCCCAAATGCAAACTTTCTTCCCAGAGTGAGTATTGTCGGGCATTTCCATTCATTGTGTGTATATACATTTTTTCTGAAATAACCAATGGTTGTGGTTCTGGGGAAACGATTTAGGACAAAATAAATCTTGCGTAAAGAGAAGAAGTAAGTGGAAGAAAATTTTTGAAAACTTGGGAGCGTACCCCTGCTCTTCTGTGACAGTTTTCTCAACATTTTTTGATTACTTTGACACAGATGGATCAATATTTCTTAGGCATGGCTGACCGGCCAAAAGTGCCGGTCAGTGTCACTCCACAATTGTTCAAAGGGTCAGATCTCGACCTCTTCGTAAATTATACGCTATTCACACAAAAATAATGAGATAACTGATATTTATGTCCGGATTTCCGAAATGAAACGAGACACATGCCGAGGATCAGCTGATTCGTAGAGTTTTGTTTTGACTCCTCTTTTTTCTCTCTGACATTGTTTTTGTGGATTATTCTCCCCTTCATATGTCATCTTTCTGCTCTTTATCTACTCTCTTTGCAGCGAGTTGAACGGAGAGCACATCTTCCGTGTTACGGAAGAGATGGAACCGTCAAACATTAACTGTCCAAATATGAACGATCCAGACTCATTTCAACTGTCCTCCTGTTCCTTGTGCCATTCACAAAGATCTGAACTCTCACAGACGTGACATCAAATGGCTTTATACGATACACAAGTTCAAAAGGTGATTCTATTGATTCCGTCACAACAAGATGGTATCGAGCTCCAGAGTTGCTCCCTACCACAACACAGTATTCAACAGCCGTTGATATGTGGGCAATGGGATGCATCATGGGTAATCTGCTCGACGGGCAACCAATGTTTCTCGGCGATAGTGACCTCGACCAGTTGCATGTCATTCAAAAAATGATGAGTACAATGATGCCTGAACGGAAAGAAGTTTCTATTTTCATTCACATCCATTCTCTTCCAGTTTTATATGAAAACAGGGCATTCGCGAGAGTCCCGCCGCCAAACCTCTCTCATCCAGAGACACTTGATCGCAAGTACTTTGGACATGCCTCAAAACGTGCCCTACAATTCATAAAAGCGACATTTCGAATGGACCTGAAAGACAGACTCACTGCTGCGAACTTCCCACTAAAACCCACAGGATGGCCAGTCTTGCGAAAGTTTTGTTCACCGCTATGCTGATCGCACCCTACGAAGCCAGCGAATGTTTGTTCCACGTGCACTACATCAGCACTCTCATCTCCACGATCTTTCTTTGGATTTCACACGAGCCAGAATTGGATGAAGGGTTGGAGGGTGTGAAAGAGAAAGGAGAAGAGTGAAGACAGAAATGAGAAAGTTGAAGCGAGAAGGCACAAAAAGATAAAGAAAGACATGGAAAAAGAGCATAGTGGAGAACCAGAACGATTTCAAGTTCATAAGCGGGGACGAAGACGATGGTGCACTGGTGGGTGTTTTTTCGATTATGAACGGGAGGAACAAGGTCGACATTGCCCAATCCAGCCATAATGTTGAGCTATTTCTCACAGCTCTGTTCCATCACCAATGATTCTCAATTTGTGGAGAAATAAATCTTGTTGGTTTCCACTTCAATCACAATCAGTTATTAACCTCGCCAAAAGTCTGTAATTCAAAAATGGTTATAGAGAGATAGCAAAAGGACGAAAACGAACGATCCGCTGCCCATAAAAGTTTTTGGATCACCAATCTGACTGAAATGTCTGAAAATAAGAGGTATATCGCTGAATTGAAGTGTTAATAAATAATTTGTTGTATATCCGAAGAAAATACAAAAATATAGTGGTCATTTATTCGACTCTCAACTCAAACTGAAATCCACTTCGGAGAAATGGGAACTCCCGATTATGGGTTCCGATATTTCTCCGGTCAGTGACCGTCAGTACTTTTCGGTAAAAACTGACCGGTCAGTGCCGGTCAGCCATGCCTAATATTTCTAAAATAAAGTGGGAAATGAGATTGATAGAGTTTAGGTTGGAGCGGAAACGCCCTCTTTGTGTTTTCGGTAGAGTTTCTCGATGAATAATCGCTTGTTCTCGGAACCAATTTCGTCCGACGAATAGTCCATTTCACTATTTGTCGACAAACACTCATTTGTCCTCTGTACTCCTCTGCGTCGGTTCTTTTTCCGTGATCCTCTTCTTGACTTCTGTTGACTTGAAGGAAGTGTCTGATGTGTCTCGTCGACCTCAGAATCTTCCTAGGAATGGAATAAGCGGAGAATTATGAATTCAACAAGAGATTTCAACCATTTCATCGTGAATTTGTTCGAGAAGACATGAGCGGGCAATTTTCATGCGCTGTCTTTGCTTAATTCTTGAAATCTTGGTTGGTGACGTCTTGACTGTCAATGATGATGCTTGCTCCGTCCATAGTTTCACCTCAAATGCTTTTGTAACCCCTTCTTTGTTTGTTTTCAACTTTTTCCATTGATCACGAGGAATGTCCCCGGACACAGATGCAAATAGTCCATCATCTAAACTCGAGAAGCACAGATGCGAAGTTATGCCTTTGATCTCGATTGTCGGGTAGGTCGTCTGGAATTGTGGAACAATCTGGAAAAAGTGAACAATTCTCCCTACTTCCGGTTCAACAAGTTGTTGGAGAAAGGGTACCACAGCTGAAAGAGCAGTAATCGGTTCGGGAGGGAGATTTTTTTGGATAAGGTTCGCTAAGACACCAAACTCTGCATCACATACATTCTTTCCATGATGTTCTGCGTAGAACATCATTTCGATAATAAGGTCAGCATACAGTGATTGCACACCCTGAAATAAGAATGAGAAAAGAGCTTTGTTGCGGAAATGAGGTCCGCAGTCTGATACAAATGTTAATTTGTGGGTCAGATCAAGTCTCATTTTCGAAAAAATGTATTTCAACGTCTCAATCACAAATGCCGCGTTGTGGTTGAGCACTTCCGACATACAATGAGCGACGGTTTTCAATTTTCTCCCTTGTTGATTTGTGAAGATGACCACTCCAAGATCTGTTATTTGCTGCTTAGCGAAGTGATCTTTCTGCGTTTGAAGATGAACCAGAGGGATCTTGATGTTTTCTTTGAAGTCCAGAACGAGAACAACTTCATTGTCTGTCACATTGTTGATAATTTTGTTGATTTCACCTCTTTGATCCCTTGCTTGTTAAAAATGTACTTCTAATGTTTCGATTTCTGTTCTCAATTCAACTTCCAGATCTTTCCCTTCACTTTTGATTCTTGTTTCCTCTCTCTTCAGAAACCAAAGGCGGGCACACTCCGGACAGAAGTCGGTTCTTCGCTGTGCCTTCTTGATTTTGGCAGTTTTGACGAGGAAGGCTGAATAAGTCATCCGTAGCTGAGTCTCGATCAACATTTTTTTCCAGATCTTCTTCTTACTTTCGATCAAATAGCGTCCTTTAAGCCACCCATCCGGACCTGATGTATCGATGTGCTGACTTTTACAACTCTCTTGTGATGACTCTAGGATGAAAAGCTTGAAACATTCCTCTTCTTCATCATTAAGCGGGCACTTGCATGGTGGTGGATGCCTCTGTGATTTTCATTTGTGCCTTCCTTTCTTCACATGTTCACGCGAGGAAGTATACACCGATTCGGTGACCAAAAATCCGCACTCGTCCAGATACTTTTGCTTGAAGTGAGTTGACATCAATCCAAGTATGTCGATTCGATTTGACTCACCTTTGCTGTAGATCTCCTCGGCCATTCTGATGAGACTTTTTTCACGCTCTGACAATGAGAAAGTGGTCAAGAATTAATTTTGAGAGGATCACACCATCCCTCAACTGGAGCTCGGTTTTAATCACACTGGGACAAAGATTAGTTCGTGTGAGGAGGTGTCTCAAGAGACCTTCCGGATCGTATGGCTCTATCGTTTTTGCATATTTCCACAGCTTCACTGCAGCCCTTCGTTTCTGATTTCGCGATCTGGACGCGAATGAATCAGTATCTTTTTCCATTCGACTGATCGACCCACACTAAAAAGTTGATCCTTCACATTTTGATCAGGCTCTCTGAACAGTGTCTCATGTCACGTATTCACATTATCGTTTAATCTCTTGTCCAATGAATCCATTGATAGATCATTTAACCCGCTACAAAGTTCGAACAGTCAAATTGTGAGAAATGTGATTTATCCGGTAATGAGACTCCAAATCATGTGATAAACCACTTCACCATGTTCATTAACTACACATATTTCACCTGGCAAAAGTTTGAAAAATCATGGTACATCGGCTTGCTCTTCCAAGTTTTCAAAAATTTTCTTCCAAGTGTGAAAAATCATGGAAGGGATTCGACGAAGATGTATGACAAGGGTCTGTTGGCAGATTAGTGGAGAAAGAAAACATCCATGGCCAAAATTAAGCGACAAGAAAGCGGAGATAGTTCGTCGAAAAGGTGTCAGGAGGAAAATAGGGATCGTCGTGTAAAAAAAAGTCGTTGAGATAATGAAACGGCTGTGTCAAAGCGTGAAGACGTAAACGACTCGAATAGAAAGAATAGGAGGAGAAGGAAGGAAGAAAGAAGAGGCAGTTGAAGGAGGACGAACAGTTGAGAATTGATGACGTCATGCGATAGAATGAAGATCGAAAACGATGACAAAATGAGAAAAAGAGAACAGAAACAAGATAGGCAAGAGAAGGAAATCGCTCACAACGACAAAACATTTGAAAACGAGTCGGTCAATCGACAAGAACTTTTGTGTTGGACGGATCGTGATATCATCCTGTGCTTGACGGGCGACGAACACTTTCTGCGTCAGATATCTCCAAGATGTTAGTGATGTGAGAGAGCCAGCACCTTACAAGTGGATTCCACCATTTTACAAAAACACATCTCAAACTCGTCAAACAGGAAGTCGATGCACAAGACAACGTTTGATTGGGGTGTCCGACATTGTTTATCGCTGTAACTCCGTTTGTTTGATGGAGAACTGGGGATCGATGAAGACGAAAGAATCGTGCTGCATTCGAGATATAGGAACTTCATATTGACAATTATGTCGTGAACAAACGACTTAAGGTATTTTCTGGCGTGTCTCCAATTTGGACAGTCCTAGTCGACGTATGGGCAGAGTTGGATTGACCTCCTCCGACGTTCTGGATCAGTCGCAAAACTGTGGATCGTTAACGAGGGACAATGTTGTGGAGTTGGACGAGGGATTGAAGACCAATCGTATTTTTCTGGCTATTAAGGTCCGAAAACTGATTCTGCCATGCTCGATAGTGCCAGTATCGAAACTGACCAAAACCATTCGTCGAGATTCTGCACGCCAAACAGAAGCATAATTCTGTTTGTAGAATCAGGATCCCGTGTTAACATCGTGGGTAGAGTGCATCAACGACTTTATAGCACAAATTAGTCCGAATTCATGGAATGAGTCAGTCAGATTTTTGATGAGGCAGAAAACACAGTACAAATTTTTCAGGGAGTAATAAATTGGAGAGACAATACATTACAGAAAAATAAATAGATTCAGAACAAAAGAAGAAAACTGTACGAGCAAACATCGAGTTAAGCTGGTTTTCCGTTTTATGCAATTGAATCAATCAACTCTCCTGACCTGAGACAGTACTTAACCTTTCAATTGTTTTCCTCTTCCAACACTGTCACTGCAGATCCTCAGTAGTTTCTCTCTCCTATCAGCTCATGATACAGGATATATCAAGATAGACTCCCTTCACCTCTAACGAGGAATCAACCTCTGTGAAAATGAAGAATATCATTCTCAATCTGTGATGGAAGGCGATGCGCTCAAGGTGTTGGATTAGAACAGTGAACTGTGACGTGAACTGAGCGGGAGGGGTCGCTTTCAAATCAATAGAGAAGTTCAGAAGAAAACTCGGTCGGAGATAGAATGACAGGAGAAAAAGTTGTGAGTCTTGGAGTGGTATGGAGAGCATAAGTCGGATCTAAATGGGAGATAACCCAATTCCGCAGGATTAAATTGTTCCAGGGCACTCTTGAATCGAACGTAAAACCAGCTTAACTCGATGTTTGCTCGTACAGTTTTCTTCTTTTGTTCTGAATCTATTTATTTTTCTGTAATGTATTGTCTCTCCAATTTATTACTCCCTGAAAAATTTGTACTGTGTTTTCTGCCTCATCAACAATCTGACTGACTCATTCCATGAATTCGGACAAGTTTGTGCTGTCAAGTCGTGGATGCACTCGATCCACAATGCTGCATCTCATCAGTTTTGTGCAACTTAGTTTTGCTGAAAGAAGATGGGACACCGGTGACATCATGGAATGAAGAAATGTGAGGTGGAAGGAGGAATGGTGTTTGTTGAAAAAAGGTAAATCGGACATGGAAAAGGAGAAACAATGACGTATTACTTCAGATAGGAAGAACAAAAGCATCCCAAAGAATTGACTGAGAACAAAATACACAATTCCTTGCGAAAATGACAGAAGAGCGGTGTTGTTTTGATATTGGCCAGGGCATGACTAAACACCCTCAATATTCATCCCAAGCTGATTAGAAAGCTGAATAATTTCTTCGACAGTCGTTCTCGCCTGATATCCCGCCTTGTCAGTGAAGAGATGCTGGTCGAGTTCATTTTCCAATCCCTCGTCTCCCAAGCGGCATATGACTTCGTTCATATTTTTATTTGCATGTCCATCCATGTTGGAACGAGTATCCAGCTTTCGACGATAGTGAAAGACAAGCTTCCACAGATGTTGGTCAGTTTCAGAAGCGGAGACAAGGCTTGCTGCTGTCATCGGGATTGACGAAGAGAAGATGAACGACATTGTTGGAGAATGGGAAAAACAGGCTTCCAGCAGAATAAGCAGCAGGTCTACGTAGTGTCCATTGAGTTGGGTCATGGTTGAGATTGTGAATCGGTGCGTGTTTAAGAAGCGGAGATACGCTTCTAATGGGCCCAGAACGTGTATTAGGAATGTTTCGTGCATGTGGGTGAGGTATTCGGGATCTGGTGGAGAAGCTTCGTCTTGGTTACCAGAATGTTCAATGTGGAACAACTTTATAATGTGGATAAGAGGAAGATGAACATGACAGAATTTGTCTAGAGGGAGAGATGATGGATCAAGTGCTGATAAAATCTCATGGAAAAATCCATCGTTCGCGAGGTTCAAACGAGTTGTGAGATTTTCGCGAGATAAGAGCTTCAACAAAAATTCAAGTGTTGTTTCGATGATAAGTCCATCTGAACAGGATAATAGTTCAACAAGATTCTCAACAACTGTGTAATTTTGTCTTGGACGCAAAGTTGTGGAGTGATCCGATCGGTGAATGGAGTGGTAGAGGGTTTGGTCCCGAAAGTTAGTGCATACAATCGGGATCATTGAACGGTTCGACGAGTATGGAATATGTCGAAAATCGATTCTAACGAATGTTGTGAGAATTCGTAGAAAAGCGTGTCGAAACAGAAAGATCGGCTACCACGGAAGATCTTTCGCAGATAAAAGAGGCACGCATGCTATGAAAGAGTTGAAGAGAAAATGGCTGATTTATTGTTCATTTGTGAGCCTTCCCATCGGTTTCGTTTCTCAAAATCAATGCAGAAAGGGTTGATCGTCACGTTGACAGTCAATAGTGAAAAAACGACTTAGACAAGAGAATATTTCATGTGACATGAGGTAAAAACTCTATTGAGTTTCCTTATTTCCTTTATTTTCCCAAATTCAACGTTTCAGGTGTCCTCTGGAGTGCTTCGGTTCCAGATGGACACATCACAAAAAGCTGCCAAATGAAGAATGAATGTGATGTCTGGTTTTGATTAACCTGAGGGGTGACGTGAAATAAAAATGAATGGCATGCATGTTACACCCATGCCTGAAGTGAAACCTCTGTGGTCCATCAGAATGTTGGAATGATTGAATCAAACCCCTCCATCGGCTCTTTTGGGGGACGATCAGATGTTTCGTCCATTCTTTTGGTCTTGAGCGATGGTGAGTTGACCGGACGATGCTTCTGTTTCATCAAACGTTCAGACCCAGAAGGAAGTCGGGGCATGATTGTTGTCATTTTTATTGTACTGGTGTGATTCTTCAGAATCTGTGGATTCCGTTCACTCTTTCTTCCCCTCGAACCCTGAGTGGCTGGTGGACACAGCACATCCAACCCGGGGAGATGTGTGGAATCGTCTCCATTCGGCAAACAAAGAAGGGTCGCCAGGTCTTTCCACGAGACGTTGGCTTCTTTAAGACGCTTGATGAGGTAGATCTGTTTGAGATACAGACAGTCTCGGAACCGTTGTATGTCAGCTTGGATGATTTTCAGGTCTTCGTCTGACAAGAATGTCTTCCCTCGAAAGTGATCGAACAGATTGGCAATCAAAATTATAGTTACGTCACTTTGAGCGATACCACAGGAGACCGCGAGTGATCGATCAGATTGGGAGAGTTTTTTGTTCCGTTCAAGGAAGTGGGGCAGTTCGTCAATCAAAACTTGAGCTACGTCACTTTGAGCGATACCACAGGAGACCGCGAGTGATCGATCAGATTGGGAGAGTTTTTCACTCCGATCAAGGAAGTGGGGCTGTTCGTCAGAATATTCCCTCAATTTGAACAAATTGTTCAGAAAGTTGATGTCCTTGTCACTCACTGAACTCTTCGCAGTCACACACTCCTTCATTCTCGTTTTGGTCAGATCGCTAAGTTTCAATTCAGAGATCTGTTCAACAAGAGTGTCCTCCAAGTTAGGATCTAAATTAAGACAACACCAGGAAGCAATATCTTTGCGACGGCTTGAGGTGAATCTGGGCTTTCTGTACACCAACGAAAGAAGGGTGTCCCTGTCCCTGCCCAGAATGTTCTCAGCTGACAGGATTGCTTCCCCCAGGATATCGGACTCGATTTCGCTCACTTGCGTTGACATCTGAATGCACTTTTGCAAAACAGAATATGGCAGCTCATCGTAGTTCTGTGTCTCTTCGAGACAAGCCAGCGTCTTATTCCGTTCGTCGACGTCGTCCTGACTGTTCTTGGCTTCGCTTTCCCGACATTCCAGTGCCACATTCAATTCGTCGACGTCGTCCTGAATGTTCCTGGCTTCGCTTTCCAAACTGTCCAGTGCCTTGTTCCATTCGTTGACGTCGTTCTGATCGTGAAAATTCTCATTGATTAGCGTAGTCAGCAATTCAATTTGAATTTCTGAGAATGGGTTGGGTTTGGAGGTGATGAGAGATGTGAGACGAGTCTTTTCTGAGTCGTCGATTGGTGCGTGGATCAGCAGAATTGCGATGCAGATCTCTCTCTCTTTCCGTTCGAATGTCTTCTTGAGTCGAGACAGCACTTCCATCTGTTGTTCACACGTCTTCGGCACTTCAGTGAGGAAGGGGGTGATATGTCGTCGACGCCACAACGGCAGCAGTGGATTGGTTTTCAGTCCTTCCACCACCATGCCCACATCGGCAAGACTGAGATCTGTCTCCTTTCCCAGAAGTTTGTATTCAAGGACCTCCCTCAACATCCGCGATGAAACAGAAAAACTGGTCTGGAGACACGTCAACATTGCGTTGATCTCCCTCGTTTGGATCTGATCTTGAGTGGCGGATTGTATCCCAACAGTCGATAGGAAAGATGCAAGTGCTGCTTTACGTTTTTGTTGAATTGTTGGATCGGTACGAATCACGGTGTTTGTCCTGCCCTCCAGAGTTTGTCTTTTCGGTTGCGTGGGATGAGCGAGGGAATCTGCGATCGTTCCCAAAATGTCTGAGATGAATGTGGGCGTTCCACTCACAAATGAAACCAGAGATTGGAGATCGTACAGCGACAACGATCTCAAACTTGGGAGCCGATTTTGAAGCGAGACGAGATCAGAAGCGGGGAGTAATGAGAACACTCTTTCATCAGAGAGAATGAACTGAACCATGTCTTCTGTCAATGGCTGTCCTTTGTTGATGCACTCCCTGACAATGGATTGGCGTTGCAACCTGGAAATGATGTCGTTTGAATCCTTCCGGTCAACAAGAGAGAGGATCCCTCGGATCTCGAAGGGAGTGAGAATCTGGCTCGTTCCAAGCAACACAGTCTGCTTCGGGAAAACGGTCATTGGGAGATGGATTTGGGCGAGCGGAACTTGTTTTGATTTCCACAGATCAGTTGGGCATTCATGAGGGGGATGGAGGGCGCCCAGAGACAACACGTCATCTCTCTTGTTTTCGTCGAACCCAATCCTCTGTCCGTTTGTCCACACATCAACCAGGTGAACCGACGTGCACAGATGGCTGGCTCTGTTTTCGAATTCATTCAACACAATTGGTCGGGTTTTGGTGCCTCTGAATGCAGGGCCAGGCATGGGCGAGATTGTTGGCTGAGGTGGTCGAGGATTGTTCGGTCTGCTTGGAAAGTACGTGAAGATGTTGGGAATTGGATCGGAATGAATGACCTTCCAGGCGATCCTTCGTGCTTGTTCTTTCGTGGCGAGAGCGAATGGGAGAGGACGTGTGGTCTGTTCTCCGACACACACCATCTCGACATCCATCACATCGAACTCTCGCCGACCCTCGCGAGAGTTGGGGACACATTTCGGGTGAGGAAAGGCCAATCTGATCCCAACAACTGCTCTCTGCCCCTCTTCACAACCAGTGCTCGGACCTGCGGAAGGAGTCGACACCAGACTGAAAACAAACTGGGGCACAGATCCATCCGCTGTTTGCAGTTGAACGATCTGAGGAGGACGCCAATCCAACATCGAATTTTCCCAATTCCAGATGGCGTCTTTGGTGCGCATGTCAGAGATTTGCCAATGCTTCTTCCGAATGTTCGGGCAACGATGGCTTGGGAAGAAATCTGTCAAAATGCGGCCGCAGAACGAACATCGGAAGTGCTGTGGATTTGTGTTGGGTTGAACAGCTGCGACTGAACTCAACAGCAGTTGCCCTGTCAACGCGTGATCGTCTTCCGAGACTTCTCGTGTGTGAGCATCGATGGCCATAACATTGTCAGTTGGGATGAAAGATGCTGAAGTGTTGGGGCCTTCCAAAGCAAAATCGGTGAAAGTCGGCAGCTTCACAAAGAAGACGAAAGGATGAATGTGTTGTTGGCTGAGTCCGTACACGGTGGACAGGAGAGCAAGCCACACAAACATCAGATTGGACATGGTTCGACTGAAGAAGGAGTTCGGTGCGAGTGTGGAGTGGATGAACATCACTGCGATATCGTCGACCTTCCACTCGTCCTGCTCGGCATGCACTTTGAAGAACAGCAGAATCGACCCGACTTCTTCATTGTTTCCACCCAGCGGTTTCAGATAGAACGTGAAACACTTGGCATTTGAGTTGTTTTGAGTCTGTCGCCGACTTGACCTGATCTCTTTGTGATGCGTGATTGGACGAGAGATTGCGACGATGTCCCCTTCTCCACCCAGTTTTGTCGATGAAACGAAGCAAGGATGCATCGGTGAGGAAAACAGAATCCCCCACTGCTCTTCAAAGTCACGCAGTTTCTCCGCAGGAATCTGTTTGATGTCGGGCAGAGATGCTTTCCGAATACTTTTGGGATTTCGCATGTGAATGTGCGATTCGCCGATCGGAGCGGGGAGTCTGATGTTGTCTGGAAGTGTCTCGCCAGTTACAAGTCTCTTTGGAGAGGCGAGACGAAGCCCTCCGACGATGGCATCCGACACAAATGCGTGGAAGACCGCTTCTTTCTTCTGGTTGAGCTCTCGGTCATTCGTCAATGTCAATACTGTCTCAGCGTCTTCCTCTTGCATCGCAGTGTTGAATGTTCGCAAGATGATCTTCTTTGCCAACTCCGTTGCAAACTCCGTGCGCCAGTTGTGGCAGTCGTATTGGGGGCATGAAAAGTGGATCATTTTGTGCGAGATGTCATCGTTGAACAGATCCTGAGGGCTGATTTTGATGATTTGTTTGTCAGATTCCCAGATTGTGTCGATTGTTTTCTTTGCTTGTTCCGGGTTCAGGACAAAGCGTGGATTGAACGAGAAGAGTTCAACACTCCTCATAATGCGTAAGATATCGTTTTCTGAAATGTCTGTTGGTGCTCCCATCGTGTTGAGAAGTGCAGCTTCCTCCTGAGGCGTGTATTTTGGGACTGAATACTCCACAACGGTGACCGGGTTCAGCGATTGGGGGTTGTTGATTTCCTTCCATCTCGAACTCTTTGGTGATGTGAACAGGACATAATTCCCGTCTTCATGAAGAGTTGAATATTTTGAAAACGTTAGACTGGAAAAATGAACAAAAACGCAACAAACTCATCGACAACGTCCCAGTGTTTTCCTTTGAGCAAGTTCTCGACTTTCAATGTGGAAGAAATGGACGATCCGGCTGCCAGAACGGAATTCGCAGTGATTATTGAGCCTGCAGCGATTTCGATGGGACGGGCAATTGTTTTGTCTTTTGTCAAGGGAGATCTTTTCTGTGGGCGAGGTAACTTGAGAGTGACCTTTGAGCCTTTCCGCAGTGTTGACCCAGCTTCCAGAACATAATTTCTGTTCAAGATTGTTTGTTGTTCGTAGTGTGTGCGATTGGGTGGTTGGTTGCTGATTCGAATTTCTGTGCCATCACCATCGTGGAACAATGAGATTGTGTTCGCTGGATATTCAACGATGGTTGAATGTCTCGCAACGGTTGATCCTGCCAACAGAATCATTTGCACTTTCAAATGGATATCTTTGGAGAGCAGTTGTTTGTGGTATATTGAGTCATGGATAAGGACTGATCCCGCGGCGAGTATTGAACCGCTAGCCAGTGTCGACTTCTGAAAGATGCGGATGTCCTTGCTGAGTGGTCGTGGTGCGTGCAGAATTTCAGTTTCAGGGCACACCAACAGACGGACGAAATAAGGAAAGTATTCCACACTCGGGACGGAGACATCTCCATGATGCGTCCATCCGTTCGATGAAGACAGGTTTTTTGGAAGGCTTAGAGCACCTGGGTCGTAAATCCTTTCCTCCAACTTTGCATCGCTTGGTTCGTTATCCCCCTTTTCCTTGAACGAGAACACATCATATGTGTGGACGTATGATGCAGTTTCAAAGCCGGGGAATGGATCGAAGCGATTATCCAGATAAATTGCAGCCTTCCCAGTTTCAACCGTATTCTTCAGTTTGAATACAAAGGTTTGTTCCCCCTTCTGTGTCGTCGTAGCAGACTGAAGAATCGGAATCAATCAAAGAGAATACAAACCTCCACTCCATGGCTCATCAACAATGTTACGAACGGAAATCTACTTGCTGATTTTCCCATCCCAGCAGTGCCAGTGATAACATGAAGAATTGGGTTCTGGCGGCTTTTGTCTAACTTCCGACGATAATCTTCAAACGTTTGCTGGTTCACTATAACATGACCAAACAGTGAGAATGTTGATGAACGGAATAGAAATGGTTCCAGAGGCTGGTGGTCGTTGAATCCTTGTGATTGAGTCGGAAATGACAAATACAAGAGGTGGGACAAGTCTGATAGTTGCTCATTGGTAAGTAGGCTGTCAAGATCAAGAAAGTTTGTCTGTTGTAGAACACCAACACATGAATCGATGATAACTTGAATCTTGCGAAGCAATGTCAAATCAACGTCCACAGGATTCAGAGGAACGGTCGACGAGTTCTGCTGAAGATGTCTGTTAATGTCATTTCCCATTTGAATTTTCCCAGCATGAAATAATGGATTGATCCTCAGATTGGCTCTGAATTATGAGATATCAACAAATAGATTGTGGAAACAATATTGCTTGAACAGAAGGTAGAAATTTCATGTTGTGACAAATGAAGTGAAGTGTCTTGAGGTGAATTACTTCGATCCCTTTCTTTTCGATACTTGCCTCAGTGGCAGAATGTACTCTTCAGCAACCGCTTCTTCCAAGTCATTCAAATTAGCTGAGTCATCATCACTCGGAAATTATTCCACGTTTGGTCGAAGAGTGACGGTTTCGTTTGGTGTCTTGCTTTGGCTGGAGAGATTGTGAATGTGAAAAATTTTGATGTAGCTTGATCTTCGATTCTTTGAATTCCGGGTTATGATAACGATGAAGGATTTGTTGGAGAAGATGAGTAGTTTTGTGGTCCAGCGGGAAATCGAGGAGGATTTCAAAATAAGATCCGATGTGAACTCCATTTATTCGAAATGTTGGTTCAACTGTGGTCAAATAAGATGACTCAATGCATTGAACAATCTTGTAGCAAAGTCGTTGACCCTGTCTACGAGAATCTTGAAAGACTCGGGTAGTTACAGAATGAACATGTTTTGGGGACGAACGAACGAGTGAATCGATATTTATTTCTTTCGATGAATCTGGATGATACACTGTCATTCGAAGATCGTCTTCAAGAGTGAGAAACAAAGATCGTCCCATGTTTATTTCACCATCTTCCATGTCCATCGAGATTCCAATCAAACTTCTTCATGAAGCAGAGGGTCATATACTAACCATTCATACGAAGACCAACGAAATTTATCGGTACCTTATTGCCTTATTTTCTAAGTTAATTCCCACGCATTTCTTACTCACAGTGGAAAGCTCATTGAAGCTGAAGATAACATGAACTGCCGATTAGAAGGGGTGATTCAAACTCAAAAGGATGGATCAACTGCGATACTAAATAACGTTTGCCATTTTCGCTTTTCTCAGTCTGTTTCAATCCAGGTCTATCTCAGAGGCTCCTCTATCGCCTACTTTGTTTTCCCTGAAATGCTACGAAATGCACCCATGTTCAAGGTATTTCTGATATTCTCTTACCAGATTCTTGTATGGAATTCTTTTTCAGAACCTGGAAAAACCCACGAAGGGACAAGGTATTGGAATGGGTGTCGGAAGGCAAGCACAAAGGCAAGCAAAGGGTATGTCATTTGTCATTGAATAACCACCTCTTTTCAGCCACTTACCAAAAGAAATAACAAAATCTCAGGTCCTTTTTTTGGAAATTACCAAACGTCATTTCCTCATTTTCTCACTTCACTGAAAGACAAAGAGGCTTGGATTCGGTATGTACGTCAAGCTTCGGTATGTATGTCAATTCGGTATGTCTGTCAAAGATCTTCGGTATGTTTGTCAAAACAAAGATGAGTTTCTGTCCCTATATAGGTGAAAATTCGATCAAATTTCATACTTATTCATCGTTTCACAATGCATTATATTGTGGGGAGGTGATAGAAAGCAGATGAATACCAATGAAGTGAGAAAAATGAGATGAGATCTTCTTGAAATCTTGTGTATCACTCACATACGATTTATGATCGATATTCCAATATATTCCAACTATCTGAATCTCTTATCACCATATGGAGCCGTGTCTACTGGAAATAGAGCATCAGCGCCCCGATCCACCAAGGGAACAGATCGTCCCTTTTTTCTCGATTTATAAGCAACTTCGTTTCAATTCTTCAATATAATCTCATTATCGCACCTCTGAACATGATCAATAACAATATATCCTCAGAAAAAGCAGATTGAGCACATGATATTGAAAGACACAAAACGGAATCCGAATGATCGATAACTTTCCAGTAACATTTCCAACCGACTCTTCTCCCCGTGATGGTATGTATTGATGCCCATCTGACGCAACATCACTATGTTCATTTTGGTTGAGTGACACTGATTTTGTTGAGTGAAAGATGCATTCTTTGGGTTGGTGAACTCTGTGTCGAAATGACAGTTGATCCTCTCCGCGCAACACAAAATTTGCAATGGAGTC
The DNA here is from genome assembly GCA_033064195.1 of Blattamonas nauphoetae. Taxonomy (NCBI): domain Eukaryota; phylum Preaxostyla; order Oxymonadida; genus Blattamonas; species Blattamonas nauphoetae. The sequence continues at coordinate 62,895 of JARBJD010000076.1, forward strand.
GATCAAAGGGGATTGGCTTCAAAATGCTGAAAAACATGGGATGGAATGAAGGAGAAGGTTTGCAGTTCACTCATCTAGCCTTTTTTTCGATCATTATATGATCAATTCAATCCTTCTGATCGTTAAGGTATTGGAAAGACACCAGGAACAGTCGAACATATCTATGTTCCTGTGAAAGCGGATACTAGAGGTCTGTATCACCATTCTATTCTCATCACCATCTTCGCATGCTTTCTTCCAGGTATTGGCATATCACAGGTGACTGACGCTTGGATTGGACCATGTGTGATTCCCTCCCTTTTCATAAGCACGGTTCTGCTCAGCTGGCGCCTTTTCTGCACTTCTTGGCAAACTTTCTGCACGCTCATCTCCATCCCCTTCTCCAAGTCCAAACCCCAACTTTCCACAAACGAAACCAACTAAGTCTGAAGATGAAGTCGCCCAATCACCGTCTCCATCTCCATCCCCGACAAGAACAGGGGCACGTTTCGGGTCTGACCTTTCCATTTCTTTTCTCTCTTTGATTGATTCCGACCTCACAGTCTGTCGCGACGACCACAGTTGGGGAACGAACCTTTGTATTCAAACTGAAGAATACGGTTGAAACTGGGAAGGCTGCAATTTATCTGGATAATCGCTTCGATCCTTTCCCCGGCTTTGAAACTCCATCGTACGTCCACACATATGATGTGTTCTCGTTCCAGCAAAAGGGGGATAACCAACCAAGCGATACAAAGTTGGAGGAAAGGATCTACGACCCAGGCGCCTAAGCCTTCCGAAAACTCAGTCTTCATCGGACGGATGGACGCATCTCGGAGACATCCCCGTCCCGAGTGTTGAATACTTTCCTTATTTCGTCCGTCTGTTGGTGTGTCCTGAAACTGAGATTCTCCACGCACCACGACCACTCAGCAAGGACATCTGCACAGGTATTTCAACATCGACGATCCTCACACCGGAAACCGCTTCGAAGACAATGCGGTGAAAGAGAGAAGATGCTTTCTGATAGTTCTCTCAACAGCCGAAATCAGCAACAATATTCTCGCTGACAAGACTCACATCCAACCAGAACTCAACCATGCGACGTTGGATCAAGTCACTGAAAGGAACAAGTCCGTGGATACTCCTCTGGGCGTGTGAGGCCAGTCACAAGAAGAAAGGACATCGAATCAGTCTTCTGTTTTAATTATTGTCAGTGAACACGATTCTTTCCTTGTTTTTGACTGTTTCAAAGGTTTCGAGAGTAATCTCCTGTTGTGATAAATGAAGTGAAGTGTTTGGTGGGCAAGTGTTGACTTGGTGGGCCAAAAGGGATCGAGGTGTGTCTTGTCGTTTTTTTCAACTATCCCGTCCTCTCATCGTCATACGTCCCTTATAGTGATGAGAACGTTTGTTTATCAAAATTTTGATGATAGTGTCTAGATCGTCATCACGAAATCCAAACTCGGTTGATCCTGACAGATGAGGGCGATTGGTGAACACTATCACTTCACCTTTTCGTTTTCTCGGTTCATTTTACCCTTTTATCAATCATTTCATCACAATTTTTTGACAAATTTTGTTTGATCATGGTTTGTGGTGAAGTGACACAATGGAACAGCCTAACCAACAAAACACCCAAATTCAGATCACGCTCGACGCTTGCGTGGTGCAATCGGTAGATCGCCCGCTTTGAAAGCTTGAGGACGCGGGTTCAAGACCTACCAGCGTCCTCTTTTTTTTTCTCAACTTAGAATTTTTTGGCCCACCAACTCGACATTTGCCTGTTTGGTGTTTAATTACCCCTTCCAGTGACTAGTCTTGTTCTTACTCCGTGCTTTGGTTTCTTGCCTCGGCGGCAGAATGTCTTCTCCAGCAACCTCTTCTTCCAAGTCATTCAAATCATCTGATTCAACATCGCTCGGAGATGCCTCGGTGTCATCGTCAAACGGTTGGACTGTCATCCCCAGTTGGTGGTGTGGATCGACCATCAGGACGCTCCTCGGCTCAGGAGTCGTTTCTGAAGGAAGGACAGGCTGCATCGATATCCCCTGCGGGTGGCGTGGATCCAATGTCTGTTCCTTCGTCATCACAAAACACTTCCTGAAGTCGTCATCGTCCGTGTTCCATTGTGTGACGATCTTTGGACGTTTTGTGACTGGCCCTTCCAATCCAGAAAACTCGTAGAACAAGAGGTCCGAGACAGACACAACACCTGTTCTGTATGAACCATATCCTGACGAGTTCTTTTTCTTGGTGTCTTGAAAAACCGTGTTTCGGTCGATGAATGGAAGAACATCTTCTGGTTTGGCGATCAAGACGAAGAACACTTCCACCTTTGCTTTTCGCATCCCTTCTTTCTTCCCTTTGCCTCTGACTGGTTTCGCGTGTTGAATCTCAAGTACGTTCTTCAGTTTTTCGATCAGTCGATAATTGACATCTTCGGACTTTGAATTCACAGCAGTGTGGAACGTGAAGAGTTTGATTGAGTCTTTGTTGTGAAAGAAGATGAACGAATGGATTCCTGTCCAAGATTTCTGATCTTTGTTCGTCTCAGAATCAGAGGGTGATTCATAATAGAGAACATTGCTGGAAAAGCGTTGAGTAGCATTCAATTGAGAGGATGTCAAGGCACATCGATCAATCACTGGGAATGTGCAATACGATGTAGGGAAGAGGTGAGGTGTGGTAGAATACAGGGTGAATCGTGAATGAGAACGAAGCAATTCCTGATTCACTTTGTGTTCCAAGATGTAGCTTCTGAATGCTTCTGGGATTGTTTTGCCTCCAATCTTCTTGAGGAAGCCTTCTGCTTTGATTTTTGTCATCGTCAGTAGCAATCGGGAAGCAAATTGACTCACTGGTCGAGACCCGAGGTGAGAGGCTGTAAGAGAACTGAGCACAACACTCGCTTCTGATCCTGTGAGTGTGATCCCACCCCATCCAAATGCTTCGCTCATTCCCTCGAAGGTGTCGTTTAAGTCAGCGCTGAGAGCACGGGGACTCAGTCCAAACACTTCAATCACATTCAAATACACGTACATGTCATCGTCAGGGAAATGGGCGTTCAAATCCAATTCCATTTCAGATGGAAGCGGTGAGTGGATTCTCTCGAGAGTGGAACCGTTCATGGCGATAAATTGAAGAAATCCAAGCCGAGCGTCAAATGACTCTTTCCCATCAGATGAGGAGTCTGATCCATCGTCAGAGTGGGAGTTTGATTCATCGTCAGATTGGGAGTCTGATCCATCGTCAGATTGGGAGTCTGATTTATCGTCAGATGAGGTGTCTGTTTCATCCTCAAGATACCCATGTGTCCCGAGCAGCGTGATCACCAATGGGTGCAGCCCGACAATTAGGTCAGCGTCAACTGGGCGGATCCAATGTTCTCGTCCTGTCTTCTTGAGGCACCGCATCATCGTGTAGAATTCTCCTTCTGTCCATAACGGATAATTTCCTCGCCATTCTGGTGTTTCATGGTCAGGGCGTGGGACTTGTATTTCGTATTTTGCGGGCGAGGCTGCATACACTGTGAAGACACCTTGCATAGCCTTGTTTGCAAATGGATCTGCCGAGTCCACAATGCGGATCACGGGGAAGTCATTCGTGTACCAAGTCTCTCCAAGCGAGGGGATGTGGCTTCGAATTCTGATCGGGTTGGAAATGTTCGAACGATCAACAAGAATTGTGATCACTGGCATGTCTGGGAGAATGTAGAGAATCGACTGGAAAGCATGGAAGACGAGAAAATGCAAACCACTTTATCCACCTCCTTCATCAGACAATGAATCAGATACAGCAGCATCAGTGACTTTCCTGTTCCAGGCTGTCCATTCAAATAAAATGCCTTGCAACAATCATTGTCAATCAATGTTTCCGAATTGATAAGCCCGCGAAAAGGGGAAACATCCGCACCGTCGCGAGCAATCCACTCCGGAGTTTCTTGTATTGACTTCCACAGTTCTGTGTCATCAGTTGAGGGTTGATGGCACTTGTCCGCGAAGTAGCGTTTTTTGAGTTTTTTCAGATCCTTCTTCTTGTACGTTTTCTTTGAATGGATCCTCATGAAATTCGCGATGATTCCAATTTGGAACTCCTGCCAGCAACTTCGGATCCAGACTTTTCTTGGCGTCTCGAACTGCGAATCAAGGGTTGGCATCCAGATGACACGACCTTTCCTCTGAGCGTAAAACAGGTCATACATGCTCCCCATCAGGTGTAGACGGCTCTTCAGCTGTTCCTCAGTTTCATCAGCAAGGTGGGGCAGGGTTTCGACGCGATCTTTGGGAATCGCGACAACTTGTATTGGTTGGAGTTTGGTGTGAACTTCTTGACGAGGCCAACAACTTTGTAAATCTTCAATCTTCAAAGATGGATCGTATTGATATCCAGAGTGACCAACCAGGTCTTTCCATTCTGGAGCGCGCTCAGTGTGTGAAGGGTTTTGGTGGTCTTCTTCATGTTCACCATTTGGGTTGGGTTCAGGTACAGTACACGGGAATTGAATGGTAATGAATCTGTGTGTATCTCTGAGAGTCTGGATAAGTTCGTTGTACAAATCATAAATTGTGTGAGTACCAGGAACTGTGATGTTTCGGCGAGTGTCTTGAGGGTTAGCTTGTCCAGAACCCGACGGAGAGACTTCAGGAGCATTGGGGTCTGCGATGAGATGATAGGGGATCTCGACAACTTCTGATTGGGACATGATGAATTCTGAACTGTAGAAATTGAAGTGCCTATTTGGGGTTTAGATCTGGCTCATACTACTTTTTCATCCTTGCCATTCTTCGACTCACGAAGTGTTGCTGTTCTCACAGGGAGATGCACCAAAGATTTCTTCATATTGAGGATTCCGACCAACCTCACTGGCATTCTGATGTGGAAGGGGGTGAGTGTAAGAATGATGCTCGTCCTAATCGACTGAGATCATCTCGAAGAAACGGACTACGCCAACACAATGATCTCGACAGTCAAAGACAGAACATTTTTCATCTTCTTTTCGAACTTTCAACATCACTGGAACAGGGGGATGACGCGTCTCACATGTCATCACTCTCATCAATCGTGACGCTGACTGAGAATTGTGATGATGATGAAATCGTGAGCCTGATGCTGCAAGCGAACACAATTGACAAACTTCTTGGAATTGTTAGTTCGAATGAAGATAGTGGAGTTTTGGTATCTTCGCTCTCTCTTTATCTCTCCAGTATACCGTGTATTCACTCCTGGCTCGTCTTAGTGTGCCATTTGATTGTTGATTTTCTTCAGCGTGTGTGTCGGCTGTAGCTGTGTCAAAAATGATGGTTCCTCCCTTTTTTTCAAAGAGTCTCTCGCTTATCTCGCAAGCGAATGATGATCTTACCCTGCAGGTTCGTGCCTTTCTTTCTCCACATCATCCTCATTTTGTCTGAAGGTTCTTCATGTGTTATATCATTCAGCTTTGGCTGGGGATGACTTCTGTGCGTTTGAAGTGGGAAATGATGTCACTGCTCATCTTCTGCGATATCTGCTTGCATGTCAGCCAATCTCAGTTGGTCGAAATGAAAGGAGTTGCTGTGGTACCTTGAAACTGGAGGAGGGCCAAAAACAGACGGTAGCAACGTCCCTTCTTCTGTTGACCAAACTGATCAAGGTATTGTTTCCAGGAACTCTGCACGAAACAGCTGTGGCTGCATGTGTTCCATACTTTCTGAGCAGCGACAGACGTGTTCAACTGCTGGCACTGAAATATGCGCGTCATCTTGTTACGGATTTAGACAACGAGCATTTCTTGAAGTCCTCACTTCCAAATAACCAGATGAATGCTGAAAACACAACCTGGATTCCTGTTCTGAATTATCTCATAGACTTGGTGAAAGAGAAGCAAATGGACTTCGAACAAAATGTGAAAGTGTTTCATGTCTTCAGGCGAATGTGTGCAGATTTCAGAAACCAACTTGGGCATCCAAACGGAATGACACAGCCGGAAATATCTTGTCTAGAAACTGTTGAAGACGATATGATGACGATATTCCAGTATTGTTTGAAGACGATTGGGGCGATTCTAGCGATCTTCGGGGAGATTGCATATTTGTCGGAGGCACATGAACAAGTTTGTTCTCTTTTTCTTTATTTTTTTTGGAGATTGTGATTGACACTGGAATTTATCCGCTCTTGGGGGAACTGCTGGACTGGTCGATTGTCGTCACGAGTGACGGGATTCCACTTCCCTCGATGTCAGCAGAGGAGGATTATGAATACTTCCGAGCGGCAGTGACGACTGATTCTCAGCTGGACGAGCCCTTCCACCTGCTCACCTCTCTCAAAGCCGCCTTCCGGCAACACAACTTACGACCCCCTCTTTCATATCAGGACAGCATTCGAACGTTCACTCTGGATGATATACTCGACAACACGCTGTCCATCGACGATGCTCAGAGGCTGAAAAGAGCGAAAGATTCTCTGCTCAAGAATGTCCTGTTCTTCCTCGGAAACTCCTTAGGTGGGACACCTGCACATGCTGAGATTGTGCTCTCTTCTCTATTTCCGGATATGTCTGCAACTGAAGCAACAATGAAAGTGGTTGACTGTCTGCAAACAATCCTCCTCAGACTTCCTCAAAAATCACTGAAAGAGCTAATGCGTTGTATTTATGTATTGGCTAGTCTGCCACCGGAGCATCAATCCGTGTTGGCTGAGTCAGAAATGATGCTGCTTGCGTGGAACCATCGAATGGATCTGAACAGCGACGGTGCGAATTATCTGGTGCATTCATTCAAGCTGCTTCTCTCGCCAAACGACGAATCATCGCATACAGTTGCCATGCCTCTTCTGGAACGGATTTACAACCACTCCTTTGCGATGGAATTAAAGAAGATGTGCCACGACAAAAACCGGGACATCAGAACGTGTTACCGCCGTCTTTGGACGTTTCTGAAGACACTTCCAACACAGAACCTTTCTACGTCCTCAACTCCATCAACCACATCAATAAACAAGCCAAACGAGCTTCCTGCGACAATCTCCTCTAGCTTGCTCGACTTGCTGTCAAATAACTGTCTGGCCACCTTTTCCTCTGCGCTGTGATGGGCTGACTCCTTTTGGGGTATGTTCCCCTCCCATGACCATCGCACTCAACAAAACAATGTTCTCCATTTTCATTTCACCTCAATCTTCTTTATTCACGTCCTTCATTTTTGTAAACACGTCGGAGTCATTGTTCAGAGGTAAAGAAGAGATGAGAGAAAGAATCTTCACAAATTCGACAAGAGCGTGTTCTCTGACACCACACACAATTTGTGTGATTCTTTTTCAAAAATCGCATCCGTCACTCCAGCGCCTGTACGTTGATATTCATCGACAAATACCCTCTACTCACCGTCACAGGTGCTCTCTCCATGTTCAAGGTGTGAATTTCGTCTTTTCTTCATGTTGGCGAACTTTATCGCGGATCCGATGCTCAGGCGACTAATCACCCATCAGACTTCTGTTCGATATATATATCAATGATGAAACCGACATCAAACTGTGGATTACACACTCACAACATGGTTTGTACCGTTTCTTTCTTTCTCACGTTCAGATACTCGGGATTTTTTTGTGGTGCGCCGGAACAATGAGCACAACGAGATAACTCTCACATAAATCGTTCAATCGGATGTTATCGATAGTTTTCGCTCGCTGGTATGTCTTTATTCATGCATTTCTGGTCTTGTAGACCCAAAAATGAATGCTCTTTTTTCAATCGTCATCAATCTGTACTACCTCGCCTCAAACACCATGGTCCTTCAGTATTTCCCTCAGAGAGTCTCTGTTAGACACGTTCAACAAATGTTACGGACCTAATAGTGGCGTCACCAATACGTTCCATGTCAACAATTCGTGCTTTTTTCTGGAATGATCACTTTTGGTCAAACTAAGAAAAAAATAAAATTTTAGAATTTTCTTCCCACTGGATCCCAAAAAATCCTCACAATAGCTCTTTTCAACCACTTTTTTCATGTGTTCTCGTCATAACTTCACAACCTGTGAACCGATTTTGATGAAATTTTCCACTGAAACGTTTGTTTGGTGAAATGAACATTTTGAAAAAAAATTGGAAAAAAAATCATGGGTATCTGGGACGATATGAAAAAAGGCTGTTTTTCGCCCAGAAAAATATCATGGGAAAAAATTTTTTATTTTTTTGAGTGTCTTTTATCGATATGTTTACGAAAATAATGCTTTTTCTTCGGTCTCAAACGGATGTCTGGATATGGAAAAATGATCGTCGAAAGTTTGGAAAATGTGTGGCGTTTCGCTGTATAACGTGTTTTGAGGTTTTCTCAGGATCCAGTGGGAAGAAAATTCTAAAATTTTATTTTTTTCTTAGTTTGACCAAAAGTGATAATTCCAGAAAAAAGCACGAATTGTTGACATCGAACGTATTGGTGACACCACTATAATATATCGAGAATATTGAATATGTCAATCCGCACTTTTCGTGTCTTTTTCTTCAATGGAGGAGTTTATACCAGTGCTCTCACACAGAATTGGTTTTTTCTGTTGTAAATTATCGGTAGTTTGTCTTTGGACCTGTTTTGTTACAAAAAATGTGCAGAAGAGTCCTGAACAAAAAAAGGAGATATCGAACGCGATCTTCCTTGAAATCCGGTAATTCACTCATTTTCAGTCGACTGAACAGACGAATGGTAATTCCGCAAAAAATAATTTTTGGTGACGCACATTAGTGTTTTGCGATTTTTCAAAGAGAATCACCCACATTCATTTGCCATTATTTCCTCCTGACCAAAACATTTTACAAAATCATTTCAGATGAGGTGAAGTATTATCGCTGTACACGCGCAGATAACGTCACACATTTCAGTCTGCCTTTCCTTCCTTCTCCTTCTCCAGTTTCTTTCGTTTCTCATCTTTCTTCTTCTTTTCCTTCTCCGCCGCTTCGAGAGCCTCAGACTGAATATTCATCCACGGCATCCTCTTCGCAGCCCACCGGAACATCGGATGCGTCGAGAACAGTCCAACATTTGTCATCTGAAGAGCAAACACCATCACAAACTGGATGAGGATGATCACAAGCAGCACAGCGAGGATGTGGTGCATTGGGTAAGAATGGTACAGCTCTGCACTGTAAACGTAGGGCGTACGCACAACAGGAACGTAGTTAGGTCTGCTGCTGCTGATCCAGCGTGGGACTGACGCGAGTGTGTTTGGAACGATGCTGAGGAATTGAGAGAAGGCGGTGTGGAGACCGAAGAGAACGGGGGAGGTGTCGGAGGGGACAGTCGAGCTGAATGCGGAGAGGGTGGGTGTGGTGTCGGCGATGAATTGTGTGATTCGCGTGCGATTCATGGCATCGTCGTACGAGTTGATTGACAATCCGTTCGGACACAGGAAATCAATCCAGCTGTTCATGTTGTCTTCAAGAACACCATATTGCGACGATTTGGGTGTTCCGTTGGGCGTGAGGGAGATGCACTGATCACCAAGGATGGCTGTCACAGCGAGAGCAAAGTCCGCATCGTTGAGATCTTCGACGAGGGTCGTGTTGTCGACAGTGATGGACGCACCAGACGACGACTTGAACGTGATCGGCTTGGCGCGTGTGTTGAGAAGGCCGATTGCGCTGATTACGACCTCCACAGCGAACTGGGTTTGAGAGAGAAGAGACGCTGGAGTGATGAGGTCAGTTCCGTTGAATGTTGGGATGTGGAGAGGGAAATTCGGGATGGCCTGGGCTGCAGGAGCGGTGGATGTGCGATTGGTCATGTTGAAAGTCAGATTTGTGTTGCTGGCGGTGAGTGTGATGGCGTTGATTTTGAATTTGGGAGCGATCATCTCTTGCGGGATGATTGGCATGCGACGTTGGACCTGTGGCTGTTTGGATGATTTTGTGGGCTTTTTGGTTTCTTCCTCTTCCTCCTCCTCGTCTTCTTCGTCTGATTCGTCGTCGTCATCTTCATTCTTCTCTGGTTTCTCTTCTTTCTTCTCTGCAGCCTCCTCTTCCTTTGCTTCTTCCTCATCGAAATATTGTTCTTCGATGGTTGTCATTCCACATTGTTTGGCAAGCACGCGAGTGAGTCGTGTGAGCAGCCCTTCCTTCTTCTCCACGATCTCCCCCTCGCTATTTTCTTCTTCTGGATTGTATTTTTTGGTGACGTTGACACTCTCTAGAACACGTAGTTCTTGTCCATTAGGGCCTCCAAACCCATCAAAGAAAACAAAATGTGTTGGGAGTGATCCGAGCAAGATGCTTCCATCTCTTGACGAGTATTGTCCAGTTTTGGCTTCCTTCTCAGCTTTTGCCCAAAAGTCGCGGAGACCAAGATATCCATCGGCACTTCCACCTCCATAGAGCAGAAAAACGACATTGACATTTGGGCGAGCGGCTTTGTTCGCATACACCTGACGAAGAATGCGCATTGTCTCAAGAACACCAGCAACACCTGTTGCACCCACTTTCCCACTCATCCCTTCCAATCCAAGACCCATGAGACCAAAGGTGTCGTAGTTAGCTCCGACGAGAATTGTGGGAATGTCTGTTGGCTTAACGGTGGGATGGCCAGGGTCTGCACCAAGCATCCAGCCAAACAAACTTTTAATCTTTCCTTGTCCTGTGGCCCTCTTCGATTTTGTCTTTAGGAACAATCTTTGGCTGAAGAGGGTGTCTGAGTTGTCCCTGCCCTTTACAGTGTTGAGTAATTCTTCATTTTCAAGTGCGAAAAGAATGGGAATTGATGTTGTTTTGGTGAGGAATGCGTCCTGGATGAAGCTTAATCGTTGACGAGTGAGATTAGTTGGGTGTTCTGGGATTAAGAAAACGATTCCGTGGTGGCGAAACGAGGAGTTCGTAACAATGTCGGTGAATAATTGCTCGGGAATATCGTCAATCCTATGGAATGAATCATCTTGAACACGAAAAGATGCTCCAGTTGAGCGAGACCCGAAGGATCCCAAGTTCGGGATATCAACGTGAGGGAGTGGATACGCCGGAAACGTGTACCGTCCGTGGAGGAGCGACAGCAGAAAGATGAAATTAATCATGGAGGCAATCCGGCAGTTCGGAGATTTGACAACTCCAAGGATTTGTAAAGGGAGGATCACACCAACCGAGTGAAATGGACGACTTCACGGAAGCTATCATTCGGCCGCCTCGCTTAGAGTATGCTCTCAATGATCTGGGCCCGGCTGTCGGATATATTAATGAGAAACCTGTCACGAGAACAGATTTTGATGTCTGCTTCTTTTCATCGAAATACCATTGATTACAGGTTGTTAATGATCGAAACATGACCTTGAAATGTTCTGTCTTCTATCCGACAGAATATGAACTCACATCAGGCACACTTCCATGCTGTGTATATTGTCATGCGAATGCCGGTTTGTTTCGACTTCATTTTCTTTTCATGTCTGTTGCACCGCTTCTATGTAATTTTTTTGTTGTGCTATATTCATTATTTTCCGATTTGCTTCCTTTTTCAGGATGCCGACTCGAATCATTCACAATTCTTCCTTCTCTTCTTAAACACGATATCTGTGTTGTCGCATTTGATTTCGCTGGATGCGGAATATCGCAAGGTATTTTTTACATGAAACTGGATTCTCACATCTGACCATCTCTCCATTTGTTCCACACATTCTCAGGAGATTTTATCTCTCTTGGATACAATGAAATCCACGATCTTGATGCTGTCATTGACTATATCAAACACCAATATCACTTCCGAAAGATTGGTCTGTCTTTTTTGTTCATGTCAACATATCCCACACATTCGCAAATGTCATTTAGTTATTTGGGGACGAAGCATGGGTGCTTCAACAGCTCTTATTTATGGAGCTGGTCATCCAGACATTTGTGGACTCATTCTGGATACACCATTTTCACGTATTCAACAGATTGTGAACGATGTCGCAAGGGAAGTGAAAATTCCGTGTTCGTGTTGCATAATTCCGCTTGGAAAACGGAAAATTCGGCAAAATGTTCTCAAATTAACTGGAATGGACGTCAAGTTCGCCATTTATTGCTTCTATCATATTTTATAGCACTTTTGCCCCAATCGACTCGGCCTCTCATTGTACAGTCCCGCTCCTTCTCGCACATGGACGTTCTGACAATCTTGTTGCTGTTGCACAGTCACAAGAACTGTATCCATTCCTTTCATGGTGCTCATCCAAATTTTAATCTGCCTTTCGTCCTTCTTCAGATATAATCTTTACGGAAGCTCAGACAAGAAATTCATGATGTTGGATGGAGATCATAATGATATCCGCGACGACCAATTTCAGAATGTCTGTTTAACGTTTATTCGCAGGGTCTGTTCAACAGAAGGGTCACATAGTCTGCTTTCGCTTATAATCCCATCATTAATCTTCTCCGCACTCCCCCTCACATTATTCAGGTACAGCCAATGCTGGTATGCGAGCAGATCTCTCTGCCGAGAATGAGGAGATGGATGAGGTTGCGGAACCTCACAGTGAGACTGCCCCCATCTTTGATAGGCGAAACGCTCTCAGTGGAGATCTTTCTTTCGGATTCTAATATATTCTTATCGACAGTGAATCCATGTTTCACTTCATCTGTTTTTTCTGCATTTTTCGTCTTTTGGATTGCTCGACATGTATTATCTTTCAGAAAACAGATTATTCAATGAAAAATACATCAAAAAGTGGAGTTGCTTCCGATAGCTCGCAGAGGTGATCATGGACGGTTAGGATATCCGACTGTCACACTGCGTCAGTTTGTCGGGCATGGCAAGTCTTGAAATGCGAGAAAACAATCGAAACTTCGTTCCATGAAGCAATACAATTGGAGACCCAATAATTATTCATCGTTGTCGGAGCGAACCCAATATAGTGAGAAAGAAGGTTCGGAGTGCTTCTTCGTTGTCGTTTTGAGGCTCCCCGAGAACAATGAGGATTCCAACACGGAACTTTCCTACAAATAAGCGTAACGGATGCGACTGAGGGGAATGATTAAGTTGTGATGATTGTTGTTCCGCAGATTGTTCGGGAGAGAGGAACGAGTACGACATTGTGTTGGGATCTTTCTCAATCAGGATGAACCGTCGATTTTGGATATGAATGCCAGTTGTTTGGAAAGAAGTGACAATATTTTGAGCTGTTTGTGCACAGGTGGAGGATGTGAGAGGAAAAAAATGAATGAGTTCAATGACGAAAAACCTTGTTCATATGAAGGGTTCAGGGAGACAAGATGGACAAATTGAGTACACAGGGGCGGGTTAGATGATAAGACAGAGAGAACTCCCCGAGACCACTGAAGAGCACCTCGCAAATTGATGAGGGCCACAGACGGCGGTGGACAATTTGGGGGAAGTTGAGAGAGGAGATCTGAAATAATATATAAAAGAGAAAGAGACTATCCACATATTCATCCATGATGATTGACGAAATTTGAATTTTGATCTGAACAACCCATGCTTTTGACTAAAATATTACGCGTAATTCATCAAAGTTGGATTTATTGTTATTAACGATCATCGAACGCCTGATTCGTTCATTGGATTTTATATCTAACAAATCTAAAATGGCACCAAAAGCTGAAAAGAAAGAAGTTAAACGCGTTGAAGTCGCCAAGAAGACCGTGAAGACCGGAGACAAGAAGACCCGCTCCCGTTCAGATCGCGCTGGACTGCAGTTCCCAGTTGGTCGTATCCACCGTCACCTCCACAAGGGCAACTACTGCGAGCGTATCGGATCAGGTGCTCCAATCTACCTGGCTGCTGTCCTCGAATACCTCACAGCCGAAATCCTCGAGCTCGCGGGAAACGCTGCCAAGGAGCACAAGAAGGCAAGAATTGTCCCCCGCCACGTTCTCCTCGCTGTCCGCAACGATGAGGAGCTCAGCAAACTGCTTGGCCATGTTACCATCCCAGCAGGAGGTGTTCTTCCCAACATCCACTCCAGCCTTGTCAAGAAAGGAAAGGGCGACGAAGAAATCGCAGAATAAACACCACGTTCTCGTTGGGTTGTGTTCTTGAACATAACTCTCATTTCAACACTTCGTCTAATAATAACCAAGTTTCGGAATGAAGGAGTTAACTTTAGTAAGTTTTGTGGTGGTTTTGATCTGGACAATTTCATCCACCGATGTCTGATCTTGAATGTCCAATTTGTCTTGATGAATTTCGCGAGCCCCTATTCTGCCCTCAATGTTGGGGGGGATTTTGTAAAGACTGCGTCACAGGATCATATCGACGTTCACAAACATGCCCCATATGCGCTGCACAGATACCACTTCACGAATTTAAGACACTTGAACGAGCAGCGAACATTAAGCAGGTCAGTTCACTTCTCTTCTGATTGATCCAGAAACTTTCAGTCGTTCTTCAAAAATACAACCAACTCCCCCCTCGCGAACCCCGCACTGTCCCTCTTGTCCCGCCTACTCGTGAACCACAACACAATCACGAAATCGAAGAAGATAATGACGCGTTTATTGCTGGCGGTGACCTCAACGAGGTCATCCCTCCACCACTCGACCTCAGAACCTTAACACTCGAAACCCTCGATCCCAATCTCTGTATAGTCGTCGACTTTGAGCAGAATCAGCCTCTCACGAATGATGAAACTGCACTTGCACTGATAAACACTTACGCAAACTACTGCCGCGGATCTCTCAACCTCTCCATCGACGGGTTTATCTGGGACTTCCATCGAATCATAGTCAGTTTCCGGCAGCGAAACGATGTCGTGCGTCTCCTGCAGTGTGGACGAACGTTCTGGGAGGGAGTTCCGTATCGGTTATCAAATTATCGGCCTGGCTGATGAATATCATTGTTTTGTTGTCTTCTTTCCTCATTTCAGAATGGTGAATGCTCATTTTCTATTTTGGTTCGGTAATAACAAACCTATTCTCATCTCATGGCCTGATCGATGTCATCTCGTCATTCTCGAAGTCATCGGCGAAGATCATATTCTCGTTCGTCATCCAGATCCCGCTCTCGCTCTCCCCGTCGCCATTATTCTCCTCGTCGTCGATACTCTCGCTATTCGCCACCTCGACGCCACGACCACAGATCTTCTCGTTACTCACCTTCTTCCACTCGTCCTCCTCACAAATCATCATCTCACCCAGAACCGACTCGTCCTCCAGCAAATACATCTCCAATACCAACACTTGACCCTTTAACAGTCAGAACATCACACCGTCTCTATGTTGGAAACATTCCGTCGTCCTTCACTAACTCCCTCCTCCAGGACTATCTCAACACTCTCTTCATGGAGCATTCCATGTGCACCCGCCCAATTGTAAGCGAATGTGTCATCGGGAAGGAGAAATCGTTTGCCTTCGTCGATCTTCCATCGTCTCGCCTTGTTGATGAAGCGGTGAAGTTGGACGGCACAGAAAGCAATGGATGCTGTTTGAAGCTTGGCCGGCCAGTGTCATATCTGAAACTCCCAGCCGGTTTTGAAGAACCAGAAGACGGAATCAACCAACCTGAACAGCCTCCCCCACAGGAAGGGTATTTTAATATATTAACGAACGCTCCATTTCACCCATCGTCAGATAATATCAATCTGATATACTTGATGAAATTCCCTCCAGCATTCACAGAAGCACAACTGCGAGATCTCCTCTCCTCAATTGGTCCTCTCGCCTCACTCCAGCTTCTTATCGATCCAGTCACTCATAGTTCGACTGGTGTTGCGCTTGCATCGTTTATGAATTCAGCATTGACTGATTTGGCGATCAAAGGATTGCAAACGATTTCTTTCAATGGAACGAACACTCTTCTTGCAGGAAGAGTTTTTGAGAAGAAGGAGGAGCAGATGGTGCGTGACGAGGAGTGAAACGATCATTCATGATACAGTTTTGAGATCTCTTTTCTTTTGAACCACACTTCTTCCTTTCACTCAGATGGTGACTTCTTCTTTCTCATCTCTTTGTTTGCCTTTCAATCTTCTGATTCTAATCACTTCATCTGAATTTGTTCATCTCCTCTCAAGACCCCATGAACTTTTCTTTTCCAGAATGAGCGGGCTATGCAGTGCTCCAGAGGCCCGATATCAGGGAGGAACAACGAGCTACTATGAAGAATGGCAGAAAATGAAGAATGAGAATACAGCTCTTGTTTGTATTTGTATTTTTCATTGATCAATAATCTTGTCGACATTCACTTGTTTAGAAAAAGGATATTGAAATCCTAAAGAAAAAACTGGAGAGAGATGAACAATTTCTCCAGGAATATGAGGAAGTGAACAAGAAGAACGAAGAGGAATTTGAGTTATTACAGGATGATCTTGAAGTCGAGAAAAAGAAACGTAAACAAGCCCAGAATGAAAAAGCCGAACTTGTAAAAACCCTTGCCCAAGCACAGAAGGAAATCACTCGCTTTACAACCGAAAACATGCAGGTATTTCCTTCATCACACACCCATTTTGTTCATCAGTTGAAAGATAAGCTTGATACCCTTCGTTCACAATATGACCAAGAGTCAATCTCTGCATCTCAGGCTAATGATCGAACTGTGAAAGCTGAACAACAGTTTATCTCTCTATTACATGAATTATGTCTTGGCTCAGATCAAGCGCTCAAAAGGCTGAAATTGAAAGATTAACCGAAGAAAATGAGAATCTTGAAGAAAAAATCAACCAGCTTACACAACATAGAGACGCTGTCTGCCCTATATCATTTTGCATGAGACTGTAATCAACCCAAATTTTAATCCGTCCATTTTTCAGCTTCTTGGCGAAATTCAGCAACTAAAAACAGACTATGCATCCTTTGATGATAAGAAAGAAGAACTTCAAGATGAGATCCAGCGACATCTCGAACAGTCTGTCATTTTTAGCGTCCTTCTTCTTAAATGCCAGAATTTCGTCCGTGGAATCGGAAAGAGACCGTATCCAATCACAATGCGAGGAGCAGGAGAAACAAAACGATCAACTTTCTCAAGAACTCCGTGATGCCCAAGAAAACGCAAAAGAGCAAGAGAGGAAAATGAAAGAAGAACAGATCAAGGCAAGACAAATCGAAAACGAACTGAATTCGATCAAATCGGAGACCCACGAACTAAACAAGACCATTGATGCTCTCAAAGCACAAATCAACAGCAAAGACAAGCAATTGACGGAATTGGGGCAGGACATTGACCTGATCCGAGTGGAGAACGAGCGCCTCGTGAGGGACATCGAAGGGAAGGAGGTGAAAATAGAGAAGTTGGGACAGAACTTCGAAAGGCTCCGAAACAAATTCCAAAAGAAGGAAGAAGAAGCGAAAGATCTTCAGATGAAGACAACCACACTCGACACGCGAGAGAAGCAGCTAAAGACAGAAGTTGAACGATGGAAGACGCAATCGCAGAAAGTGAGTGGACAGCTGAGCAACGAGGAAGTGAAGAACGGGGAGCTGGAACAGACCATCTTCAGGCTGAAGGGGGATTTGGAGAGGAGCGAACAGCACACACAGAGAGTGCAGAAGGAGTTGGACAGTGTGTTCTCTTCTCCTTCCTCTGCCTTTCCATCTCTTCCTCTTTTCCTCTTCTCATCTGGCTTTCTCTTCCTCTCTTCTCATCCTCTCCCCTGCCTTTCCTTCTCTTCCATCTCTTCCTCTTCTCATCTGACCTTCCCTTCCTCTCTCTCATCCTCTTGTCTTCTCTTCTTCTCCCCTACCTTTCCTTCTCTTCCTCTCTTCTCCTCTCACCTTCTCTTCCTCACTTCTCATCATCTCTTCTTCTCTTCTCTCTCATTCCCAGCCCTTCGCGAACACGTGACATCAAAACAAGCTGAAATGTCGCGTCTCGTCGCAGCAGATTCCAAAGCACGCTCGCTCACCGACGAGCTGGATTACATCAAAGGCGAGAATCAGCGACTACTCGGCGAGGTACAAGCACTGCATCGTGAGAACAACGACAGGAACGCGTTGGAAGGAGAGAAGAATCGGTTGAACATGGAAGTTCAGAAGTTGAGGTGTGTTCTCATCGTCGTCCTTCACTCCTCTCTTTTCTACTCTCGTCTTCTCTCCATTTTGTTGTGTTTGTCGTTCGTCTTCTCAAAGAATGAGACAAGACACGCTTTTGCAGGAAAAAGTGGGATTACAGAATGACATCGCCAGACTCACCGAAACGACAAAGCAAGTGTCCAAACTCCAAGTCCAGAACGCTTCTCTTCTCAGCGAGAACGACGACCTCACCGCTCGCGTTGCCAAGCTCCAACAACAAATCTTGAACACACGACCCACCACCACTCGATCAACATATTCCCCTTCAGTCGATATTCTCAGTATGCTGGATCAGGCTGTAGACAGAGAAATGAAACAGACACAGGCTCTTCATGGGAGCATCTCAAAGGTCGAGGCGAGTCAGACATCGTTGCAGAGGAAGTTGGATCGGACGTAGAGAGTGTGTGGGAGTCTTCCTTTTCATTTCACACAGATATTCTTGATTTACGAAGTTTATGCTTTTTTTGGTTAATCCTGAATCGCGGAATATGAATATTATGGTTGTTTTCAAGGAGTATGTTTCATATGCAAGATATTTTGAAATGAAAACAAAGACATGAAGTTTCTCACTCAATTCGGTCTTGTCATCTATCCAAACAAAGAAGAAGAATTCCGACGAACTGAATCAGACAAAACAAGAGTTCAAGCCCACACAGTGCATAATCATAGGAACTTCTGGGTGAGTTGAGAAGAGATCAGAAATACAAACACAAGAGCTTGCCAGAAAAGAAGGAAGAGTACTCCAGCCACTTCAATCAGGAGACAAATCAGACATACGAGAGATTTCATTCCGCCCCCACCTCGAAGAGCAGATTTTCCTGTTCAAAAAAAGAAAGTTGATGAACAGGGAACCGAAGACAAATAATCGTAAAGAGGAAGATGCCTTGAGAAATTTTGATCATGTGGGCGATGAAAGTGGTCAGTTCTATTCCAGGTTCCCCAAATATCCTCCAAATGGGGAATGGTGCCAGATTCACTGAAAGGTCGAAATAAAACTTGTTATGGCAAACTTTTGATGATGTAAAGTATGATCCATGCAATGAAAAAGATGACTCCAAAATATTTATCCATTTCAAAGACTAGAAAGGCGACAAATGTAGTTGTCTGTATCTCGAGAATTTCATGGAATATATGAGATAAATATGGTATGAATGTCGGAAAAACATACATTAACAGCGCCTCCTTGCCGTTGGGACATTAGTGAAGAAAATTAGTTTCAGATTATTTGTGAATTTGAGAATCGATGAAAAAAGGGACAATTTTGAGTGGGTATTGAGAAATGAGTCAACTTCATCTTCATGTGAAATGAAAATCAACATATATCTTCAAAAGTCGAATAAAGAAGCATAAATCATTTCTTTTCCTTCTTGTGTTTGTCTTTTTTCTTTTTATCTTTTTTCGACTTATCTTTCTCCTTATCGTTGCTTTTCTTTTCCTTCTTGTGCTTTTTCGATTCCTTTTTCTCGTCTTTTGCCTTTTTCGACTTATGAGAATGAGCTCGCTTCTCTTTTTTGATCTTCTCGTCTTCTTTGTTTGATTCATCCTCAACATCAGAATGGACCTCCTTTTCTCCTTTGCTTTTGGCGAGAGACTTTGATTTGAAGTAAGACCAGCTATCTTCTTTCGCGATAGTTAATTCACTGGTCTCAGGAGTTGGGCTCTGAGAAAGATCCACCGGAGAAGGTGAAGGTGAGGCTCCTGGAGTTCGTCCAAACAGAATATCCATGTCATCTTCCGTATATTTCGACGTGTCTTTGCTTCGTAACTTCTTATGATGTCTAAGAGAAGAAAGAAATGGAGAGGTCAGACCCGAAGCGTGCCCCTGTTCTTGTCGGGGATGGAGATGGAGACGGTGATTGGGCGACTTCATCTTCAGACTTAGTTGGTTTCGTTTGTGGAAATTCGGGGTTTGGACTCGGAGAAGGGGATGGAGATGAGCGAGCAGAAAGTTTGCCAAGAAGTGCAGAAAAGGCGCCAGCTGAGCGTAACCGTGCTGATGAAAAGGAAGGGAAACACACCTGGTCCAAGCCAAGCGTCAGTCACCTGTGATATGCCAATACCTGGAAGAAAGCATGCGAAGATGCTGATGAGAATAGAATGGTGATACAGACCTCTAGTATCCGCTTTCACAGGAACATAGATATGTTCGACTGTTCCTGGTGTCTTTCCAATACCTTAACGATCAGAAGGATTGAATTGATCATATAATGATCGAAAAAAAGGCTAGATGAGTGAACTGCAAACCTTCTCCTTCATTCCATCCCATGTTTTTCAGCATTTTGAAGCCAATCCCCTTTGATCGACTCCATTGCAAATTTTGTGTCGCACGGAGAGGATCAACTGTCATTCCGACGCAGACTTCACCAACCCAAAGAATGCATCTTTTACTCAAAAATATCAGTGTCACTCAACCAAAAGGAACATAGAAAAGTCAGATAGACTTGAAAACAATGTCTTTGTCTTTCAGTGAAGTGAGAAAATGAGGAAAGGGCGTTTTGTGATTTCCTAGAAAAACGACCTGAGATTTTGTTATTTCTTTTGGTAAGTGGCTGAAAAGAGGTGGTTATTCAACGACAGATAACATACCCTTTGCTTGCCTTTGTGCTTGCCTTCCAGCGCCCATTCCAATACCTTGTCCCTTCGTGGGTTTTTCCAGGTTCTGAAAAAGTGGAATTCCAGAC
Source organism: Blattamonas nauphoetae (assembly GCA_033064195.1). Classification (NCBI taxonomy): domain Eukaryota; phylum Preaxostyla; order Oxymonadida; genus Blattamonas; species Blattamonas nauphoetae. The sequence goes on from JARBJD010000076.1 coordinate 83,493, forward strand.
AAGAATCTGGTAAGAGAATATCAGAAAAACCTTGAACATGGGCGCATTTCGTAGCATGTCAGGGAAAATAAAGAAGACGATGAAGGAGCCTCTGAGATAGACCTGGATTAGAACAAAATGAGAAAAGTGAAAATTGCAAACGTTATTTAGTCTTACAGTTGATCCATCTGCTTGAGTAAGAATCACCCCTTCCAATCGGCAGTTCATGTTATCTTCAGCTTCAATGAGCTTTCCACTGTGAGCGAGAAACGTGTACAAATTATCTCAGAAAATAAGGCAAAAAGGTACCGATAAATTTCATGGGTCTTCATTTCAATGGATACGATATGACCCTCTGCTTCATGAAGAAGTTTGATTGGAATCTCGATGGACATTGAAGATGGTGAAACAAACATGGGACGATCTTTGTTTCTCACTCTTGAAGACGATCTTCGAATGACAGTGTATCATCCAGATTCATCGAAAGAAATAAATATCGATTCACTCGTTCGTTCGTCTCCAAAACATGTTCATTCTGTTACTACGAGAGTCTTTCAAGATTCTCGTAGACAGGGTCAACGACTTTGCTACAAGATTGTTCAATGCATTGAATCATCTTATTTGACCACAGTTGAACCAACATTTCGAATAAATGGAGTTCACATCGGATCTTATTTTGAAATCCTCCTCGATTTCCCTCTGGACCACAAAACTACTCATCTTCTCCAACAAATCCTTCATCGTTATCATAACCCGGAATTCAAAGAATCGAAGATCAAGCTACATCAAAATTTTTCCCATTCACAGTCTCTCCAGCCAAGGCAAGACTCTGACCGAAACCGTCATTCTTCGACCAAACGTGGAACAATCGAAAGTCCAATGAAGAGACGATTGTTGCTTGAGAAAGAAAATTATTCCAAAAGGAGGGAAAAATATAAAGAGGCGAATGATTTTGGTCAAGACGCGGAGATTCTTCGAATGGAACGCAATGAAGAATTAAGAACCAGAAGGGAGACAAAACGACCACAAATGTCAAATTCGCGGACCAAATATGGTTATTCTCGCACTACACCACGGTACGGTCGATATCGGCCGCCATCTCAGACCCAAAACCCAAACAGCACACTCAACTCGCTTTTTCCATATTTTGTGCCAGAGTCCGAGAGCAGTGGTGATATTTCGATGTCCGAAAGCGAGCAACGAAAAATTGCTGCCGCTCTTCGTCGGAAACGGCACGAAGAGGAGAAAGCAAAACGAGAAGAGAAAAGAAGGATAAATGAACAGAACCAGCGGAGGGAGACTATTCAAACACAAACAAAACTCTTAAATGCATATCCTCCGGATTTCTTGGGATTTGACTCAACGTCGATCAGCAATTCTAAAGACACTTCTCGCTCACGTAGACGCTCTTCATCGCCTTCACCAATCTCATCCGAGAAGTCAGATTCTGAAATTTCATCATTTCGCTCGGATTCTTCACTCAGCGCTCCAAACCGACGCCCAATTTCGACGCTCCAATGGACAACACAACAACTGAGCGAATCACATCGAAGTCGCGGATCGCGCCAAAGGAGAGATTCTAGTCGTTCCACAGGAAGGAAGGACAAACAAGAAGGAAAGGATGAACAATCCGAGAAGGGGGATAGTGACAAATCGACTGAAAGCAACTCGACGCGATCTGATTCACAACAATCACACGAAATATCACGGACAAGCAGCGAGAATGAAAAGGAAGACAATGAAGAAGCGCAGAAAGAGGAGGAAATCCGGAAAAATGAGGAGAAGAGAAGGGAAGATGAGCGACAGAAGGAAGAAGCGAGGAAGGCAGAAGAGAGAAGAGAGAACGAAGAAATGCAACGAGAGAAGCGTCGAAAGAAGAAGGAGGAGAGAGAACGAAAAGAGGCAGACGAGCAGGAACAGTTGAGACAGGCAGATGAAAAAAGGAAGAGAGATGAAGAGAGGAAGAGGAAAGAGACTGAAGAGAAGAGAAAACATGAAGAGGAAAGGAAAAGAGTGGAAGAAGAGAAGAAGAAAGAGGAAGAGAGGAAAAGAAGAGAAGAAAGGAAGAAAGAGGAAGAGAGGAAAAAGGAGGAGCTGAAGCAGATTGAGCGGAACAAACAAAAGGAAGAGGAGAGAAGAAGAAAAGCGGAAGAGAGACAAGAGCAGGAGCGCCTGAAAAAAGAAAAAGAAGAGAGATTGAGAAAGGAGAAGGAAGAGGAAGAGAGAAGGAAGAAAGAAGAGGAAGAAGAGAGAAAGAAGAAGGAGGAAGAAGAGAGAGAAAGGAATCGAGAAGAGAAGAGAAAGAAGGAAGAAGAAGAGGAAGACGAAAGTTTTCGAGAAGAAGCAGAAGAACCAAGAGCCAAAGAAGAGGAGGAGAAACAGAAGAAAGATGCAGAAGAACAAACAGAAAGCGAAAAAACAGAATCTGAAAAACGATCAGAAAGCGAGAAAGACAGCGGAGACACAAACACAGGCACAGACTCCGTTTCAGATTCACCCTCCGAACAACCACAACCAAAGAAATCACCCACACCCTCACAAACACAACCATCTCGCAGAACTCCTCCCCCACCACCTCCAAAGAAGAAGACGAATCGTGTTCCTCCGCCTCCACCAACACAAAAGAAGCAGACAGGACGACAAAACACTGACACGAAGGAGAAGACAGAGGAGGGGGAGAGGAACGAGAAGACAGAGGAGAGTGAGAGGAACGAGAAGGCAGAAGAGAGCGATGGGAAGGAGATGAGCACGGCTGAACAGAACGACCAACACAAACCTGTTCGCCGAACCCCGCCTCCCCCACCCCCAAAGAAGAAGGCATCGACACCCCAAGCTCAACCGAAGACACGACAGCGGAATACGGCTGATTCAGCGTCAGCTCCATCACCGCCGTCGAGTCCACCACCGACGTCCTCGTCGTCTTCTCATTCTCCGCCGGGAGATGATGAGGAGAGTGAGTCTGATTGAGGAATGGGAGAATGGTGGATCAATGAGAAAGGATCGTTCGATGAGTTTCTGTCTGGTAAGGCGATAATTGAGAGACAAGTCATTGCTAACATCGATCTGAGTGTGCAGATGGTTTTGACTGTCGTGTGAGCGATGGATCAGCCACATTTAACTGTTGAATCAGCTTTTTAAGTCTCCGATGCTTGTTTTGTCGTCAGTTCAACTTATCATTACTTTTCACCACAGTTGAGTGTTCCAACATCTTTGATCAACAAAACAAAAACATGAAATGTCTCAAATAAGGACTGAAAAATCAGAAAAAGCATCTTTTCATTTTTTTAGTTTGGGTGGGAGTTGAAACAAAAATGAGATTATTCCAACACTCATGGCGATCCTCCCAAGAAAGGCAATGAGCTGAGCGAGAAGGGAGTACAGTTTCTTTGCGAAGATGGTGGAGAAGAAGGATTTTGTGTTCATCATGAAAACGATCGATGAGAAGAATGTGGCGAGAATGAAGGAAATCCCGTTGAGTTGAGACGAATTGAACAGCGTGAGAAGAGACGGGATTAAATAACAAAGTGTGGTATATCCAAAATAAGCGAGGAAAATGAGAGTTGAGTTGACGAGAGATGGAATTGGCTGTGAAGAGGATGTATTGGAGACCTAATGGGAAAAGTGAAGAGAAATGATCATGAAGAGATAAGAGAATGAATACTGTGCGTTTTCCAAGGAAGAACAGAGCAGCAAACACGACAGATGTGAGGAGTGGAATTAGGAGATAACAAACGTACGACCGGAATATCTGACCAAAAAATGTCAAATAAAAGGAGGAAACTAAGAATGGGTCGAAGCTATGGGTATCTTCTTTGACGTGCCTCCATTTCCAGATTTGAGCAAGGATCGAAGAGACCAGAAGGAATGTAATGGAGATCCAAAACGGTCCATATCTAAGAGAGTTGACATTAAGACAGATATGTTCGATATGAAGGTTTAAAAAAAGATGGTTCTTCCGAATAGAAAAGAAAAGACAAGTCTGGCGATTGGAGTGAAAATGACTGTGCGAGGACAGCTTTCCGCGGATTGAGGGAATAAATCACACGCTCTTTCACCTGAGGAGAAAGAAAAGAATGTGAAGAGCATGTTTGCAGGATTCAATGAGAAATACAGTTGACATACGAGATCAGTTGTCACATCAAAGTAATACTGCCAAAATGAGATTGAAAGGACTGAAGTTGTTGGAATAGGAATAGAGCCAGTTTCCATTGGGCGCGTTTGAGGTTGGTGAGAAGAATTCTGAGAGAAGTCATGACCAGGAAAAGTGGATGTGTTGGGATCTGTCTCGTTGGTTGACCCATCCGCTGAAGGAAGATGTGAGATGAAAGTGGAGTGGAGAGTTTATCGATGTCACGATGAGAAAACTGTGGAAACCATTTGTCACCAGGAATGGTGTTGTGTCAGGCACTATGTGAGTGAAGGAAAACATGAAAATGAAAGTACAAGCGAAAAAGTTGTCAATTATGACAAAGTATGAAATGAGTCTGAGGAAACTTTTTATTAAAGGATTAATTGTTGTGTTCACATACAGCCGCCGTGGTCATCGCTTTCGTCCATTTGAGGAAACCTAAACGGTAGGTTTTGCTATAAAATCATCAAGACAAGTCGAGGAAAACGTTGGATAAACCAGAAAACTCATATCCCGGATGAGAATCTTTTGTTACAGGATCATTTTGACGAGTCGAAACTGGGAGATATCATGACGACGGAACGTCATGTGTCAACCATCATCCTCAGTCAAAACCAAACCATCTTATTTAGCAACAATCATCTCCTAGATAATGTTGCACCGTATCTCATCATCACACAGGATATGTTGGACGAGCAAGATCTTGGAACTTGTCAAGACATCACAATTAGTGAACACAAGTTCATGTTCTTGTTAGCAAGACCCTATTATTTCATTGTTGTGAGCAAGGAAAAAGATTGCATCCCATTTCTTCCACTATACATCCACACTGTGAAGCACATCGCATTTGCTGTTTTTGGACCAAATTTTCAATCACACAGATTGTTTGTTCTCTTATTCTTGAAATATTGTTTTCCATATACTTCTTGCTTCGCTCATTTTCAGGTCTCAAACTGAATTTGACAATTACAAGTCAATAATTGGACGTTTGGTGGATGTGTATCATCAACTCATCAGAACCAATCCTTCTTTCCTTGTCCAAGCACCTCAACGCCTTTATTTTCCTCCTCCAGTTGATATCTTTGACAAACTTCTGGGTGCATTTCCCGGCTTCACACACGCTTATCTTCTCTCCAACCACATTCTCCAGCGAGAAATTCATTCAAACATCAACGAGAAACTACCAGACGAAGATTTATTCGTCTTACTTGCCTTGGCCAACTCCATTATGCAGGATCATCGTGCATACCTCGCAGCCCCTTCATCACTTCCACCACCGATTGCTCCCCCCGTTATGCTTGAAGAATCCTTGTCGGTGACGGAATCAACGGCTCTGAGCGATGGAAAGGATGATGATTTAATCTCTGAACGATCTGTCTCCCCAAGTCTCAAATCCCAAGACGGAGACGAAAATGAGGAAAATGACAAAGCAGAGATGGAAAACGAGTCGGATTTTGAGATCGATGCGGAAGAATTCGGGATTGACGTCAGTTCATCAGATGGGGAGGAAATCTCCGTGGATGCTGATGAAGATCTCCCTGCTCCTCGCTCGGATAATCCAGCAGATGCAGAAAACGATCCCCTTTCTCAGCCTTTGCAGAACAGCTCTCCTTTACGTGCTTCTGACAGCTCACCGCTGATCCGCAGTGAAACCACATCTGACAATGGTATGAAGTGTTCTTGTCCTTCACATGGGATATTTCTGTGTTTTAGGTCAAATCTCACCATCTCCTCCACTTCAATCAACTTCAAAACCGCCACTCCCTCCTCCTTCCAACCCATCCCAACCCAACACTCTCCTCACCTCATCGTCATCCAGCCATCTTCCATCAGCTTCTTCGATTGGGGCATTGTCTCAGCGAGGAACACGATCAAGTCTTGCCATCACAGCAACTGGCAAGTTTCAACTTCAAACTGGTCAAGTTGGACTTGATGCTCCAGAAGTGAAAACGAAAGATCCAAGTGATTTTTTGACCTCTCTCAAGATATATCGAAATATCATGTTCTTTCATGACGAAATCAAGGAGAAAAAGTCTTCACATTTCTTGTTCTTTCATTCTTCGAAGAATTATCACTGTTCCACGCATCATCATCACCATTCCTCTTACTGACAAATCTGCTGTCATTCTTATGCTCGCTCCACTGCCTGGTCACCTCCCAACATCAATTCTTCCTGATCTCTCGAAATCAACAATTATCTTTCCGCACACGATGACAGAATTAATTTCGGTCGAAGAATGCGCCAAATACGAGACTTTACATCCAAGAAATCAAAAAGGAAAGAAGAAGAAAAAGACATTGGGAGAGAACCAACACTCCTTCCGATCACAACTCGCCTCAAAGATCAACCAGACACACGTGGCTGCAATGGAACAGTTGTCTGCATCTCCTTCCTTCCTCTTCATTTCTCTCTTCTTTTCCCGTCTCGTTCAGTTCTTTCACCAACGCCATATCGACATTCATTTCACGCACATTTGAAGCCTCTCCTCTCGCGTTTCTGTTCGTCAACCGTCAAACAAATTCGTCTTGTCTCTTCCATCCACAAGATTCCACATCAGACGCGGGAAACGTGCTGTCTTCGATCATCACATCCCCATCGTTCGATCCAAGCTCATCCTCGTCTTCTGCACTGACCTATTGCATCAATCTCGGTCACCAGGCCTTCGTCAACGGATATTCTGTCCTCCTCGCACGCCCTGTTCCTTTCGCAATCTGTTACACACTTTTTGTTGTGAATCTCTCAAGATCAAGAACGGTATTCACGCAACCAACTCAGACTATCACTCTTTTGCCGGAATATATCGGTGACACTCGTGCAATTCGGCAATATCGAAGGAAGGTGAGAGAAGGACGACAAAATGGGATTCTGTGCGAATTGTATGGAGTATTCGACTCAAAAGCTCCCGAATCACAAATTTTGGATATGTGCCAGCAAATTATTACAAAAGTCATGCTTCATTTCGTTCTTCTTGAGGGAGAGGGAACAAGATGAAAAATCTTCGTTTTTCTTTGTTTTCTTATCTTTATTTCATTCGTACCAAACTTTTCCTTCTTCTCATTGTCTCTGTTTGTGCATCTCATCGTTTTTATGGGTGGTTGATCCTCCACTGTCGAAGACTTGCGGAAACAAGAGAAGACCAAATATGAGGTTAAGAGCTGATTTATGATTGATGTGGGAAGGAAGACCGGAACAGAATACAATGCGACGAACACACACTGATCTACTCATCAGTTGTCTCGCCTTCGCCGTCTTGTGGGTTCGACGATTGGATGATCAGTTGGACGTACGACTGGCACAGATCAGGCATTTCCGCAGCCACCTCCGACTCAAAAGTGAACTTCAGACCCTCCTCAGAGTCAGAGGGCACAGTATAGATGAATGTCTTCGTTGGTGGGTGGACAGCCCAGCCGAGAATTTCCTGGAATGTGTTTGTGCGGATGAGCATGTTTTGGGGGAGATCCTTGCTCTTGGGAGCAGGTTTCTTGAAAGTGTGGATCCCAACCTTGTTGATGGCGAGGAGAACAGGGATGTGGTCGCGGACGACTTTGTCGACGAGAATGAGCTCAGTTGCCTCGAAAAAGACAGCTCCGAAGTAATCTTCGCAGAATTCCTTCAGTTTCTCAATGTATCGCAGCTTTCCTTCGAAGTCAGTGTCGATTGGGTCGAAGGCAATTCTTTGATATTCATCGAGAACCAGTTTTTCCCATTCTTTTGGTTTACGCTGCTTGAGGAACGGAACAGGGATGTACTTAGCGAGAAGGTCAGCGTCTCTGAGAAATTGAATCACAATATCATCGATGAGCATAGAAAAGAGAAAAAATGATCACAGGAGATTAAGACAATGAAGAACGGAAATATCTGGATGTGAACATACACAAGGAAACCTGGCTTGTGCTTGTTTGTGTCGGGGTTCCCGTAAGTGACACGCATATCAATAGCGGCCAGTTCGAGAAACTCTCGTTCACAGAGAACGTAGTGGCCAGAGATGACATCATCACGAAGCTAAAAAGAGGAGAGACGAGTGAGAATGTGGGGTGAGTGATGAAAAGGGACAAATTGAAATGAGAGGAAAGTTTGGATGGTGAAAAGTGGGTGGTTTGATTCTCTCTTGTAGTGAATTATATCCACAGCAAACGAGAGAAATGATGAAAAAACACGAATAGAATTTCGGGCAAACTTGAAGGAATTCCATGTGAGTGACGTCAGCATTTGCAGAGTTATCTTCGAAGAAAAAGCGCTTCTTGAACATAAATTTGGAACCAGCTGCAAGTTTTGGGCAAAGGTCATCTGGCTTCAGATATTTATCTGTGAAACGACAGAGAATTGAGAATTATGGCAGAGAGATAGAGATAAAATCGGTTGAAACAGAAAAACGATTTGATGGAAACGAGTTGCCAACTTGAAACCACGGCAAAATGTGAAGAAAAGAAGTTTGAAAAATCACATTATTCCGATATACACACCGATAACAAGCCCATTCACGGTAGTTTCCTCATAAAGTGCGAATGAGTCAAGGTCGACAGTGAGAGCCATCTTCTGCTCGATTTTCTGCAGGAGATCCTTCACTGTCGTTTCTTCGGAAGCTACCAACTTCTTGACAGATTTATCGCAGAAGTGAATCTCGATGATTGTCATTTCTACTGATGAGGGTCTGATCTCTGGCAAATGATGAGTATGGGTGAAGTGAAATGTTAAAGCATGAAAAAATGATACAAAAAAGCTGTTTCAGATTCAAAATTAATCCAACAAGATCGTAATCACTCCATATTTCATCAGTCTCGCCTTCTATTCAGCTGAGCGAGAACAGCAGGGTTGTTGATTCCATACGTTCTCATTGTCTTCTCCCTCTTGTCAATCTCAGCCTGCTCCATCTGAATCTTGTCCAAATACACTTCCCCTTCATACGTGACAACATCATCTAGCACTCTCAAATGCTTCGTCAACAGACTCCTGCAGTATCGAGTGATCACATTCAACCTCTTCGTCAGCTGCCTCCGCCTCACTCGGACCTTTCGGATGGTCGCCTGGTTGAGGTGTGTGGTGTTGATTTTGGAGAGACTGCTCTCGATCATCAGCCAATGGTATAAACACTCCTCTCGTGCGATGACAACTTCAGCAATCACTCTCCACACTCCAATCGCGTCTTTCAGTACAACATTCATCCGAACATTCGCATATCTGATCAACATGTCGATTTTCTGATCAGTCGGTGTCTCCAGAAGCGTCCAAATCTCTTCCAATTCGTGCTGAAGGTCGTTTGTGTCAATCGCCTTCCCGTCCGGCGAGGCTGGCCCCCGTCGAGAGAGAGACGAGAAAGTGTCTGTCTCGTCCATGTGTGATTTCTGACTCCTGTTCGTCGCTGATCCAAACGACTGAGGTGAGTGCACAGGACCTTCCCCTCGTTCCGGTTTCCGCTTTCGGAACTCGACGAGTTTGTCCGAGATTTGTTTGTACATCACGTTGACCTCGTCTTCGGATGGGAAATGACGGAGAATCTGTTCTTCTGTCTCTTTCTCGATCACTTCGTCTTCTTCCGACAGCTGTTTGGAGAAGAAAGCGACTTGCTGATCAATTGGTGTCTGTTTGCTTGGCTCGACCATCAGCACATCCTTCCCATTCTCGTTCCCTGACCGCGACGTTCCTTCTCTGCTGTCGTCGATTTCATCCAAAACGTTGAACTCCGATCCGATCAGCTCCAAAATTTTGTCTTCCGTCAGATCACTCTCAGGCGCAGCATCTCCCCCCTCTGCCTTCTCATCATCTTCATCTTTCAGCGTTGAGATGACAGAGGGAACAGTTCGGATTTGCGCTTTCGAAGCTGTCGTCGTCAGTGTCTGCTTCTTCTTTGCGTTCTTTTCCTCTTTCTTCTCGTTCATCAGTGCGATCATCTTTCTCCGCTCTTCTTCCTTTTTCGTGTCAGAGAAGATCTTTCGTGTTCTGATTCGTTCTCTCTTCCATCTCTCCCGCACAAGTTCCGCGTCTTCGTTCAGCGCCATCAATCTCTCCATCGTCCTCGCGTTGATTTGTTCCATTCCCTCTCGCAGACTTCGACTCATCTCTTCTCCCTTCCGTCGATCCTCCTCCTTCTCCTTCATCAGTTCCAGTTCTGCCCTCGCTTCGTCTGTCACCAACACACTCCCCGCGTCTGATTGAGACGATCGGAAGCCACGCATGCCAGCTCCGATCACAGGAAGCTTCTCGTCTGGTGCATTATCTTCACCCAACTCCATCTCCAACTGCGCAATCCGTTCGTCGTCATCGTCCTGTCCACGCCCAACACTCGATCGAAGGACGAGAGCTTCCATCTGCGCTCGTTTCATTCTTTGCGACGCTCGCTCGATGTGATTAGCGAATCGGGTGTCCTCAAAAGGAGTTCGAGTGAGAGCTGGATTATTCAGATCATCACCTCCAAACAAATCATGAAGCGCGTTCGCATCATCCTGCCCATCATCGCTCTCCTCGTCCATCTCACCCGATTCGTATTGTTTCTTCATAAATCGTCGAGCTCGCAGCATCATCTCTTGTCGTGGAATTGTTGGTCCAGGCTTCTCATCCGCCAGAGATCCGCCACTCAACAGCGTCGCTGACGTGTTTGATCTGAAAGTGCGAGCAGAATCGTCATCTGCACCCCATTCAGGATTATAAAACGACGAGTTCTTCTTTGTCATGGAACTTCGAAGACTCCTCCTCGACGCTGTGTCAGAGATCGACATAGTCTTCATTCGAGACCGAACAGAAGCCGTGTCCTGCATCGATCGTCGAAGTGGGTTGTATTTTGATGGCCCAACAACTGTTTTGATTGGCATCATCCGACTCTCCATCTCCGAAATCAACACCATCTGTGACTTCTGACGATTGAACTGCTTCCCACGAGAAAGCGCTGATTGCGCTCCTGTTCGCATTTTGAGTTCTTCTGGCGACATCCTCCACATGTCTGTCGAGCGAGTTGCTTCCATGTTGAGCAGAACAGGCTGAAACGTCAGTCTTCCTCTCTTCTTCGGTTTGGAAGGAGCAGATTCCATAACAGACATGGTCGAGTGAGAGCGGGTGTGCATAATGCTTCCGTGGGAGCGGGACGATGCGGGGTGGGCGTCGATGGATGATTTGTTGATGGGCGGGAGGACAACAGGTCGGATCGGAGTTGTGATGGCTGGTTCGCTTTCTTCATCGTCGTCTTCCAGCGGGGCTTCGGAGAACGACATGAGCCAGTCGGATGAACGGTTGTGGATGCGTTTTTCGGTGTTTGCTCGGACGGTGGCTGCGTTTGTCCCAAAACTGGCGAATTTGGTCAGATTTGTGCCTTTTTTGGATACAACCTCTGATGGGATGGGAATGAAATGAAGGTTAGTGAACAGAGGGAGCGATTCAAACTGCGGTACACGCTGAGCTGATCTGTTTTCATGGCAAGGGTTGATCCAACCGTGTCTGTGTTGGTTTTGGCGATTTTGCTGAGTGTTCGTCGGATATCATCTTCTGTATTCTGTTTGGCTACCGTTTTGTGCTGTCTAATGACCTGCATCTCCATTAAGACCTCGTCCAGGATCTTCTCAAAGTCGAGACTGGGAATGATATCAGCTAAGGTTGAAAAAGAGACGATTTCTTGAGTTGAATGCTATATCGAGAGCGAGCTCGGATTTTGTTGGTTTCTGCATCGAATATCCCTCTACTGCTGAGTCTGTTCTCAACTTTCTGGATGTGATGAATTGATGTCGTTCAAGAAAGAAATAGCATACCGAGAACTGCCGTTCCAACTTTTCTTTGATGGCAAGACATTTCTTGACAACTTGAATTTGAATTTCGTTCATCTGCTCGGATGTGAGGCGATTGAGTTCTTGTTTTGGTAAAATGTCGTATTTGGGTGGAATTTTCAACGTCTACATTCGATGAAAATGAGAGATGGGCAGGTATCCATCGAAAAAGTCAGGAAGAAAAGGATGGTTCGTCAATTTATGGAGAGGAGACGTCGATGTGTGAGATTGTGTAATATTTCATGAAAAATGAGATCGACAAGAATAAAAATGACAGAAAAATGTAGAAATGATAGAATTATGAGAAGAAAATGAATAAGAACGATGGTTGTTTTGATTGTAGCACACAGAATAGATTTCGAATGGAAGATCAACAGAAAACGGAGACCTTGAGGCCTCCTTTCCTGTTGCGAGTAAGTGCTGGATAAAAACGGATGATAACAACTATGGCAGACCGACATTTCGATTTGAGTGAGTGAATGTTGTGTTTACATTTCTTGTGGGGAAAACTGCCAGAGACAACGTACCAATTGACTTCCTGACGCCTACCTCCATTAAATGGATCAGAAAATCTGTCTCAGTAAATGTACACTTCTTGAACGCTCATATACAAGAGCGAACACTCCGCAAACAAACAAAAGCTCCCAAAGCAAAATACCGCAAGCAAAGTTGCTTTGAAGGGAACAGTGATTGATCTATTTCATATTGCATCGTTTACTCTGTGTCTGAAGGCATGGATCAACAACAAGACAGAGTTTGGATGCACCATCTTTGTGTTCGTGATTATTTGTGAATCAGGCCACTTTTTTGGGTCTCTTTGGACACCCACTCCAATACTGACATCACAGAGATCTTGGTCAGAATCTGAGTATTCATTTTCCCATATTCTCCGAATTGTGCTTGATCGATGAAAAATGATGTGGTAGAGAGAAATGATGGAGTGGAAGAAAACCAATGCAGGTAAATCACGACGTTACATCCAAATTCTGCAACAAAAGATGGAAAAGTCCATCCTTCCTTGATTGAGGAGTGCTGAACGGTTTTTCAGTAAACTTCGACAGTTGTGAAGGAGTGTCTTCAATCTCATTGTGGGTGATTGTACAACAACTATCGCAAGTGAAGAGGGAAGAAAAATGAGCGGCGTCAACAAGGCGAAGGAAAAAAGATTATTGAAGGGAGATTGAGAAAAACAGAGGAAATATCGAGTGACTGGTTTTTCAATGGCTAGAAGACAAAGGCCAGTGAACTTATTGGAAACCGTTCCCCGTGCGAACACAGAAAATCGTTATTGGCAATGAACTTGATGCATCATCATTTTCGAATGATGCACTCTAAGAATTGCCGTAGAGCAAAGCTGAATGATATCACACCGTTTGGAGCCTTTGTAGACATTGTTTGATGGAATATGTTGATCGAAATAGGATCATAGTGGACGGTGAGTCTTGTTGGTGTTGAAATTCAAGATGGTGAAAGTTGGGTCTGATCTTCACAAACACACAAACTATCTCGTTTTGGGTGACAATTTGTTCAAAATCTTTCTAATCGGCGATTACACTCTTCCTGGTCGGCGCGTGGATCTATTCTTTGCCATAAATCACTGACAATTGACGAAACTGTGAGTCAACAGAAGCAATATCAAAATAGCTTGTATTATCAATCAAATGATTGAAAAATAGAACAAACAAAGGACAACAGTTTATCCCAAATTGTGTACAGTTCCCTGAAATGTCACACTTGACTTGTTCAGCACTCCCCAAAACGTGATCTCAATCTGGTCATCTTTGAAGTAGCCATCGATGGCGAAGACGAGCGGGACAGGAATGTTGATGAAGTGGTGTTGCTGTTGGACACCGTCGATGAAGAAGTGGAGTGTCCTCCTCTCCAAATCAGCCTCCGCCGAGAACTCCTGTCTTTTCTGAGGAATCGTGTTCTGAGCAATCCTCCTGCCAGCCGTGAAGAGAAATCCATCGAAGTTGAACATCAACGCTGCTTTTGGTGATCTGTACACTCCCGTTGTGAGATGTTTTGTTTGCTCGGCAGCGTCCAGCACACCTATACCTGAGAGAAGGAAGATGATGAATGGAGGAGGAAAAAAACTGATTCGTGCTTCAGTTTCGACGGTCAAGCGATGGACGCCTTTTGAGACAGGTTTTGTGAAGCAACCAGCGTCACAATCTCCAATATGTTTGAGAATTGGTCCATTCAGCGAGAAGTGATTCGGACTGAACGTGATGATGACTTCAGACGCCACAATTGTTCTTGAACGTGCAATGGGCTCAGTTGGTATCTCGTCGATGCGTCGGCGTCTATCTTCCAGAATCCTCTCCAATTCTTCCAGTCGATGCTCTTTGCGCGCCAAATCACTTTGTAGCTGGTCTTTTTCTTGTTGGATGCGTTCCTTCTCTTTCTGGAGAGATTGGTTCATCAAAATATGTGTTTTCCGTTCATCTGTCCACTCTGCCTTTTCTCGTTCCAGTTGGGCGATTTTCCTTTTTGCTTCTTCGAGTGTTGCTTGGAGTTGGTCTTGTTTCTTTTGGAGATTGGAGAATGATGTTTGTGTTGAATCAATCGAATCAAGCTGTTCTTTCGGGACAAGAAGAAAAGTCCCTTCAGTGACATGTTTCAGAGAAGCCAGGCATCTGTCGACATCTCGAAGGGCTGAGGGAGTGAGAGAAGAAGAAGATTGGGAGAGTTGGGAGAGGGAAGAGTGGAGGAATCGCTTGTTTGGGATGGGAATGTTTGAATCGAAGCACTCGTCCAGGATCGTCATCGTTCTTTGAAGAAGCTGCGAGAGCTGTTCATTGTTTTGTTGGTTCTGTGATTGGATGTGGGTTGTGAGGAGAGTGGGAATGTGGAACCATTGGAAAGAGTTGACTCTGTTTCTTGGATGGATAGACGAATCACTCAACCATTCCAACACTGATTCGATTGTTGGTTGTTTCTGGAGATTGATTAAAAGATGGAACAAAGAGTGAGAGCGATTTATAGTTTGAGAAAAACGTGATATAAACCAACTCATCTTTGTCGTCGATATTCGAGATATTCTGAAGATATCCAGAGATAAAAAGGATGAGAATGGAAGGCAAGAATGAGTAGAAAGGATAGACGAGGAATCATACCTGTTTAGGGTCCGGAAGCATGTCTTTCTTTCGTGATCCAACCACAACAATTTAAAGTGTTGGAGTTGTGATTGGCCAATCCTCATTCCTTCACAACACCTATCTCAATCGCGTTGTTTCATCACTATGTTCAATCAGAGATTTCTGAGAATGCTTGAGATACTCTTTGAATCTGTAAGATGTGCGGAATGAAAACACATATCGAATTCCGAGTCGCCCAGAGATCAATTGGATATTTGAAGTGAACAGCATGCATGATATCAGTGGATTCTCGGTTGATGAAGAGGTGGAGGGATTGAGTGATAGCAACAGCTGGTTGGGAAACAGAAGAGGTGAGACCGAATCAAAACAAATTAACGACAGATAATTGACCACACTGATGTGTTGACACAGAGGGAGTCAGGACCTTGAATGATCAGCTTGTAATGTCATCAGAACATCGAGTGAAATGTGGAATGCAAACGACAGAGTTCCTTTCGTGTCTCCCGTCATCTATGTCGGCCAAAGATAGTTCATTCCCAACTTGTTCAAGAGTTCGATTGAATATCTCCTCACATTCCTTCCACATGTCATATTATTCTCGTGAAGCAGCGATTGTTCAACGGTTTCGAGAATCCCTTCTATTTTCAATATCTCCATCAAAACTCTGCGTCGACGCAAAGCTGCACCTCTCAGGCGCTTTAGGGAGCGAATCTTGTCGAAGATGGTGTAGATAAATGACTCGCGGGCGTATTCGTGCTCCACTTCTGTGAGAAGTGACTGAAAGATGATGGGGATGTGAGAAGAACACAGAAAAGTCAGAGTTGGTTGGTGTCGTGTACTTACCTCAAAGAAATCAAAGAAGAGCTTCCATATTTCTTGAGATTCATCATTCCACAACACAAAGCGAGGATTGCGACTGATCTGGACAAGAGATGGTTCGATTGGGATTAAGACTTCATGCAGCACCACATTTCGGACTGATTGAGGGCCGGTGTCCGAACTGTCGGCGGGGAAGCCGAGATAGGTTGTGTTGAGGAGTGTGACGGGATTGTGGAGAATCATGAGAATCTCCCTCAGGACCTGTTGATCTTCAATCACAGAGAGATCGTTCACGTGAGGTGTTGAAAGGATTGTGGGAAAGAGTTTGGAGGAGACAAGGGTCAGGCGGAGTGATGGTGTGGCACAAACAAGACATCGATTGACCATGGTGAGTGTGTTCCTTAATATCGACGTGTGTGACGAAGACAAGAGTACAATCACCGAATCCACAAACACTGCAGCGGGGTTGGTGGAGATGTGTTCAACGGTCTTCATGAAATCTGTCACTCCGATTTCCGGTTCTTGGGTCTCGTTGACATGAGGTAAGGTTTGATCGTAACATTTTCATGAATTTAGTTTTATGCTAAAGGAGAACGAGTTTTGAAAATTGGAGAGGAGAAATAACGTGCAGTATTTGGACTGGAATATGGTGTGAGGTGTGAACCGTGGAAGGATCGGAGTGAATTATGGTTACCCAATACACGAAACTCACCAACGATAGCTCAATGACGATCACCATCACATTCACTCAATTAGAGAAGATATGTACCGTAGTCTTGTCCAATAGTTTAGAAATGAAATGGAATAGAAGGACAGATTCGTCTGATCAAACCCTTAATTCCAGTTCTTAAGACCCAAGAACCGGAAGTCGGAGTGACAGATGGTTGACAAAGACAATTGGATTGGGAAGTTGGGAGATGGAAGAAAGAAAAGTTGAAGCTTTGCTAACAAGCCCCTCATCAAACTGGAAACTGTCTCTGACCATCGAAACAAGAGAGATGAAGATTGGTGAAACAGAAATCGCTTTGATTGGATCATCGGGATTCCAAGTCAGGAATGGAGAGTATTCTGTATGAATGATATAACTGTGAGGAGAAAATGAGGGAAACCTTCTGAAGAGATCATTGTCGATTTGTTTTCCTACTGAAAAGCGACAAATCCTTCGACGCGATGGGCTGATCACGTCAGTCATTTCAACCAAAGCGTTACTGAACGTGTGGTGTTGTGAAACAAGATAACACTGAAAACCAATTGTCAATCGAGAACCGTCGAAACAAGAAAGCAGAAGCCCAGAAAGTTATCCCGAATCGAATATTTCTCATTAATCTCCATCGATGGAAGAGAATCTGTACCCTGTCACAGAAGTGATAATTTGACATTCTTAATATACTGAAGTGGAATCGATTGAATTGTGATTTTACGCTATTGGCGGGCATGGTTGCGAAAGTCGAACCTAGCTAGGCCGACAACAGTTTGTTCCCATTTTGTCCATAATTCCAAATGTGTGGTTTCTCACCCCTTTTCCTTGCCTCGCCCGATTGTTGTGAAGCAATGTTTGTTCCAGTCTTTCATGAAACCCTTCTTGTTCCAGTGTCTGCAGCAATATTCTCCCATTTCGCCAAATTTCGGCTCCTTTGGTCTTCCAATTGTTGATTCTTTCGAACATGGAACTTAAGACACCTTGATGGGCCCCATTGTCTTCCACTTCCGTGAGAAGTGATTGGAAGGCCATTGGGATGTGAGAAGAACAAATGAAATCCAGTGTTGGTCGGTGGAATACACTCGCTTCAAAGATATTGACCAGTAATCGGAATGTGTCTCCGGATTCATCGTCCCACGACAGAAGGTGGGGATTGCGACTGATCTGGACGAGAGATGGTTCGATTGGGATAAATACTTTATTCAACACCACATCTCGGACTGATTGAGGGTCAGTGTGGTATATGGTGGAGATATGTCGAAGATGCCTGGTAGAGGAAAGGCTGACACTCAAATCGAGAATCACGAGAAGCTTGTGTATGAGGGATTTAGCATTAATCACAGAAAGATCCCGCAAGTGAGGTGTCGAAAGGACTTTGGGAAAGAGTTTGGAGGAGACAATGGCTCGGTGAGTAGAATCTGAACACCAAATCAGACATTCGCGAATGAATGAGAGAGTATCCCGGACAATCGATGGATGGGACGAAGATAAGAGAATAGTTACTGAATCCACAAACTCTGCAGCAATGTGTGAGGAATCTAGTGTAATTCCCGCTAAGAAATGTTCGGCAAAGCCCTCACATTTGAAACTCTTATTGATCGAAGAGAAGACCTTGGAGACTTTCAGAAGACGATTCTCATTAAACTGGTAGCCATCCTTGACCTTTGAAACAAGAGAGGTGAAGGATTCTGACAGAAAATCAACATCATCTGGATCGTAGGGATTGCACATCACAAATGGAGATGAGTCTGTATGAATCAGGTGACAACGAGGAGAAAAAGATGAATACTGATTGATGAGATTTTGTTCTTGTTGGTTACTTGTCTAATAAGGTGAGGTCTCTTCAGACAAAACCCATCCATGGGAAGATCAAGATCAACTCGCTTCTTAAACAATCAAGCGCATCTCAGAGGAAGCTGGAGTCTGGGAGAATCACATCGATTGATGGCAAGTATGTAAAAACGAGCGAGGTAGGAAGTGAGACGAGAGGAATTAAAAGAACAATCCCATATTGCGTCCGGTACCTTTAAATGTCACACTTGACTTCTTCAACTTTCCCCAAAACGTGATCTCAATCGGAATATCCTTCGAAGAGGTGCCAGCTTGGATGGCGAAGACGAGAGGGACAGGAATGGTGGCGAAGTGGTGTTCCTGCTGAACACCGTCGACGAAGAAGTGAAGTGTCATGTTCTCCAAATCAGCCTCTGCCGACCACTCCTGCTCTGGCTGAGGAGTCGTGTTCTGAGCACCGAAGTAGTCAGCCGTATGGAGATATCCATCACTGTTGTCCATCGTTTCTCCATATCGATCTGAAGATACTCTACATGTCACGGAAGCTTCATGCCCGCTATACCTGTCTGACACGACATGACAGACCTCTTTTTCTGAAAAGCGCTGACATGTCATGACATTGAGGTTTTTGTTTATGGGTCATCGATCTTATCTCATTTCCTTGAATCAAACGACAATGAGGATAATTTGAAGTTCAAACGACTGTACTATGTCTCTAGTCCAGGTCGATGGGGACATGGCTAGCATTTGTTCCGTTTTAACATCTTTTGAATCCATTTCCTGAGGGTCATGGGACGATCCTGAGCCTCAGACTGAAAAGGCTAGATTTGTTCATCCATCATGTTCATTCGATTTTCCGTTGTCCTCTAGTGCAGTTGAATACCAATTTAAATCAATCTCACCCTTGTGCCAACGTTCGTTCGGTAAATCACTTCCGTGTCTCTTCGACTGGATGATAATCGGTCATGTTTCCCAATTTCCTGTTCAATCAAAATTTACATGATCTGTATGATGTTTAAACAACTTTTTTCATTATTTTCCAGTTGTTTAGCCTGTTATTCCACGTCGTAACAAGTCTCGCGACATTTCCTAAACCCAACAATGTCAGCAAACAAAGATGTTTTCACACCAAGTTCATCCTTTTTCAGTGGTATCTCTCTTTTTTCCGGAATTCATCTTCTTCAGAAACCACATCTGTCCCTCTGATCACATCTGCGTTGATGTTGACTTCTAACGGTTCAGTGAACAAACTATGACTCTTACATGATGAAAAACCGATTCATTTGACCAACTCAAACACAATCTCTTGTCACTGCAGTCTTGATCCGCATCTCTCACAACCCATTCATCAACCTACTTCTGTGCCTCTTCTCTGAGTCTTTTCTCTTTGAACGCTCTGTCTTTTTCTTCTATGACATGGTTTAATCCGATTCGGGTGTTTTTCCCAGATGATTCATCTTCATTACCATGAATTTTTCAATTTTTTCTCTTCCACCACCTGATATGTCTCTGATAGAAATGATTCTCAAAGTGGAGTGAAAGGAGATGGTAACATGTTTTCAAACACCCAGAGTGCGAAATACGAGCTTTGGTAGTTCAGACTGTGATCTGTCCCATTGAGGTGTTTTATTGACATTTGGGTGAGAGTCTGAGCGAAGTCAAAACTGCCTGAGATGACTTCTCTCAAATTTTACTCATATTCTGACAACATTTCGAATAAAAATAGAGAAACAGAAACATGAGGGAAACGTGTCAAAACATGTTAATGATAAGGTAGATTCGTGACAGAAAGGTTGCCCAGCTTCTTGACCAATCGAGTGCTTGGAGTCCGTGTACCATATGGTCGATTCAGTAGTACTTCATCATCAGATTCTGATTCATTCTCTGTCCGTCTTTGCGGCCTCTTAAATTTGGTGATTTTGCTCAGAATTGAGTTGATCTCTTCAGGAGATATCGACTCACTGGATGTGTCCGTCTTCATGGCTAGGAGGAGAGCATTACGTCGCTCGACACGACATAGCGTATCGTGTTTTGTCGGACATTCTGAGACGGGAGTCTGTTCCGGATATGATCTGATCACTCTTGGAGGCGTAGATTTTGGCTTCACAAATTGGACAATTGTCCACAGGTTAGGAGGAAGACATGCAAATGGCGAAGCGTATACACAGCCATTTTCGACTTTAAAATTCAGAAAATCTTTGATGCGTGGGAGGGTGTACGTCTCAAAGAGTTCTGTTGACTCAATTTCCACCAAATGGAAACTGTGTGAAGGCGGAATATGTTTCAGTTTGATCTGTGAACGAAAAAAGTCGATAAGTTGTTGAACTGTCGTAATTGAGTTGTCAATTTTGGATGATCGGAGACAGCTTGCGAGGACTCCGAAGGCTCCGTCGCAGACGCACTTCCCATGCCCCTCGCAAAAAAAGGCGACTGATACCGTGCATTGGGGTAGATAGGCCTGTAATCCAAAGAAAACAAAATGGAGAAAAGAGCCGGAACGAAAATGAGGGCCAGTATCGGACCAAAGATATAGGTGGGTGAGAGAACGAAAGTCAGACATGAGAAGGAGATCTCTGAAGCAATGGATGACATGTTGTGTGTCATGATTTAGTGTTTTCGAGAGGAAGTGGAAATATCGAATTTGGTGGGTTTGATCATCTTGTTTTGTGAACAGTGCAAAACCAAGATGGGATATTTGCTGTTTCTTATAAAAATCTTTGGAATGTTGTTCAGGGGAGACGCACAGGCGCCAATTTTCTTTGAAATCAAAGACGAGCAGTCCTTGTCCCTTTTGGAGTTGTTCCACTTGAGAATGATACGAGTCTCTTGTTATTCTCGCTTGTTCCTTGTGGTCTTCGAGAATTTGTTTCTCTCTTTTCTCTCCTTGCGAGAGTTCTCTTCCTTGACTGTGAAGTGATGATTCCTGCCGCTTCAGTTGATCCAGTCTTCCGCAACGATTGCATATATCCGTCCTCCTTCTTGGTTTTGAGAGATGCTTGCAAAATCGGCGAAATGACGATTTCGAGATTCGATTTGCTGGATGTTCTTGACAGTACAACTGATGTAGGTTTTTGAGAATCATTGAGAGTTCGAGCCGACCATTTCCATTTATATCTGTCTGTATTGAATTTTTTGGGGAGATTGTCATGGTCCCTTGATTGTTCTTGTCGGACCGCTTCTTCAACGAATTCAGGTTTTGTTTTTTTGTTTGTGCTGTACACGATTCCACTGAATGTTTGTGAAGGAATGTGTGGACCAGTATCTGTGTTTCCACGGGAATTGAATGTCTGGATTGGTTTTGGATTGGTGATCTTTCTGGTGGGTATAAATTCAGGCGCTTCAAACGATATGGATGGCGTAGAGTGTTTTGATCTATACCAAATCGGTATTTTTTGAAGTCTTCAAAGGTGAAGACTTGCAGAAGAGCAGTGAGCAGGAGAACTTTGGAGTGCTTGGACATTGATAAGAATGCGAGACGAAGTTGTTTCATTAGGCTGTCGAAGGATTCTACTTGAAGAGAATAAGAAGTTAGAAATGACAGAAATAAACCAAGATGTTTGCGACGAAGGGCATCTTCCACTTTCTTTCCTTCGGGTGTCTCAATTTTCAGGGGAAAAACTCGATCTCAGGGGAGTATCTCAATCACAGGGGAGAATCTCAATCACAGGGGAAAATCTCAAACACAGGGGAAAATCTCAATCATAGGGGAAAAGCTCGGGCCACAGGGGAAGAATCTCAAGGACAAGGGGATTGAAGAAGAACACAATTTTGATCCTGTTTGGTTTAGTGGGTAGAACATTGGACTTTGAGGCGGCGGACCCGGGTTCGATTCCTGTCATCGACTTTTTTTTCCTATTTTATTACTTTTTTTTAAGATATCACAACTTCTTTCTCTTTTCAACTTTCCACATTTGGAGAGTTTGTCAATGACTGATGAACTGTGATCGTGTGATCCTTCATGATCTTTCATTGATTCTCTGATTTAAGCATAATTTCCACACAAATTATCAATCCACAACACATGTTTGAAATGAATGATATGTATTCTTCATCGTTTTGAATTTCGCTGTCATCAGCCCCGAAAAATAAAAAGATCCTTCGATGGCGCGATTGTCGTTTGGGACTGCAGATCGCTTCGGGTCCACTGCAACCGTGTCTTGTTTACTTCCTAACCCTTCTCCAGCGCGGAGGACTCCCTCACCTTTCTCGTGTCGCTCTCAGTGAAGAGCATCTCATACGATCCGATCTCGTCACCGATGTCATCCAAGTAGTGCGGTTGGCGCGAAGGGACGATTGTTGAGTGGAACTTCTCGATCGAGGCGAGTTGTGCAGCTGACTCGCTCACTCCCACCCAATCTGCCTATGTGTCGATCGTGATGAGCCAGTTTTTGGAGAGAAGGCGTTCGAGCTCAGTTTTTTGGGAGAGGAGGGAAGAGACCTCGGAGGAGTGGGTGTAGATGCTGAAGGGAATAAAGGAAAACAGAAAGGAGAATGATGGATGAGAGAAGGGCATGAAAGAACGAAGAGCAAAGACGATGAATGAGATGAGACGCACACCGCTGGTTGGATTCGTCGAGTGACTGGTTTGTTGCGGTCAGGTTGGCTTTGAGTGTGTCTCGCTCTGTCGTGAGCTGATCAAGGGTCGTGTGGAATGTCTCGATGGAATGGCTTTTCTTCTTGTTCATCCCAATCCACTCATCCACCTCCCTTTTCGTCTCATCCAATCTCTCCTCCAAACGTGTGTTGATCTCCCGCTCCATCTCCATCTTCTGCCTCGTCTACTCCAAACTCTTTTCCGGCGTGTTTTTGTCTGTGGCCAGCGAAGCTGTCGAACTTGGAAGTCTGACATTGTTTCGGTCAGTCGAGCGTTCTCCTCTTTGAGACGAGTCAGTTCGGCAGAGTGCTGGCGTTCTGTTTTGGCGAGCGTTGCTTTCAAGGAATCGATCATTCGCAACAGATCTACATTCGATGCAGAAGATGCGGATGTGTCGACGAGGTGTTCTTGTTCCTGTTTCAGAGAAGAGAGACGGTGCTCTTCGGATGTTGTCGGTGGGGTGTGACGTGTCAGGTCAGCCGGCGACTCCTTCCGCTCTCCTCTTCTCTCCTGCAGCGAGCTGTTCGGCTTTTGTCTCGCCACGAACGAGTCTTTCAAACGCGAGAAATTGTCGACTTGCTCGTCTCGCATGGAGTCGGCGATGATCGTGTTCGACAGGACGAGGCCGTGCTTGTCAACAGCCAGTTGGAGAGCAGGTGGGCTCAGCCGCTCCTCCCAACACTCACACGCTGTTTCTTCTGTTTCAATTCGCGTCTGGTCTTCCTCCGAAGTTGGTTCGTCCTCGTTCTCTCTTCTCCACTCACTCTCACTTCAACTCTCGCTGTCATTGTCTGTCTGCGTGTCTGCTTCATATTCAGTCTCGTTCCGGTTCGTGTCGCGTGAGGGTTGCGATGAGACGGCGTTGTTCAGATTGACAGAATTCACTTTTTCTGCGTCGTTCTGCGAGTCGTTCTGGTTGCTCGTCTCTCCCAACACTTTATCTCGTCGTGTGTGGAGTTGTGATTCATTCTCTCTCGTGTCCTCTGTTGAGTCCTCGTTCTTCTCAGCTCGTTCGCCAGGCTCCTCGCTGTCTGATCCTTCTTCCCGCGTGTTGGCGACTCTGACTGAATTAGTGTCAGTGCGACATTCATCGGACATGCCGGAATCGACGAATAGAAACGCCAGTTGTGGACAGCACACAATGTGTGGTTTGAGGGTGACATGATGGGAGTTGGAGGACATGCGAAGCGAGTTGCGGGATTTCTCGGGTGTTGTGCGAGGAGAAGCGGGCTGTCGAGATGGACGGGAGGAAAGTCGGGAAGTGGAAGATTGGGGTTTGTAGAAAGATGATTGGGTGAAGTGGGGGTTGTCTTCTTGTGTGTACCGTTGCTGTGAGATTGGCTTTGACTGATGTGTGGTTTCTGACTGTTCTTGGTTGGTGTATGTGGGAGGCATTGTTAAAAAACAAGATTAATCTCGTTCTGTTTGCGGGTTGGTGCGAGACGTGGCATATTCTTCATTGAACAGCTGATTCTCTGATTGTTGTGGTGGACGATGAAATGACTGGGAATTCTGCGTGGCAAAGGCAGCAGATGATTGCTGTGGAAACTGTGGGTTGATGTGCTGTTGTTGTTGGTGTACAAAATCCTCTCTGTTTGAGAGGGAATCGGCCCTCTGTTTGGCATACCGCTGTGCCTGTAAACGGACAGTGCTGTGCTTGTTCTGAGAAAGGAAGGGAGAGAAGTCCTTTTGTTGATCTGGGAAGGCGACAACAACTCGTTCAGAATCGACGAGCGGGTTCTGGACATCGTTGATCTTGGCTGGAGGCTGTTCGAGTTTGTTTCGATTCTCAAGAACTTTAACATGAGGATGGAGGAGATACGACATAACATCGCCCGAATAGAGAGGTGGGAGTCGAGTATCTTCCACAAGCTCCTGTTGTGAGTGCATCAGAGATCTGATGGTCATGGGAAACTCCTGACTGGGCGCATCTGGTTGGTCATCTTCAGATTGGCCGCCCACTGCAAACTACTTCCCAATCTGCCACAGATTCGCCTGCCTATCGCGCAGCCTGGCGTTCAGCGAGTCGATGATGTCTTGCACGTTCTAACGAAGATATAGACAGGAGAAAGAGGAACCTGACCAAACCCTGAGCACATTCTCAAATTGATAAGTCTATGACAACCGCAGAAGGAGAGCATACTTCCGTTCTTCCAGCTCAATTCGCTTGTCCACAAGCGACGAGATTGCCATTTGTGTCTACTCACCCTTCTTTCCAAACTCCTCCACATCCTTCCTGGCCAACTTCTTCTCTTTTTCAATTCACCTAAACTTCAGGTTGAGCTTGCGTTCCATCTCTTGACTTCGTACAACAAAAACACGAACAGTGTCGTGATCCGCCTCCAGTTGTCTTGTTTCTATGATCGACGATAGATCCTGAACACAAATGAAAAAGAATAAGAGTAGACAGCTTCTTCAACCACCTAATCCACTTCATGCTCTTCATCGTGAACGATCTTTGCTCTCGCCCTCATTATCAATTGGACAGAAATTGAGCTGAATGCAAAAACGAAGAACACATATCATTCATTTCAAACATGTGTTGTGGATTGATAATTTGTGTGGAAATTATGCTTAAATCAGAGAATCAATGAAAGATCATGAAGGATCACACGATCATAGGCTTGTCTGACCGGCACTGACCGGTCAGTTTTCATCAAAACGTACTGACCGTCACTGACCGGAGAAATTTTGGTACCCATAATCGAGAGTTACCATTTCTCCGAAAGTGAAGACCTTCCAATGGATCGAAACTCCATTTCTAATTTTTCCGAGTCTTTTCTTCTGGATTCGACTTTTGTACATCCTTTTTCTGTCCCTGAAGCTGTATCATGTCCATTTTCATCAACTTATGCCGATCATACCCATCCGTGATCCGAATTCAAGTTGAAACACAAGAGAAGTGACAAAATCTGTCTTTCATCATGATGTCTCCAACCAACAATGGGCAGAGGTGGAGTTGGTGGGCCAAAAAACTCTATGAAGTGGCAAAAAAGTTGTGCTCGGCGGGAGTCGAACCCCGAGCACAACAGTCGACAGAGGGGTTGGCTACCGCTAGGCCAAACGCGCCGCACGTTCACTACCAAAAAATTGGTGTCTTGAAGGGAGAACCACCATAGTCTTTCACTTCACGATACATCATGATCAATCGCTTGGTTTTGATAAAAAAATATTAAAATTCCAGTCATAATGTTGAAATGATTCAAGATAGCGTAAAGATGAAGTGAAATAGTTCGCCGATCGCCCTCGTCAAACGTGATGGAACGGTCGTGACATTCTCTGAGACGATCTCGACAGTATTCTCAACATTTTGAAAATAAAACGTGTTCATATCCATATCTGACAGTTTATTACGAGAGAATAGCCTAGTTGAACAATACAGTCACAACACACCTCGATCACCTTTGGCCCAGAAAGTCCACTCGTGCCCAACAATGATCACCTTTTCACCATTTCACGATATGTACATTCTTGAAAATCTTTGAAAGAAATGAGAGAGGGTTTTATCATAAAAACGAAAACAACTCCTCCTGAAGAATTGAAAGTGCAAAGAGCGTTCGCCTTCCTCATGGATGTACGGAACGAGAGGATTCCTCCAATCTGGATGACAACACCTTCGTATAAGGCCACCAATGTTGAGCTCACTGTTGAATCAGAATTGATTTTGATCGTGAAGGGTTGACAATGACGAGAAGAGGAACAGCGGGATGGACTTGTGATGAGATCGTTCAAGAAAGTTGATCACAACTCGCTGGATGGGTGCTGTGTTTGATGCAGTGATGGAGAACGAGAGTGACTGATTCTTTGCATCAGTGTAGGTGTCGCATCGAATCAGAAGGCAGAGGATGGAAAAGAGGACAAGGGTGATTCGTGAAGCTTGTGGAGAGGAGTGGCCTTGTCTGCTCCAAACTGGTGGAGGTTCACAGACTTCGAAGTGTTCGATGTGAGAAACAGCAGCAGACTCTACAACAAGAGGCCGACCGCTTCGACAGCAAAGACAGAATCTCGCTCTAGAAGGTGACAATCGGATCAGGCGATTCCAGTCTGCGCCAGAGCAAGATCAGACAGACTGGAAAATAACGATGCTTCATGGAGAGAATCTTGCGACGACATATCGAAAAGGAATTGGTGGTCAACTGACATCTCTGAATCAACTTGAGGAGAGTTGGTGTTCAAAGGAGACTGGAAATAGACGTGATCGTCCACATCCATGTTTTTCGGTGCGACGTCCAGAAACGGCAGCGGGAGGAAGTTGAGATAATGCTTCGGTTCGTTAGGAATATCTGCGTACCAAATAACCAGTGTAGACTATTTCCCAGGTGTGTGTGGATTTCGGAAAGTTGGGGTGAAGAATGGCGAGTAGTTTTGGCGAAGGGGAGACAGAGGACGTTTCGGGTGTATTGAACGGGCTGAAATCAGCATAGTGAATGATCTGGTTGCTCTGAGTTTTGTATGTCGTCAGAAAAGAGAAGAATTGTGTGGTGGACTCTATTCTGAAGAAAATTGAGAATAGGGCAGAAAAAAGATATCACGAACTAAACAAAACACACTACCAATGCAGATAAGAACAAAATGATGCGATGATGATCCCAAAATGCACAAGGATCAAGAGAGAGAGATGTTTCACACAAATAATTGAAAAGAGGCATTCATACAACTCCGGTCCGCAAGTAAAGAGATTACCATCTACAATCTTGCTTATTTCAAATGAAGATCATGTAGTTGATGATACAGTGAGATCCGACCCTTAGAAAAAAACGTGACTGACACTGACCGGCACTTTTGGCCGGTCAGACAAGCCTACACGATCACAGTTCATCAGTCATTGACAAACTCTCCAAATGTGGAAAGTTGAAAAGAGAAAGAAGTTGTGATATCTTAAAAAAAAGTAATAAAATAGGAAAAAAAAGTCGATGACAGGAATCGAACCCGGGTCCGCCGCCTCAAAGTCCAATGTACTACCCACTAAACCAAACAGGATCAAAATTGTGTTCTTCTTCAATCCCCTTGTCCTTGAGATTCTTCCCCTGTGGCCCGAGATTTTCCCCTGTGATTGAGATTTTCCCCTGTGTTTGAGATTTTCCCCTGTGATTGAGATTCTCCCCTGTGATTGAGATACTCCCCTGAGATCGAGTTTTTCCCCTGAAAATTGAGGTACCCCTTTCCTTCTGATGTGTGTTCAATCGTAAACTTGAGTAGGGCCTCCGGGTTCAGATGATCGAGTTCTTTCGCTCTATTGATGATCTGTCTGGCACGAGCTTGACTTGTTTTACGTGTTACGCGATATTCGGTATTCATACTGATCAGACCCAAGTTTTGACATCATCCAGATTCTTGCCCATTTTGACATCGGAAAAAAGCCTGTCACACAGCTATAATGCCCGCGAGCCGAAAGCACACCGACAATTCTCTCGTGATATTTTTGGAATGATCCAAATCGGTTGACTTACTGCAAACTTTGTAATGGGTTTGAATAAGTTCACTTTTCCAAAGTAAGGGCGAACTCAAATTGACCAGTGTGGATGACGTCAAATCTCGACGATATTACTCCTCCTGGCTGTGTGTCCTTTTTGTGATGATTTCTACTCATTTTCTTAATTCATCATCATCTTCATCGTGTTTCAGACCTGGGCGATTCTCTTTGAAAGGTCGCAAAACACTAATGTGCGTCCCAAAAATTCATTTTTTGCCCAATTACCGTTCTTTATTTCAGTAGACAAGAAATAGGGAAATTATTGAATTTTAAGTTCGATCGCGTTCGATATCGTCCTTTTTTGTTGAAGACAATAGTGCACACTTTTTGTCACAGAATCTGTTCGAAAACAGAGAAACGATGGAAAACTACATAAAACGCTCATTCTGTGTGAGAGAACCAACACAAAGACATCTATTGTAGAAAAAGACACGAAAAGTTCTGAATGGCAAAATCAACAATCATGATGAATTTAGTCTTCAAGATTGGCGGAACATGTCTAACAGAGGTGCTTTGAGGTATCTCTTGATTCAAAACGGTATTTGATGGGAATTAGAGGAAGAGTAGGGCGAACAAAGAGTCAGTGCCCGTTTGTGATCTATAAGACGAGAAATTTGTGAAAAAAGTTCCGATCGCGAGTGAAAACTGGAGAAAATATCACACAGTGCAAGTGTACAGATTGTCTTCTGGCTGTGAGAAACAATCTGTCTCGCCTCAAAAAAGTGCTGAGTGTCTGTCAGTGTGAACGAAATATATGACACAAACCAGGAGAATCACATGTAATGCACGGTATTAGGTCGGTTCAATCACGAATCTGACAAATGAATACCGTGTGATGAAGAAGGAGTCACCTGAACTTGGAATCTGGAAAAAAGTGAGTGAAAATGGGAAAATCTGGTAATTCAAACCTTAAACGGGGAGAGAGAGGATGTTTATGTGAACTCTGCTGTTTTCTTTACGATATATAGAGTGGGGATGGAGATAAAACGGAGGCGACCTTTCATTTAGAATCGCCCACCTAACACTGACAAAGATCAATGAAGGAGCGTTTGGGCAAGTCTTGAAGGTCGTCCATGAACGGACTGGGGTTGAATATGCGATGAAGGTGCTGCCGATACTGAAAGAAGGGGACAAGGAGCGAGTGAGTCGTGAAGTTGAGATGTTGACTCGTTTTGCTCACCCTCGCATTGTTCGTCTTCATGAATCAGTAGACATGGGAGGACACCAGGCAATTGTGATGGAGCTTGGGAGTCGAAGTTTGAGCCATCTGATCTTGGAATATGAGAAGAAACATGAATTGATTCCTCTTTCTGTCTGTCTCTTATAATTTTCTCATTTATTGATGTTTGACTGAATTCTGCGTATTCCCCTTGTATTCTTGTCGTGGATGTGTTATCAGTTGACAGTGATGATTCTGAATGACATTTGTGAAGGACTTTTGTGGATGCACACTCACTCGTCTGGATCGACAGCTCATGGAGATCTGAAGCCTGAGAATGTTCTACTTCGGCCGAACAACCGGGCCTTTCTGTGTTTGAGTGATTTTATTCCTTTGAAATGTCATTTTCTTGGTATCAGGTGATCTTGGTGGCTCAGCCACTTTTGAACAACACTTGACTCAAACAACTGGCGAATTTGGAACATTTGAATACAACTCACCTGAACGAGTGATGGACAGCAAGGGATTGGCAACACCAGCAAATGATGTTTGGTCGCTTGGAGTTCTGGCGTATCGGATGGTGACAGGGAAATCACTGTTCGAAGGGCTGACCCTCCCTCAGCTGTGTCTCACACTGGGCCAGTTCAATGAATCGAGAATCTCAACCACAATCCTTCCATGTGTCAGGGAAGTTCTTCTGAAGATGTTGGAACCCGTCTGTTCTCCTCCTTCTTTCTCAACAAAGATTTGATTTGTTGTTCAATTGAACTGATCCTCTCAGAATGTGGCACTTCGAACAACAACAACAGCTCTATTCGAAGGTGGTCTTCTGGAGCGAATGCTGGGCTCAGAAACACCATTGTCCAAAATGAAGGGCATTCAGCTTGCGACTCGAGTGAACGAGATCAAGGAATCGTTTTCGGATGCGAAAGTGAAAGAGAAGACGATGGAATTGGAGATGGAAAGGCAGAAACTCTTGGACGAGACGAAAGAACTCGAATCCAAACTGAGATCGCTTCAACTCTCACTGCACCTGACTTGTGAACGAAATGCTGAATTGAAAAAGGATGAAAAACTTGTGCTACGTCAACAGATCCTCGCCACTCAACCATCACAAAGCTCGATCGACCCTGTAGACAATATTCTCTCAACGGAACTTCAAATCCCTGATCTCCAATTTCACGAAAGTGAATTTGAAGATAACGACGAAAGATCTCATTTTGATGTTTCTGGGAAAACGATCACTCGATCTTTCTATGGAAAAGACAAATTCTGGAGTACAACACTTCTCGAAGAACCAATCTCGGAAGGAGTGGTGTCTGTAGCCATCACTCTACTCACCAACCCTGAAGATGACTGTTTGTCCTTTTTTTGGATAGTGTTCAGATTCGAAAAGAAGGCTGATGTTCGGACTCGTCGATGCTCTCTCGCGTCAGATTGAACCGCATGATCAACTTGGAGTTACAATGCCAAGTGTGTTCTCCTCATTCGATTCTCGTTTCTTCAGATTCCATCGCCCTCTTTCTGAAGAAGAGAAGACTCCACGTTACACTTCCATCCATTAATCACAAAGAGGAGAACTGTCTCATTACTGCTCGAATCGGTAAAGGGGACAGAGTGGTTTTGGAGGTGGACATGGACGCGAGACCACGCACAGCTGTGTTCATCATCAACGGGAATGTGTGTCTCACATTTGTGTCCGGTCTCCCTCCCTCCATCCGATTTGGGGTGTGTCGTCAATCATCCTCATTCTCCCTTCTTTTCAGTTCTCGATGATGACATACGGAACTTCAATTCGATTTGAAGGAATCTCTCGTCTAAAACGAGCAACACCACTGCGACGAGTGAATGAGATCAAATGGAATCCCGAAGATCTTCAAGACAGTGATGACATGTACATGAATGGAATGCGGTCCAGCATTCTGACAGTTCAGAAACAGCTGCCGTCGCTCGTCTTCACAGACCCTTCCCACTTCATCGTGGAAGACAACATCATCACTTCAACTGGTCTGTCCACAAAAAAGAGGTATGGAAAAATCAAGCCCACCTGGAGCTCCTTCTTCCTCCCTGAACCGATAACAGAAGGAATTGTGGCGATCTCGTTGACTTATCTCACCCTTCCAAGTAAAGGCCCAAACGAAAGATATCCTGTGAAGTCTTTCTTCGGTTTGATCGATGGGACGGCACCGATTCCAGAAAAAGGGCAGAAACTCGGAAAGGTCCAAAGTATGTCTCCCTCCTCTTTCTTCATTTTTCCTGTCCCCTCACTCTTGCCGGATGTGCGTCATCTCTTCTTCACCTCCAAATCCAGACTCGATTGCTCTCTCAACGGAGGGAGACCTGCATTTCATGACTGAAAAGGGACAGGAAGAGATCGACATCAGTTCTTTACTTGGGAGCGGTTGCACTGTTGTCGTTGAAATCAACATGGACTCGAATCCTCGCACTGTCCAGTTCTTCGTCAATGGAAAGACCACCAATACTGTCGTCCTTGATCTTCCTGAATCAATTCGAGTTGGAGTGTGCTGTCTTCCCATTTCCCTCTCTCATCTCTTACATTCTCATCTCTCCGTCTCAGTTCTCAACAAAGGGCTTCGGAGTCACAGTTCGGTTTGACAGAATCACAAACCTCAACTACGGGAGTCCCATCTCGGATCAGATGAGTGTATTTGGATGGCCAACCTATCAGCCACCCGAAAAATCAGAAGACATGGAAGAGAAAGGCTTGCTGAACGAAGAGAAGAGTCACTCCGAAAGTGACAGAGAAAGCAAGGATGATCAGCCATCTGAAGACGATCTCGACAAACGGAAAGGCAAGGCAGTTGAGGATGGAAGGGAAGAAGAGGTACAACGAGACAAGCAAGAATCGGACGAAAGGAAGAAACGAGTCATCCCAAAGATGAAGCTGCCAGAATTGATTTTCACAAACAAATCACATTTTGTCATTCGGAATAACGTTCTCACTCGGACAGAGAAAGGGACAGACGAATTGGGAAGACACAGGTCAAGCACTGTTCTCATCTCCGAGCCAATCACGAAAGGCGTCGTTTCTGTCACTTTCGTTGTGTTGACACTTGTTGAGTCAAATGGCTTGTTTCTTTCTCTCGTCATTGCCTACAGAACAGAATGGATTCATTAATTTTGGTCTTCTCGATTCTTCTGCTGCTGTTCCTCAGCTTGGCCAAGTTTTGGGGAAGGATGTGAAAAGTGTGATGTTCATTTGATGATCATCATCCGTATTCACTCTTCATCCAGATTCTGTTGGTCTCTCGACAAATGGGAAACTCCACTTTTTCATTCAATCAAACATGGAACGGTCTTTTCTATTTCGTCTCTGGAAGAAGGATCGAGTTGTGATGGAAGTGAACATGGATTCGACTCCACGCACTGTCCAGTTCTTCTTCAACGGGCAAACAATACCATATTGTGTAAGTGAGATTCCGGAATCAGTCAGAATTGGTGTCTGTGATCTCTTCATTTCGTTTCTCTCTTGTTCAGTTCTCTGCTGATGTGATGGGAACCTCACTCCAAATCGCAAGCATCATCCACCACACCCAACCCACTCCCCTCGAAGACAAGATGGAAGAGATCGAACCACCACGCATCGAATTGCCGAACATAACAGTAAATGAAAACAACATGCTCCAGACTCTGAGAGAATCAGAATGGTGGCCATATCCCAGCTATCGAAATCAGAAACACTTCACCATTGAAGGAAATGTGATAACTCGCACGGATTTTGACTCAACTGAATTCAGTTCACCATTCAGCACAGTGATGTTTTTGGAAGGGCCGATATGGTCTGTCAGGTCAGTCACCATCACCATCCTCGCTCTTCCTCAAACTGAACGTGTGCTGCTCGTTTTATTGATGCTGTTCAGGTTCATATGGAGTTGTCATGATCGGTTGCCTGCGGTCACCTGAAGCCTATCCCAAAAATACACACAGTCTCGGCTATACGATGGATAGTCTGCAATTGAATTTTAGGACCATCTCACAACTTGCTTTTCCTTTCTCATGCTCCTCTTTTTTTCAGCTTCATATGCACTATGTTCCATTGATGGCCTAATGCACTTCTCAGATGGGAGGAAGACCCCCAAGGAACGTCATACTCCACTCGAAGTTGGTGACCAAGTAACGGTGGTTGCATCCGTAGATTTTCTAGATGCCATTACTCGCTTCTATGTGAATGGGAAGGCTGTACATGTCGAGATCTGCAAAGGTGATCCAAATCGGAGCATTGGAGTCTGATCCTCTCGTTATCATCATTTTTGTTCTCTTCTCCTTCAGTTCTCTCTCGCTGGACCGGGCACGTCGATTCGAATTGACAACATCGAGATGGCAGACGTTTTAGGTCGAGTAGAGAGAGAATCATCAGAATGTTTATGTAGGATCCTCTAAATCACCAACAAGCTATATGAGAAGTGTTCTCTTTTCCACTCCAATCACCTCCTATGTGCACGGAACAAACAACCACATGAACCAGCCTAACGGTCTCGAATTGCTTTCTCGAGGTATTCCTGTACATCATTCATGATAATTAATTGTTTGACATTATTAATATACTGAAGTGGAATCGATTGAATTGTGTATTAACGCCCAACAAGGGCATGCTTGCGAAATACTCTCCTAGCTAGGCTTACAACAGTTTGTTCCCAATTTGTCCATAATTCGAAATGTGTGGTTTCTCAACAATTGTGCTTGGCTCATCCAGTCATCGTGAAGCAGCGTTTGTTCGAGTCTTTCATGAAACCCTTCTTGTTCCAGTGTCTGCAGCAATATTCTCCCATTTCGCCAAATTTCGGCTCCTTTGGTCTTCCAATTGTTGATTCTTTCGAACATGGAACATAAGACACCTTGATGGACCCCATTGTCTTCCACGTTTGAGAGAAGTGACTGGAAGGCCATTGGGATGCGAGAAGAACAAACGAAATTCAGAGTTGGTTGGTGAGATGCACTCAAATCGAAGATATTGATCAGTAATCGGAATGTGTCTCTGGATTCATCGTTCCACGACGAGAGGCGAGGATTGAGACTAATCTGGACGAAAGACTGTTCCATTGGGATCAGCACTTCATGCAGCACCACATTTCGGATTGATTGAGGGTCAGTATCGGTAGTGGTGGAGATATATCGAAGAGAGTCGGGGGTGGTGAGCTGGATGGTTATGATGAGAATCCCGAGAATATCGTTCAGGAGGCCCTTATCTTCAATCACAGAAAGATCCCGCCAGTGAGGTGTCGAAAGGATTCTGGGGAAGAGTTTGGAGGAGATAATGGCCAGGAAAGAAGATTGAGAACACCCACGCAGACATTCGTGCATGAATGACAGAGTATCCCTGACAATCGATGGATGGGACGAAGATAATAACACAGTTACCGAATTCACAAACCCGGCAGTGGCGCGGATTGGGCAACGTTGTCTAATTTCCTCCAAGAAAAGCTCTGTAAAGCTGTTATAGCAGAAACCATCAATGATCGAAGAGATGATCTTGGAGACTTTCAGAAGACGATTTTCATTAAACTGGCAGCCATTCTTGACCATTATAACAAGAGAGATGAAGGCGCTTGATAGATCAGTGGGTTAACGATAAAACGCAAACAACAATTTCTGAGTTATAGTGGATTGATCGTTGATTTCTCCGAAAAAAAATAGCATGCCAAAAATTAAGAGCGGCAAGAACCTCGAAATAAACAAAGAAAGATTCCTGGAAAGTTTTAAGGACATCTTTCCCACGATCATCATTGAAACACTCTTTACAGAAGTCAAGGATCGTAAGCACGAATCGAACATATCAAGAGTTCGTTGGTTCATTCAACGTGTCGAGCGGATACCAACTTTGTCAAAACTCCACGGGGCGCACATTGCCTTTGCGCTTGGTGTGGATGCATCGACTGTGAGTCGTGCCAAGGAACAATGTGATAAAAATAAGCAAAAGAACAAACCTAACCAACTACTCACATCAGGTCAAGAGAAGGAAGTTGTTCAGAAAATTATTGAGGCAGGGTCGACGAGTGAACCATGGAAGATTGCGGATTTAAAGAAATATCTGTTCGACAGATTTGGTTTTGAAGTTTCGGAAAGCTACCACGTCAGGCTGCTAGAAAGGAATCAGACAGAAATATATTATGGTAAGATCGAACCTCGCGACATTTACCGCATGAAAGCGGATCCGGAACACCTCAGTCGGTATGAAAATGATCTAGAAAAAATCACCAACACAATTCCATACAGTTTCATTTTCCATACAGATGAATCACAATATCACGCTCACGAAGATGCCTCTTCACAAAAATATTTCCTTCCTATTCATCAAAAGAGTCAAACACACTTCCCAATTGCTCGATCCGAATCAGCTTTGACCATCGTTCCGCTTTTGTGTTTGGACGGCAGCACAGAAATACCATTCTTTGTTGTTGGAAAAGATGTTGATACCCTCGAAATGGGGATGATTGGTGTTGTACACGGCCGTGATTGCCTAATAAAGCTGGCGTCATCTCAATGGGTGGATTCTGCAATATTCCTCGAGTGGATTCGATTGGTATTGGTTCCTGCCGTCCAGAGACGACGGCAGGATACAGGCCTTTTCGAGCAAACAGCTGTCCTCCTCACAGATGGATGCAAGGTACACACCACCGACGAGGTTCGGGAAGAACTCAACAAGCACAATATTCTCCTCCTGCTTCTACCTCCTAATACATCTCATTTGACGCAACCATGTGACCTGGGAATCTTTGGACTATGGAAACGAACAATCAACGATATAAGAAGAAAAAATGCAAACGATTCGATCGAACGATTATTGTGTGTGGCGACTTGTGCCTTTCAAAAATCATCGACACCAATGCAAATACGTTCAGCCTTCAATGCAGCAGGCTTGGTCGTGAAGCGTCTGGAGAATGGCATCGTCCCTGCTGTCGATCACGACGTGATCGCAGCCATGAGGACTAAATTGGAGGCAGATAATAGTACATTGGACAAAACTAAAACGAGTCACAAACGTACACTCCGTGCCCCCGTTTTGGGGATTCTACCTCCACTACAGAAAAATCCCGAGAAGCCAAAATCTCAAAAAAAGACATCAGAAAAAAAGAAGATCTAACATGGTATTCATCATTATCCTCTCATTATCCCAACATATTCACAGTATTATTGGTTTGATGTAAACCAGACCAAAATATAAACTGTTCTCGAGTCAACAATGAGATCAAGCCATAATTAACTCGTGATTGCAGTTTGCGTTTGGTCGTTGACCCACTGATGATCAAGACTGTGACTATCCTTGCCATCGTCCCAAGATTGGAAGCCATGGTAGTCTGGGAGAATCATGTGAGAATGAGGAGAAAATGATGAATACAGATTGGTGAGATCATGTTCTTATTGGTTACTTGTCTAATTAGGTGAGGTCGATTCAGATAAAACCCATCTATGGGAAGATCAAATTCAACTCACTTCTTCAACAATCAAGCAATGCTCAGATCTTTCGAAATCCAAGGTAGGAAGCTGTAGTCTGGGAGAATCATATCTATCGACGGCAAGTGTGTCACTGGGAGGAGGAGAGAACTGAGAGGAGATGCTGAACGGGTTTCCACCTTCAGACGACCGAATACTGGTCCCACGTCAAGAGTGGTCCCTCGTCTCTCTCTGCCAATCGGAAACTGAGACTGCCCCACTGCTGTCTCGGTGAGTGCCTGATCTGTCTGCGACGAGGGGACGTTGATGGACAATGGAACGGGTTCTGAACCGTCTCTGAATGTTCCATCGTTAACAGATGAATCAATGGCATCAGCCGTGATTGTGGTTTCATCCGCTCTTCAGAATGTCCAAAACATCATCATCGAAAGTGGTAGTGAAGGACGGATTGATGACAATCAAAAACAAAGCGCTTGAAACCGAAATGAGTAGACTGGTTGCACTTATTTATCCCAAATTGTGTGCAGTTCCTTCGAATGTCACATTTGACTTCTTCAACTTTCCCCAAAACGTGATCTCAATCGGTACATCCTTCGAATAGGTGCGAGCATCGATGGCGAAGACGAGCGGGACAGGAATGTCGATGAAGAAGTGTTGCTGTTGGACACCGTCGACGAAGAAGTGGAGTGTCCTCTTCCCCAAATCAGCCTCCGCCGACAACTCCTGCCCTTTCTCAGGTCGAGTGTTCTGAGCAATTTGCTTGTTTGCTGACCAGAGAGTTCCCTCGTCGCTCCACATCATCGCTGCTTTTGGAGAATAAGAAACAGACGATGTGAGATAGTCTGGATACTCGGCAGCATCAAGCACACCAAACACTGAAAGAGAGAAGATGATGAATGGAGGAATGGCAAACTGACAAAGTCACCTTCTGTTTTGATGGACAGTCGATGAATGCCTTTCGAGACAGGTTTCGTGAAGCAACCAGCCCAGCTATTTGAATTGATTCGTGTGACAGTCGATCCATTCATTCTGTAGGAGTCTGGACTGAATGCAACGATGACATCAGATGCATCAATTGGACGGAATCGTGCAGTGACTTCCTTCATCATCTTTTTGATGGGCTGATGGTAACTGACTCCAATTATGAAAATGGAAAGGAGGAGTGCCAGAATGAGATTGATTCGTTTGAGTTTTTTGATTCTCTTCTTTATTTCATTGAGCGTCCCTAGGACTTCGCTTTGTTTCTGTTGCAGATCGGATAACGATTGTGTTTCTTCTTTCGATAAAACCAGCTCTGGGCGGTGTGCACGTTGCTTTCGTCGATCTGTGATTGTTCCATCCTTCGATCCCTCAACGGAATCCAGTGTTTCATTCTCATTTGGAACGAGCTGACCTTCGTTGTGATCTTCAAGAGAAACCAAGCAATGTTTGGCTTCGCGCTTGATTTTGGGGTTGAGGGAGGGAGTCTGGGAGAGTTGGGAGAGGGAAGAGTGGAGGAGTCGCTTGTTTGGGATGGGAATGTTTGAATCGATGCACTCGTCCAGGATCCTCATCATTCGTTGAAGCAGCTGCGAGAGTTGTTCACTGTTTTGTTGGTTCTTTGATTGGATGTAGTTTTCGAGGAGAGTGGGAATGTGGGACCATTGGACAGAGTTGACTTTGTTTCCTGGATTGACAGACGAATCATTCAGCCATTCCAACACTGACTCAATTGTTTGGTGTTTCTGGGGAATTTATTGATGATGGGAAACAAGAACATAACAAGAAATAATTCTCGGAAAACATGAAACAAACCATGCTAGATTTGACGTCAGTTTTTGACGAATTCTGAAGGTTTCATTGAATGAAAAGATATGGAATAAGGTGAAAAAAAGTAAGAAGAAGAGGAGAACAACCGAACCTTTTGAGAATTTGTGAACATGTTGAATAAGATTGATCGGACCATCACAAACTGTTTTGGAGTTTCTTCACACAACGGGATGTGAACTGCACATTCGACCCAAAAAATGGCTATACAGTCTCCATGACAAAATTTTGAAATTTTGATTATTCACATGTTCCCTTGTAATGTGAATGGTTAGACATTTCAACGTACTCGATTTAACCCGCAACTCCGGATTAACCCGCAACTTGTGTCCGGGGCCCAAAATTTCGATATATTCCAAGTTTCATCATTATTTCGCCGTTATTTCATCATAATCTGTTCTGGAGAACGCTTAATCTCATGAAATGAATGAGAATGTGTGGTTGATCAAGATCACGACCATAAAAAAAACGACTCGAAAAGTGTGTTGAAATCGTGGAAGGTCGAATGAGAGAATTAGCGAATCTCATTCCATCTTTTCGTTTCTTGTTGCTCAATCTCCCTCGTTCCTTGTTCTCTCCTTCTTTATTCTTTTCATCTCTTCTTTGTTCACTTCTCTTCGATTCTCCCTCCTTCTCCTGTTCTTTGGCTCTGCTCCTTTCTTGATTTCCTCCATAATTGCTTCAGCTTCTCAACGTATTTGTCTCCAGTGCGGTGAGTTGACAGATGTGCTCAGAGGCTGTTTGGATTGTTTTTGAGATGATCGCTGTGTCGGGGAACAGCTGATGCGAGAGGGAATTGAACAGCCTCTTCTGCATCACCACTTCAGACTTCTGTTCGATCTGACCGAAGTTGAGAATGTAGATGGCCATGTCGATGGAGACGTGTATGGAGATATTGTGAGATTTTGAGGCCTGAGACAAGGAAAAAAGGAAGACGAGAGTGATGAGGGAGAACAAGAATGGATAGGAAAACTGAGAAAGATGAAGAATAATCCATAGAGCGGCAACCAACACTTCACCCAAACCAAGATTGGAAAGCAATTCTCGCGAAGAAGTCCTCCTTTGTCACCAGCTTCATCAGTTCCCTCTTCCCTCGCATTTCCATCGGAAGTGGTCATCACATTGTTGACTTTTCGTATCTTGAGACATCTCCCAACCACACTATCCTCGACAATTCTCTCCTCGATCTAGCTATGCCTGTGGACATTTGTGCGCTTCTCGCTGCCAAACAGCGAAGACACGTTCTTGACGAACGAGGGAGAGTCGCTTTCGCTGAGCTCTTTCGTGTTTTTGTCTTCTCGATCAGCGAGTATTGTGAAGCAGAGTGAATGATCACCGTCCACCGCCTCTTTATGTTGATGCCGCTTCGACGTGCTCGCTGTCTTCTCATCTTCGGTCGTCGTTGAGCATCACTGAATCGCCTCGCAGTTCCGTTCGGTGAGATACAACAGCAGAACGCATCCACCTTCTAGCATCGATTCTGGCGTGTGGATCGGTGAGTGGAGAGAGGCAGGGGCGCCCAGGCGAGTGTATTCTTCTTATCTCAGCGATGTGTTTCTCAATCGCGAGCGAGTCAGCTGTTTTGTCTGATCGGATTAATGAAACTGTCCATCGCCTCCACATCCGACAGACAGAAACGACTTGTGGATCGTCTCAGCCAAAAGATGACAGACGCGAGTTGAAAATGTCAGTGTCTTGATAAGTGTGATCGCATGGATTGGAGTCAGAGGGTCGAAGTTGGAGCCTCTGAAGCTTTTCTGTGCGCAGTATACACCGGAAAAGAACACAGTTGCCTTCACTCGTGCGCAACGGAATCTGTTCTTTGGGAAGATGAACGGGGTGGCAGGAAGTCTGGTGTATTATTGGTATCCCCACACATCGGCAGAAGAGGAGCTGGCAGTGAACGACGATGGGGATGATCATGTTGAGTGTGGACTGGCGGCTCGCTGGTGGCTGGAGAAGGCCAGACGATCACAATGGACAATCCGAAGATGGAGGGTGTGGAAGGAACACGAGAAAAGGTAATTCTGACAGCGGTTGGACATCTGATCCTGACAAACATACCGATTGGAGGAAGCTCGTCAGTTTCGGATCGACAGCACTGACATCCTGCTCGATCGCTCTGGAGTCAGCAGATTCATCAGCCGACGCAGATGTTCTGAAAGTGGAAGGAGGAAGTGTGGAGATGACAGGACTGGATCTGAACACTCGAAACGTGCTTGTGAAATCGCTTTTGGCTCAAACTAGAGGATCTGTGCTTCTGCCGGAACTGATCTCAGGAAAGGACACGCTGACACTGACAAGGAGTACCTTTGTTGCAGGACCATCATCGCACACTTCGAATGCCGCAGCTGCATCGACAATCGCAGTCACTGTGAAGAACGAACAAAAGCTGAAGATTGGAGATGTGACAAACGAAGTAACAATCTCGAACTGTGGAGAGGATGATGGCTGAGAGTTGGAGCTGACGAACACGAAGTTGTCGTCATGTAGAACGAGTCTGGGAGGAGGAGGAGTTCATGTGAGTGTTCTGAGTGGAGGAAGAGCGACGATTGTTGATTCCTTGTTTGATGGATGCTCAGCGAGTGGGGAAGGAGGAGGAATGCAGGTGAAGGTGGCGGGAACAGGATCTGTGTCGATTTCAGGAATAGTCGCTAGCTGTTCGTCAGATGATGTTGGAGGAGGGTCGTTTGTTGATGTGTCCTCGCTGGGAGTTGAAGGGTCGTTCGTTCTGAGCAATCTGGTGTTTGGGACCGACTCAACAGAGAACAAAGCTGGTACAGAAAAACGGGTCACAGCATGTTTATCCGAACAGCAGCTGACAAACGAGGGCTGGTCAACGAGACGAGTGTTGTTGGGAGTGGACTTTCGTTGCCGTCGGGCAGTGTGTTCACCGCAGCGGAACTTGAGCTGTGGTCGTTCTCAGAAAAGAATGGGTTGAGTGGAGGGATTGCGTATCTGTTCAACATTTACGAAGGAGGGACACTGATTGAAGACGATGCGAATGGAATTGACCATGCACTCTGTGGACATCCCCATCTGCCGTGCCGTTCTCTCTCCTCGTCGCTGTCGAACCTGAAAGGAGAATCCATGGCAGTTCTGCTTTCAGGAGATCTGAACCTGGATTTGACAGCCACGTCCACAAAAGACTCGTCGATCTCTCCTCGCACAGACGACACTCATTCAATCAGCATCACAGAGCAAGTGAGTGTGATGATTGCTTCCAATACACTGACACTCAATTCGCTGACATTCAAGACAACAGTGGACGAGGAGCGATAAAGATTGAATGTGCGGATCTTGTGACAGCAGAGTCGCTGATCGTGAAGGCAGAATTCACAGACTGCGAGAGTACAAACGAGAACGGTGAGAGTGATATCGAGAAGAAGGGATGGTTCGTACACTGACCGTCAAATCGTGGATGCACATGTTCTGTTGATGTCTGAACGACTGTGTGTCTGCGTGGCAGTTCGACGTCAGACTTGTTCCGAGCAGCTTTCCGTTTAAATGTGGCGTTGTTGTGGTCTCGTGTTTCCCGCAGAGAGTTGAGAATGACTGACAATGAGGATGCGACGGGAGGTGTCCATGTCACGCTGTTCGATGCTGTCGGAGCCATCGGAGAAACGACGAACGATTGTGTTTCTTCTGTTGCAGACATCAGCTCTGGTGAGATCGACTGCGAACGAGAGTATCGAGATGTTGGCAGCACAACTAGTTTCGATGTCGGGATTTGAACCAACCCACACCTGATTGATGTAAACAGGATTGTTTTGTGTTCAGACGCCACCCCAAAGGCGACTGGATCCAGCAGGCCGTATGACGACACTCCAATCTCGTCGTTTTGTGACATCGTCTGTCTCGATACCCCACGATCATTTTCTGGGTCCAAATTCGCGAAGAGACAAGAAGGAGGTCCACAAGAGGGATCTGGTTGTGTGTTTTTCGTTCCATATTGGCGGTAAATTGGGTGCTGTTCGAGGAGAGGAGAAGGTGAGCGTAGCCGTTCAGAGTGTGGGTTGAGAAGGAGGATGTGGTCAGTGCCATTGTCGTCCACACATGAGGAAAGTAGATTTGTTGAACGACTCCGGTCTGAATGCAAAACAGGCTGCGCTCACCGCAAAAAATGAACACGATTTCAGTCTTTCACTGGGAGTGCGATCTTGACGATGTATGGGAGGTAGAATTGGTTGGGCTATGGTAGCGAGCAAGAGCGAAGAGATGAACGTTGAAAAGAGGCATTTCGAAGGAGATGAAAAGCACTTGCAGCGACTGTTGAATCACAAGCACACAATCACAGGCGAACACAGCGATCGGATGGCTCAGAACAAAATCATCATAGTGTGTTTGATGATGCCGTTAAGGGATGTTTGGCTGCCAATGCCGCAAGATTAAGTAGGTTTTGCTTCTTCCAGTTCGCGTCGATCTGTCTGCTCAAACTGGTTAGAAAAACTGCTGATTCCAAAACTGACAGGTCTTCGCTAATCGTTATTTCATAAAATGAAATTTCCGAACTTTCCGATCCATCCAGAGACGATAGCCCGGTCTTCGAATTGTCCCCTTTTTCTTTCGAGATAACTGTTGACGATCGGATCGTTTTCTGGATGACTACTGTTATGTAATCGATTTCCCAATCGGCAGCACGCTTCCTCCTCCAAAGCAACGTGCGGAACAAGTTGTTTCACTTTCATCTTCAAATCGTCCCACAATGAGAACTTGTGAGATGATGACACCAAATTTAGAGGTATAAATGTGGATTTTGAATGCAATATTGGTCCATACCGGATGCCTAAAATGTGAACGCTTGAGGTGACTTCAGTTGTTTGAATCTGGAGTTGCGGGTTTTCCCGAAGTTGCGTG
This sequence comes from Blattamonas nauphoetae, assembly GCA_033064195.1. NCBI lineage: Eukaryota > Preaxostyla > Oxymonadida > Blattamonas > Blattamonas nauphoetae. The sequence continues at coordinate 127,063 of JARBJD010000076.1, forward strand.
TTTATCCGATGATGTTCATCTTTTCTCTTCCATCTCTTGAAATAACAAAATTGAGAGAATGTGATGACAATAACGTAGGCTTGTCTGACCGGCACTGACCGGTCAGTTTTCACCGAAAAGTACTGACGGTCACTGACCGGAGAAATTACAGAACCCATAATCCAGAGTTACCATTTCTCCGATGGAGATTCAAGCTTTTCTGAAATTAGTTGAAATACCATGAAAATCAATGAAATTTCTGCTGCAGATGAAAGAATTGAATTATTATCACTTCAATCAAGCCATCTCACTCTTCATTACAGACATTTGAAGAGTTTGTTGCAGATAAAAACAGTTATGGACGACTGATCGTTCTGATTCATCATCTCTCACAGAAACTCTTTTCGCTGCAAGTCCAACTTTCGTGAATGAATCACAAAAACAGATTCATTTTACAATAATACAAGAAAAAATAGGAGTGCGAGTGGATGGCTGAGTGAAGGGACTGCTGCTGAGGCGAATTGGCGAGCGAGCGGGCGCAGTACAGTTCGCCGCCCTTCACATCCTGGTCGAGCACAGAGCCCGTCATGGCCGACACAGCAGTCACTTTGGATATGGACTGCGGCAGCTCGGCCATCATCATCAGATCCACAGCTTCCTTCTCCTTCCGCGCACGATCTTCCAGCGGCGGCATCCGGCGAAGGATCGTCTGTGGCAGATACACTGTGCCCTTCGCCTTCCCGCGTATGAACGGGTGGGTCAGTAGTTCCGCAACGGAAGGCCGCTTCGTCTGCTCCCTTCGCAAGCACTGGCTCACAAAATCCAGAAAATGCTGCGAAAGAGGTGCTCGGTCCTTTAGATCTTCCGACATCGGCGGCTCGTTGTGCAGAATCATTATCAGCACCTTCACCAGCGGGTACGTCGCGTACAGGGCAGATCCGTTCGCCAGCTCGATCAATGTGATGCCCAGCGACCAGATGTCGGCCTTGTAGTCGTAGTCGATGCCTTGGTCAACCACCTCTGGACTCATCAAACACGGTGTTCCGACAAACGTGTTTCTGCACTCCCGCCGTATCTCGTTCTCAATCAAGCACCCACTCACTCCAAAGTCCCCGAGAAACACATTCCCACTCTTGTGGAGGAGAATGTTGGTGGCTTTGACGTCGCGACGGATGTGGCCTTCGATGTGGATGTAATTCAAGGCGTTAAGTGTTCCATGGTAAATAGATGCAATTGAAGCCTCATCAAACTCTGTGTGGAACATCGACTTCATCAGGTAATGGCACGAGTCTGTGGAATGCAAGAGCGTCAAAATTGGAGTCCAAAAAGAAATACCTTCAAACAAAGGCTGAACAACCCACAGAGAACTATTGTGCAGAAATGAAATGTGGACGTGTGCAACGTTTGGATGGTGAGATAACGCCAAAATCTTCACTTCCTTCTCCAGTGAGAGTTGTACAAAAGTTGAAATGATTGGCAGATCAAATCACTTTTGTCGATATTTCATAGTGCTACAAGATCTTCAATTGATCGTTTCTGATTCTACTGAGAAAACGAAAGGATAAGACAGAGACGGTGATACAATAATCGTTCAAACGAACGAGGAACAAAGAGAAGAACAAATAATTGAAAGCAGGCTTCCAAACGGTATCCGGAAGCAGCTCCATACATGTATATCCGTATATGGATTAGTTTCTTGTTCATAGCATGTGATTTCATGATTAGGAAAGATCTGACCCTTTGAAGAATTAATGACTGACACTGACCGGTACTTTTGGCCGGTCAGACAAGCCTACAATAACGAGAAGAGTAAAATCGTTCTTCTCTCCGGTTGGAGCTAGTTAAGGAATTATTCATTATTTTCTTTATTACAATGATCTACCCATGAAATTGTTTATTCTTTGATGCAGAAAACTCTCGCACTTGCTCGCAAGAGTGGATCACTTGATTTGTCAAATAGAAACCTTCTTCAATTGGATCCAAATATCTGCGATATCAATAAACGATTGGGAGAAGACGAGAAATGGTGGGAAGTGTCAAAACTAAAACGACTACTGGTTGCGCATAATCAACTCAAAGATTTCCCTCCAAATTTCAATGATCTGGGAGAAGAACTGGAATTACTGGATTTAACAGATAATCAACTCTCTGTATTTTGTCCTGATACCATTCTCGATGGTTTCCCGAACCTCAGAGAAGTTCGCCTGAGCAGAAATAAGTATGGCTGTTCAATTAATTTCACACAGTCTACCGAACTATTTTTCATAGAATTACGTCATTGACTCCTCTTTTCTTCACGCTTCCATCGCTCTGCACCCTCCACATGAACGAGAACCAACTCACATCTCTTCCAGATCTTACCCAATTCTGCACAACAAAAGGACTCCCAAATCAGGCTCAGATTAGGCAACAAGAGGAAGATAAAGCCCTGCCACCCCATATGAGAGGAGTTAGCAAATACAGTCATCATTACGACCATTTCTCGATTTCCTCGCGAGAAGAATCACAAACAGCACCGACTGAGCATGTAGGAGAGCATGTCTGTCCTATGTCCGAACTTGTAGTCATGAAGAATCGGTTAGCATCGATTCCTGACTCGTTCTTTGCTGGAATGGCCACGTCCCTCAAAATCCTCAATCTGTCTTCAAATCGACTCACAAGTATCCCTCCAAGCCTTGCTTTGTGTATCAACCTGGAAGAACTCGTTTTATCCACCAATCTCCTCTCTTCACTCCCACAAAATCTCTTCTTCTCTCTCCCACACCTCCGAATCCTCAAACTCAACGAAAATCGGTTAGGCCAACTTCCTCCACTTTCCACATCAGAATCAGCAAGCAGCCCGCCAGTTTATCCTCCGCTCGTCGAGATGGACATCTCCTGCAACCACCTCACCTCCCTACCCGCTGGAATCGAGAACTGCTCGTCTCTCACTGCCATACGTGCTCGTGACAACAAAATATCGCAAATTCCAGGATCTCTGACGAAGTTGCAATCGTTAGCGCTGCTGGACATGGCTCAGAATGCGCTGAGGGATGTTCCGCCCGTCATTGGGACGATGAAGGGGAAATTGACCACATTCATGCTCGAAGCGAACACTTTGAAGGGATGGAGGACAGGAATTGTGCAGAAAGGGACGACAGCGATTCTGGATTATCTTTTGGGAAGAATGAGCGAATCAGACGTTGAAACGTTTGAAACAAAAATGAAACAAGAACGAGAGCAACGAGCTCCTCGTGAAATGCAAACTGAAGCTGAAGTGGGACAGGCACGACCAGCACCGAAAGCCAGAGGAGCAGCAAGCCGAGCACGAACAGGCGTTGATGTCGGAAGTATCCCGATTTTGGCTCAGCGTGCTGGAAAGGAAGGGGATCTCGTGTCGCTCATCCGAAATGGACAGACCGACGGAGTGGTGGATCTGAAGAGGCAGAAGTTGTGTGTGATCCCGTCGGTGATTGTGAGTGGTTGTGGGAACATCAGAGAACTGCGTGTGGACGAGAATGGGATGAAAGAGCTGAAGATGCGGGAGAGTGCGTGGTGGAGTGATGCGGAAGACAAGGAAGACATTCCCTTCGATGCATTCACCAATCTAGCCGATCTGTCAGCGTGCCAGAACATGCTCACCACAATCCCTGCCAGTGTCACCCTCGCTCCCAACCTCAAGTCCATCGCTCTGATGCGGAACAAGCTTGTTTACCTCCCAAACGAGGTCTGGTTCTTCTTTCAACCTCATCACCCTTTTTCTTTTTTTCTTTTTTTTTTCTTTTTTTTCTGTCTGCAGCTGTTTGAGTATCCTCTCCGCTCGCTCGACGTGTCGGCCAATCCATCTCTCTTCGCTTCGTCGTTCCTTCCGTCGCTTCCGTCTTCGCGTTGGGTGTCGTCGCTCTCCTCTCTCAACATCTCATTCTCACAACTCACCACCTTCCCGCGCGAAGTGCTTGCCCTCACATCTCTTGCTACTCTTGACATCTCAAACAACAAAGTGTGACTTCTTCCCTTTTCACAATCTCAGATTGATTCTGTTCCTCCTGCCATCACACAACTCTCAAAACTTGAGACGTTGAATGTGTTTGTCAGTTTCCTTCTCATCTCCTCCAGCTCAAACAACCAAATTAAGAAATTGTGTGTTGAGGTGTCGCACATTCCCACTCTCGTCTGCTCCTCTTTTGCTCATTCTTCCAGTCCACCCTCCTCTGTGATGGAAACCCACTGGTTTTTCCTCGACGAGCCATTCTGAACAAAGGGTCAGCTGCGATCATAGAATTCTTGCAGAAAATGACTCCTGAATAGACATTGAGGCAACCACTTGTTCAGAACAAGATTTTTTAGGACAATTTAAGGGAAAACACGACTCAAGACGACTTTCGAATTTTGGTCTCGGAAAACAGTTCGTTCTCCCTTCATTTCACCTAGTTTTTCTAATATTTCATTATTTGTTTTTGTTTGTTGGTGTATTTCAACAGAAACAAACAAAATAATTCTGATTTCGAGATCTCTGCGATTTTGAAAGAAACACATGGGTCGATCTGTTCTGTGAATCCGATGATCCTCTCACTCCTAGTTTCTTTTATTCTATCTCAGACGGATGATGAATCCTGGACGCCCACCGATTATGTCGATCCATTCATTGGCGCTGTATCACAAATCCTCATTCCAGCCTGGCCGACAATCTCCATCCCTAATTCAATGCTTCGAATCGTTCCTGACCGAAGAGATGGGTTTACAACAAGCCTCAACAATCTTCCAACATTGTATACCTCCCATCGAGGCAATAAAATGGGGGGAATCCAGGTCTCCAATACCCCAAATCCGAGATCGAGCCATATCGAACCTGACAACGAACATATGACCCCACACACATGGCATTTCGATATATTCGGTGAGGGAATCACAGTGGACTTAGCTGTGATGAATCACTCGGCCATCTATAAATTCACATTTGCCAACCCTCAAACTCCTCATGTTGTCGTCCCAGCCAGCACCCAAGGCAAAAACAAAGCAACAAGAGGTGGTGGAAAGGGGTCCTATAGTTTTGCTTATGAGGTCTCGCCTCAAGCCGATAAAACCACCGACAACTCCTTCACATTCCCAGCAGGCACCAAAGAAGTGTTCATAAAATTTGGAATTTCCCTCATCAGTCAACAGCAAGCTGCCGCTAATCTTCAGGACGAAATTCCTGACTTTGACTTCGATCTCGTTGTCAAAACAGGAAAAGCCATTTGGGACAAACAACTTGGGAAGATTAAAGTGAGTGGCGGCTCACTCAATGACAAAGCCGTCTTATACACAAGTATGTACCGTGTCTATGAACGTATGGTCGATATGAGTGAAGGAAATCAGGCGTATAGCGGATATTCTCGATCAGTCAAAACCAACCTCGGATATCGCTTTTTTGTCGACGACTGGATTTGGGATACATTCAGAGCAGCCCATCCACTTCGATGTCTGATAGACAAGGAACTGGAGCTGGATATGGTCAAATCGTACATTCTAATGGCAGAAGATTCCGGCGACAAATTCCTCCCAACATTTCCAGAGTACAACGGAGACTCCCATCGAATGAATGGAAAGCATGCTATTGCCATGATTTGGGATGCATATGTTAAGGGAATCAAGAACTTCGACCTCAAACGCGCATACGAGCTCTCCAAGCACACCCAAATGAACGCCACGCTCCTTCCATGGCAGCGTATGTCCAAAACAGTCCTCGACGACTATCTGCAGGAAAACGGATACTTTCCGGCACTTGGGTCGAACGAAAGGGAGACATGCCACGCTGTCCACGGCTGGGAACGGAGACAGAGCTGTGCGGTGTCGCTGGCTGCTTGTTTCGACGATTATTGCCTCGCTGAAATGGCGAAGGAGCTGAATTTGTCCACAGATTATCGGTACTTCCTGGACAGAAGTGTGAATTACAGGAAGATCTTCCACCCCGACAACCACTTTTTCCACCCGAAAAACGACCGCGACGAATTTATCGAACCATTCAGCTATATCACAAGCGGAGGAGCCGGTGGAAGGGAATTCTACGACGAGAACAATGGCTGGACGTACAGATGGGATGTTGCTCACAATCCAGTTGATCTCATCCGTCTATTCGGTTCAAACGAATCATTTGTGAAAGCTCTCGACGACACTTTCGCTGAGCCGCTTCCAACCCCAAAATCGAGATTTTACGATCAATGGCCAGATCAATCAGCGAACATTGGTCAGTTCACAATGGCAAACGAACCATCCCTTCACATTCCATATCTCTATTGTTACGCCCTGCAGCCGTGGAAAACACAGAAGATCGTCCGCCACGTGATCAAATGCTTCTTCAGAAACGACATCCAGGGACTGCCAGGTGACGAGGATGGTGGCGGATTGTGTGGATTTGTTGTTCTGTCGATGATTGGGTTGTATCCAGCAGCTGTTGGTGTTCCTGTTTATGTTATTGGATCGCCGTTCTTCGCGGAGACAGAGATTGATGTTGGGGATGGACGGAAGTTCACGGTGAAGGCACATCTCTGCTCGGAAATCAACAAATACATCCAATCAGCCACTCTCAATGGAAAGGAGCTGAATCGGTGCTGGTTGTGGCACAATGAAGTCGCGTCGGGGGGGATTCTTGAGCTGGAAATGGGGCCTGTGGCCAACAAGAAGTGGGGGATTGAATCAGTCCCGCCTTGTGCAGACACCCTCGAGATCTTCCCAAAAGAAAGAGCTGATGCATTCCATACTGAACTATGATCATACTGTTCCTCTTCAGTTTTATTACTCTTCATTTCACAATTTTGTTGAGCCGTTTTTGGATCAAAAGGAAAAAGCAAGAACTGTGTGGTGATAAACGAATCTCTCGCGTTGTGTGACCGAATGGCGAACAGTGGTGTGAGGGAAGAACGTGCGAGAGGCATCTGAAGAAGAAGCGAACGAGTTATCATTTGGGTGAGGTGAAAATAGAACAATGGAGTCAGCCGACGTGGTGACCCCAAAATTCAACACTGAAGCAAAGAGCAACGGAATACCATATTGAAAAATCGGGAAAACTGAAGAATGATCCGCACCAACCTGTCTGTTACAGAGTTGCACTGGTTACAAGCGGGATGGTGAAGAACGACATGTCTGAGGTTGTGTCATGGAAACCAGGTCCAATATTCACGTATCGCGGGGACGCTGCGCCTGTTAAGAAGTCATCGATGGTGGGGAAATCGTCGGTGAATTCAAATGTTGGGGTTGGGCCGGCAGGCACAACGCGTGGACTTGAATCGGAGGAGGATGGGAGATTGGACGGGGGCCGGTCTTGGATTTGCTCAAGGGGAGGAATGTATACGAATGGGTTTCGAGCTGGGGTGTGTGTTTGTTTAGATTTTGCCTGTTTTGAGGTTATGATGGTGGGAGGAGTTTTTATTATGGGAATGACGGGAGGCGTCTCAAGAAGAGGGGCGGTGGTTTGAGGCCCAGGAACAACGTTAGAGGATGTGGGAGTGCTGCGAGCAACTTCGACAATCGGCACATCCTGCATAGTTGCCTTGGCCGCATTCGAAACTGCATCAATCCCTTTCGGAACGAAGGGTTTGGCAGAAGGAACAAATCGCTTTGTGGTGATGGCTAGAGAAGGTGTAGCGGCAGTCTGTTGTGTTTGATACTGATGAGGTTGTGTTGGAGCGAATGCTGACTGGAATTGTGGTTGATTGGCATTTTGAGGAGGTTCGGAGAAGAGGGAAGGGGACGACGCTGGATACAAGGCCATCGGGGAATTCTGAAAATCGGGGCTGTGTGAAGAAACAGAGTTTGGTGCTTCAAAAAGCGGTTCCGATCCAGAAAAGTGGGAATGGCCATTCGAAACAAGAGTAAGACCAGACGTGTTTGGTGTGAGCAGAGAAACATCAGCAGACGCATTGGGCGAGTTTGGGAGATGTCCATTTGACGGCAGAAGCGGCTCTGACAGATTGAATTGGTACGGATTGTTCAAATTAGTGATGCTAATTGGAATCCGCGTGGGGGTTGGGAGGACTGCTTTTTGTGCGTGTGACGGCTGGGGGAGTGTGAGCGGCCGTCCAATCTCGCTTGTTGGTGATATTCCAGTTGTGGGGTGGATCTGAGTTGGAACGAGTGTGTGGTGGTTTGAAGGGGGAGATGGGTGTGTCTCCAACAATGGTGGTTTGTATTCGAGGATTTGGAATGAAATCACCTTCCCGCCAACTATAGGAAAGGTAATGTCAAGCTCTCTTGAACCGAGACGCTGCAACTTCGACAGTAACCGACGTGCAACTCTCTCTCCCGTGGGCGATTCATCAACACAAATGATGACGTTCCCCGTCAGTTTGTTGTGGTTGAGAGGTAATTCAACATGATCTAGTTTCGTCCCATACTCTGACAAAATCGGAACAAAATATGTTTTGAATGCACGCACCAAGTGATTAGCGCATGTTAGGAACGCGGTTGGCTCCAGCTCGTTCAGCCAATCAAATGACGTGAGAGAGACGACGAGTCTGGTTGTGTCCACAAAATACCGCTTAGCGTACATCACACAGCCCTTTGTTGTAAATGTAGAGTGATTTTTGAGGGCGTTTCGGCCGACTTTAGCGGAGTGGCGGGACGAGAAAAGGACAAAAAGATGGTCCTCCTCTAAGAACTCTGTGCTGTCGTAATTGAACGGGTTTCGGACAATTCGATAGTTGTCTTGCAAATCGGGGTTTCTTCTGAGAAATTGGGATGGGAATGTTAAGCAAAAAATGGGCAAACTGGAGTATTGTTGCGATTGCAGACGAGACATGAAGTGTGTCTGCAAGCTCAATATTAATAGCCAACGACGTCGCCACATCACCCCGGAAAATGTGGGCAAAATGACCATCAATGTTCTGGGTATGTCAAGAGGAGAGGAAAACAAACGATTACTTGTTCTTGATCAATCATGTGTGATGGGATTCGAAAGTCGTCCGGAAATGATACCCGAAGTGTGGAGAAGGGAGCATCCTTAACTTTGATACTCTCTGAAGGAACTCCGAAGAGATTCTGGAAGTAGCGTTTGAGTTGATCGTTCGGAAAATTGAAAGGAAGACTCGAAAGAAGGAGGATATCTGGAAGAAAGTTCAATGAACAAAGTGAACAAACTTGGGGAGGGTAATTTGAATGATACACCGGTCATGGATAGCGAAAGGAGAAGTGGAAGAAAGGTGAGCCATACCCATTCTTTGAACATCCTTTTCATCGGCGAAAAAAACTGTTTTCTAACCATGATTTTTGACTTGAAACAATTTGTCCCTGATGGTTGTGGCGTGGGTTTCTAAACTAGAACCTCCGAATGGTAATCATCAAAAAAGTCCACGGGTCATCGATCAAATCGACAAATAGGGACACACATCATCAATACGTCATTCTCGTCCCAAATTTTACAGATTATTGCCAGACTATATCTAATCAGGAAGCTATTCTGACATAGCTCAGGTTGAACTGTCTCACCGGAAGAAAGAAACGATGACCTCAAATTTCATGGGGCAGGTAAAGAGGAGGGTTGATCCCATGACATATCGAACCATTCATAACGATGTTGCTGTGGATGATGTCGGATAAGGAGCGGATCATGAATGGAGAGTGAAATTCGCCCGAAACCAGCCTTTCGGTTTCTCGTCACAACATCCAAATCAACAGTCAACAGCAGCATTATCAATACATTTCCGTCCGAAATGTGATCAAAAGAAAGTCGGGATTACGTTTTTTCTTCTTAAAGCGTTATGATGGCTCTTAACAAAAGACTCGTTCCTGCTCACAGGCAATCATGATAGCGGTTCCATAAATAGCTCGCCAACACCTTTCTCGTGGATAAGTGTGGTGAATCGGCCCGAGGATGGTCATGGCACCTCCAGTGACCATGGAAATCACACGCAAGCATTTCCATCTGATAATGGACAGTCTATCCATTTACTTGCCATTTGTTGACTTCTACCGTCGTGGAATGGATTGGATATTCCGGAAATCAACAGTGGAGAACAGGAACTTCTTGTGTCTCTAATGGCAATCGACCATCATTCGAGCCGTCCTCTCCTGCTCTCTTTATTCACATGCAGACCAAATGAATCTCGTTTGGCAACGAATGATGAAGGTTTCCGCATCTGACAAATCAGTCAGACTTTGATACCTCCTCCTTCATTCGTCCCCAACTGATTTATCGTCGTTGTCTATTTCTGTGTCAGAAATGACGAACAACATAAACCTGATACGTGAGTGACTGGAATACCACCATTTAAGTCGATTGCACTTCGTATACATGTTCATATTGCATTGGACACTGACGAATTGGAGGCCCGAAGACAATGGCAGATCTGTCGTCAATCCAAACGAATTGTCGGGATATCCTGTTTGGATGAGATTGGCACAATTGTTTGTGTGACTTTCAGTGGTTCGTTTCCCTCGTATTCAGCTTCATTCGGGCATTTTCATTCTCTCCATTCATGAGACCTTCCCAAGCTTTTCTGTCTTATTCTGGTCCTCTGAAGCAGCCCAACGAATCAAAGGTGAATGATGGCCGATATGAAAATTGTTTGGAGAACTTCATTTGTGCCAAGTTGTCTCAACTTTAAACGGGTCAGATCAAAAGGCGTCGTCCACAATTCCCTCCCCATCCATGTTTAGTGTCGTTACTCCCGTCCCCACTCCGTTCTCCCCTTCTCCAGCGGATGCAGTAATTTCAGACTTATCTGACAACGGTCTACCAGACGAATTCGTTTGTGTCTCCGTCAACAATTTGAATAATTCTCTTCAGAAATACTCGCTAGATTTCTCGCATGACATCTGCAACCGATGGGAAGACCAATTTAGCCATTCTACGTATTCCCAGACTTGTTCTGTCTCTCGCTCGCCACCACGCGAATTCTGTCCTCGACGCTCCGATCCAACGGATATGACAGAACTCGTGGCATCGCCGCCTCTTTCATTCTGTTCGTTCTCATCACAACCACCACTGTCATTTGTGTGTCAAAATCCAATATCCCACTTAATCGGTACACCATCCCCGACACTTTCGACGCTCCCATCTCCTTCAATCTCCCCCGATCTCACTCATTTTTCGGAACTCTCGCCAATCCAAACAAATATAACAGACTGCCCCCAATCCCCATACTTTCGTCCTGACCACATCAAATCCTGATTTCATTCCAAGGGCATTTTTCCCTTTTTTTGTATCGTTCAGTTCGTCTCACATACTCTCAATATTGGTTTTTTGTCGAATTGGATCAAATAAAGTCCTTTCAATGGAGAAAAGGTTGTTCGAAACAGAGGATCGTGGTGTCCCAATTTCATTAACAAGCCCTCATTTCACAAAAATGGTTCTCTAACTTTGTTTATAATGTGAAGTGGAATCTAGTAAATGGGGTGACCATACCCGAGATTGGTATGCATGCGAAATGCCCATTTCTTTGAAAATACACCAGACGCTCGATCAAGATCACACCCACTTCTGTCATCTCTCACATATCATGCTTTCTGCACACTCACGATCACATTTAGAACGTCGAGCCTTCTGAAATACTTCATCTTCTCCTTATCTTCAGTGTGTCGCTCATCCTGAGAGACACAGCAACGATTCTCATTTTTTGAGAATCCACGTTGAAATTGCGTTGTCATCTATTTCCGAATGCTTTTTGATTGCGGAGCGTCGTTGATGCTGCCTGTTTAGAAACTGTCGACGAGAGACATCTCACTTTTCGTCATTCTTTTGTCAAATCACTCACCACACCGTTCATGCTTCTTCTTTTCTTCTCTTTTCAGTCTGCCTTTCTGGATGTTGTTCTTTCCGTAAATGCAATTCTTCACACCTCTTTGGAGTCTGAATCCACAATTGTTTTGAACATTTTTGAATCGAATCGTAATAGAACAGAATTGTGGCCTCTTTTTTTAGAATAAGGAGTCAACTGAATCAATTACAGGCATGATCCTACCCCGTGCCCCCCTCCAATATTTTAAGAGGAGCTTTGTTTAATATCATTTCACAATGTCTTTGTTTTTATTTTTCGATTTGAGACCGGGTTTTGGAGATATAAATTCATCTACACTTCACCCGATCCTTTTTCCAGACACTTTTTCATAATGTCGGATAGTCTTCACAGCCCCCCGCTCAAGAGCAGGGGGGGCTGTGAAGACTATTGGTGAATTCTCAAAAGTAACATAGAAAAAAGGATCTTTGTGAAGTGTTGAAACAAATAATGGGCTGGATCGAGCCAAAAAGGGCAGCTTCTTTTCGCCCTCAAAATCACAAAATTTTATCAAAAGTGTGTTTATGAATCAAAAACAGACATATTCGAAATTTTTTGTGAGGGGGCACGGGGTATGATTAAGCCCAATTACAATGCAGATCAATGTTCGACAGTTGGTCAGAACCTCTCAAGTTGCAGTTCTCCGGATCTTACAAACGAAAGCTCAAGACACGACTCTGACGACATATCCAACGAACAACCCTTTCATTCGATCCGGTCTGCAAAACAGAAACATCCATAAGTGAGAGAACTGGGTCTTGTGTCCTTTTTTGTGTCGTGAATACATTTTTTGTCGACAGAACGATTGGAGACGACTTTCTCGATTTAATCGGAGATTTCAAGAAACCTTGTTTGCAATTTTGGAATAAACTACTAGAGATAAACTGATTAACAGGAATCAATCCATCCAAATAGATTGTCATTCCAGAGACAAGGATCCAAACTTTTATTGCGGTTCGATCGTATCCAAAACTATCTCGAAATGAATGAAGAATCATTTTCGATTAGTTTCACACTTGCCGAGTATCTTAGGCAGTGTACTCTGAATCATGAAGTCGAGAAGACGCGCTATTTTGAACAGCACTTTATGAAGAAGATCGTAGTCCGCTTTTGTGGAAATGTGTTAGAAAAGGATCATGACATGATTAGCATGTATTGTCGACCAGCAACAGATTTTGGAACTAGCCCCCCAGCGCCCAATGTCCACCTTATCAAGAAAGGTGATTCGAAGTCGTTCGAAACAAGGGAAGACGGTGTCTCATTTGTTGTTGGGACTTTGTTAACGCTCACAAGTGTGCTTATTTTCACCTTATTCTCCAGTTTCCGGGGAAGTTCCTAGTGTGACGCTCGAATCAATACCAAACTCATCTCAACCTCAAATTGCTGATTGGCTCACATTTCCTGTGTTCCACGATATATTTTTTTCGACCGACGAACGGTTTTATCAGGATATCTACAAGACCAATTGGGAAGGACGAGAAATAAGTGCTCTCATCACCTTATTGGACCGCCCAAAACTCCAAGATCATTATAATCGAATCAAGTTTCGCCTTCTCGATAAACACACAGACAGCACATATTTGGATCGCCAGGAATGTTTCTTTGAAATTCCTGAGGGCCATGGAGTCCTGGATCCGTACTACAAAGATGAATCTTGGAAGACTTTTGCATTCCACGTCATTCTGAAGCCCAAAGTACGAAGGAGCTATGAACCCAGACGACACATCTTTGACTTTGTTCTTATTGTCTGTGACCCGATCCCCCTGACCCACATTCAATCATCTCTGAAAGAGCAGCCGGATCCTCTCCCGAAAGTCAATCCACCATCAATTCATCAACCACAAAATCATCCACCACCGGTGTACAAACATGAGACGATGTCGATCCATGCCACAATGTATAATCCAACTAATCGTCCGCCATCGAATCCACCTCCATTCGCTAATCGTGGAGGCGCAGTACCTGGGGCATTTTCCACGCTTACTCCGCCATATAATTAATTAATTCGGTCTCATTTCGACGCTTGCTCATTGTTTCCTGATCGTTCCACATTCTTTTTCATCGCCTCATTGAAAGCCAAATTAACTGTAAACCATTCTAATAATTCGATTATTGATATGACTAGCCTTGATTCCTCTCTTGCGCTCTCTGGGGTCGATCTTTCAGCACTGTCAGATTCCCAGCGACAACAATTTGAACAAGTCTGATTTCTCCCATTTTCAAACACTACTTTATTTTATCGCAACCTTTACCAGGCATTAAAACTAAAAATAGAAGAAAAACTGAAATTGAAGCGCAAAGAAACTTCTCGCCACTCAGTGAATTCGCACTCCCAATCGGTATCCAATCATATCACCTAAATATTTCTTCTCTCTTCACAGAAATCCGGAGACCACCGTCATCGACATAGATCTAGTCATCGGCATCGAAGGAGATCGTATTCGCGATCGCCGTCTTCCAGTTCTCACTCGCCAAACAGACGATCGCCCTCTCACTCAAAACCATATCGTACATCTCACCATCATCGTTCACCTTCAAGAAATTCCACAGTAGATTCACGTGATCGATCATATAATCGTCGATCTCCTAATTCTCGAGACGAACACCGTCGCAGTACAAGACATCACTCTCGCTCGCCCTCCCGACGACTTCCTTCTCCACATTCTCCTCCGCACAGTCCTATCGAAGAGGATCCCGCTTTGCGAGAAATGAGAGAACAAAGAGAGGCTGCTCTTCAAGTTATAAAAGAAAAGAAAGCAAAAGCGGAACAAGCCATTCGCGAAATGGAAGACGAACAAGCAAAAGAAGCCCAACTCAGAGCAATGGAAGAGAATGAGCGGATGTTGCTTGCCATTCGCACGGAACAGAGACGGCAGAAAGTGAAAGAAACGGCCGAGAAGGCAAAACAGACCAAACAAGAGCGACTCTATTTGAGTGGCGAAAAGAAGTACAATACGATCGATACTGTGGTCCCGACATATGCAAAGTATGCTTCGTTTTTGGTTATGTCTTTAGGGAAACGTTCGAGCATGTGGCGGGAAAGAGAGGAGCACAATGAGAAGAGTGAAATGACAAAGAAGTTTTCTTCATTTTCATTTCACTCAACCTTGCAATGATCATTTAATTATAAGATTTATATGCTAAGATTACATTTATTCCAAAGTCAGACTTTCACAACAATTAGATGGACGAATGAAAATCAGGATCACAGTCCCATAGTCGGACTTGTCATGGACTCGATCATCGAAACTGCCAACAAGTTTGTATTCCTATTTTTCTTCAGTTATTTCACTCATATTCACGTTTATTCTTCATTTTTCCAACTTTTCTCTTCATATATCCTTGCATCTTCACTTCTTAGACAACAACCCAAAGAAGCCCTGAACACACTTCTGGAAGGGGCTCTTGAAGCAGACACAATTGAATTTGAGGATTCATGGTGCCCTGCAGTTGTAAATGCTCTGAGTGGGCTGAAGGATACAGATGCCGAAATTAATCCATTGATCGCGCCTCTCCAAATCGTTCAGGTCTAATACGAATTTTCTCGTCATTTTCTTTCTTGTATTATATATCTCTAAATTTTTCAGCAAGATGCCCTCATGCGGGCCATTTACTATGGCTTAGAGCGCACAGACAATGGCCTGTCACTTCTCAAATGGCACGGAGCTCTTGTCAAGAAGGCTGGAGTTGGCTGTGTGGTCAGGTACCTCTGCGAGCGTTCTTCGAACAAAACGTCCGATGGCGATGCTGACGATGACGATTAAACCCATCTTTGTCCGCTTCACTTTTTCTGTTCATTCGTTCTTCGTTCCCGATTCATTTCACTCCTACTTGTTCATCCAAACAATTGATATGACAAAACATGAATTAAGAAGTGAAATTAAAAACAGACGACGTGAAATGAAAAAGCAAGACGCTCCGATTCAATCGTTTGGGTTCGATCCGTTGTCGTCTTCAGAATTCGAAGCTGAGGAGCTATCAGATCCAGGCTGCATTCGTTCTGTAGAAACAGTAGATTCGTCACTCGACTCATCCTGTTCTTTCTCCGTCTCTGTTGAACAATCCGATGACGATGGATCTTTCTTATGGGTCTCCGTTTCCTTCCTCTTTGCCAACCTGCGCAGCTCCTCCTCCGATGAGTCAACAGATTCTTCCTCGCTTTCATCTTCGTCCGTCCATCGCTCCTTCTTCCTCAGCACACGTGTGATTGGTCGATACGCGCTGTCAACAGAGTTCACAACCTCTTCAGCCCGCTCTCCCCCCTTCCCTCCCTCCTCACTCATTCCCTCCTCTGTCTTCCCAATCTCCTCCTCCTTCCCCGAAAACTGAACACGCTGCCCACAAATTGTAAACCCGCCAGCGGCTCTGTCAGCAGCGTCCTGACCCTCACTCGGGCTTCCCAATCGCTGCTTCTCGCTCATCCTCATTTCGTCAGTCTGGTCTCGCTGTTGAAGCAGTCTGAACGTCTCAACTTCTGTCGGAGGCTGGTCAGGCTCAGCCTCGCCGTCCGACTCCCACGATTCAGAATCGGATTCCGTGTCCCATTCTCCAGAATCTGTGTCGTCGTTCTCGCCGATCTGGTCGAAGTCATCGTCCATCGAGTGGTGATGTGCCGATCTGTGTTTATCACGGGCCTGCCGAAGCAGTTCTTCGTATTTCTTCCGCTGTTCGAAATGCAGTCCCTGCTTTTCCTCCGCAAACGACTCGACGAACGATGGGTCTTTCAGCATTTCAGCGAAGATGTTGGGTCGCTTTGTGATTGGCAGAGCTTGGCTTCCCTGCTTCTCGATTTCGTCGTCGATGATTAGTTTCTGCATCTCGCTCCAATGTGGTCGTGTTGCGAAGAGAACTCGGAGATGAGGGAAATCGGCCTGGGTGTCGATGACGAGGCGAGCGAGGTGGATGACGAACGAAAGGAAGGAGGGTGTGCTGTTCTGGTTGAGTGTTGCATTGATTGACGAGTGGGAGAACGTGTGGATCGAGTAGAACATGCGCGACATTGAGATCAGCCTGTCGGAGTGTGTCATCTGGTGGGTCGGATCTCCGTCAGGCGAGTGGAACGAAGATTGAGAAGAAAGAGGGGAGTCGACATTGTCTGGACTGTCGCTTGGCTTGGGGGTGTCTGTGGTGGTGTGTGGGGGGATAATAGCTTGCGGTTCGGAAGGGGCGGGGAGAGGAGAGGAGGGTGTGTTGTTGGTCGGTGAGTGTGGGAGTGATGTGTTGGTGAGAATTGGCTCTATAATGGAGTGTGTGTTGGTGTTGATGCTGTTTGTGTCGGAGTCGGTGTGGGATGGGTTGAGAGGGGGTTGTTCCGTCAGATCGGTGGACAAGTTGGGGGGAGGATCGTTAGTTTCCGGATGAGGTGAAATAGTGTCATGTTTCTTGTCCTGGTCCATCTCTGTTGTTGTATCTGGTGGAAAATCATCTTTGAGCAATCCTTCCTCCTTTTCTTCGCTTGTTTCGACGATTTGGAGAGGCGACGGAACAGGCGTGGCCGGCGTCTGTCCTACACGCCTCTGATATTCTCGGTCAACCTCCAAAACAATATTTTCAACAAGTTTCGATTCGAGGATCAAAGATGAACGAAGCTCGCCTCCTCGGACGACGAGGACGTGTTCGAAAAGCGTGAAGAGTTCTGAGTGGAGGACAGAATTGTGGGGATATTGGAAGAATAATTCAACAAGAGTTGGGAGGAAGTCTGTTTGAAGCACAGCTGTATCCACCCGATCGGAGATCATACTGCGGAGAAGGGTCGAAAAGAGGATGACGACTGGAGAGAGAAAATAAGAAGAAGAAAAACCTTTCAATCGATATAATCCAACATTATCGCCAAGTTGGAAGCAGAAGGGTCGAGGGATGAAGCCTTTTGAATCAAAGGCTGGTGGATTCTCTTTCAACACATCAACGTAAAGTTGGAGATGATCAAGCAGAACCCACTGAACAAGTCTGCTTGGTTCATAATAATCGTCAATTGTGTCGGCTGAATCGCTGTCTTCGTATGTTGGGCGTGAGTTCCAGATGATTTCGATAAGAAATTGGATGATGGAGATGAATGCACGATTGTTCCATGGATTTGTACCAATTTCAAGAATAAGTGTCATATCACGTTGGGTGAACAAATCGTCGATCGTGGCACCATAATTTGGATCCATGAACCTGCTTGTTACGTTGTACAGAAGTTGTTCGAGATTCGACGGGATCTGAAAAAATAAAGCGGAGTCAGACCCAAAAATACTAACATACGACTGGATCAGTGGTTGTGTGAATGATGGTGAGGAGTTTGTAAATGAATGAGTTCTCTTGAATCCACTGGTTAAATGATGAAGGAATGAAGATGGAAAACATGTGACAAACTGTCAGGAGTGCAGTTCTTCCTTGTGATCCATCAATCAACAAGATCACAGCATAGAGAAATTCGCAGATTGGGTACGAGTGTGCATGATCTAGAGCCAAAAACACGAGATTTCTGTTTTGGATGATGTTCACAAGCTGGAAGGACAATATGTCAAGAACATGAGAGAAGAGAATAAATGAAATGCCTTTGATCCATATTGGGTCAGGAGGTTATGAAAAACGCGGCAGAATGAAGAGAGAACGAATGGAGAAATCGGTGGAGGCCGTTCAAGTAATGTTAGGAATTGTTCTAAAATTGGTGGCTTGAAGAGCTGCATATGAATTTCTATCCGATCCCACGAGAGAATTTCCGTTGCAATGAGCGCTTGTTGAGATATTACTGGAAGTTTGTGCGGTTCTGATTCGTCGGAGAGCATGACTTTCACAAGCTCTGAAATGTGTTCAGTCGTACAAACACTGGAGTTTTAAGCGAAAAAGGGAGAATAAGAGCAATGGTATATTTAAATCATAGAGAATGAGACGAACTATCTCATGACGCTGGGAATTCCCAATTTGAACGTTTGAAGAGAAAGTGGGTTGTTTAGGAACTCAAAAATGGGACGTTCCTCTTCGATGATTGAGGCAATTGAGTCAGGGATCATTCAGGAGGAAGATGAGAGAAAAGTGGATCTCCTGGCTGAATGGCACAATGAATTAAAATTTGGATCGCAAATAAATGAAAATAGCGGGAGCAAAAGACAGACTATATCAATAATCCAGACTTTCCGTCAGATATACAAATTCTTATTCGATCGACCCCGAACAGAACGATTTCGCCTTGCTGACGTTTGAATAGCCACTCGTCCGTCATATTCCATCACAAATCATGAATAGGCATTTATAGCGAAGTGTTCAAGAATTCTTACTCTGTCTCCTCCTCATCTCTTCGATGTGTTGAAGAGTCAATGAGTGTCCCTCCACTTTAGACGCAGCAACTGCCAGCTCTGTCTCCAAAATGGACAGCAAGAGGGTCCTCTTCTCCTCCCTCGTCAATGCATAGAACGAAGGGGACAACCGTGTCTGTGTGGACGAATCGTCGTCGCTGTTTGTTTGAGAATTCGCGAGTTCCACTTTTCGACTCGATTTGGTCTGAATTAGCCCTGTTTCAACGAGTTTTACGATAAACGCTGATGTCGCTGAATCTCCTGCACCAATCACGTCATGGACTGTCACAGGGATGGAAGGGAGACATTCAAAAATAATGTTGTTCGGATCGCTCTGCGAGGAGGACGAGTTTGAATGGCGAGCAGCGATGCACATTCCGATATTTCCGCTTGTCACAACTGCAATTTCAGTGCCGCGAGAGAATAGGACGTTGAGGGATTCGTGGATGGATGTTGTGTTGTGAACGATGGAAGTTGGAGGGATGGTTGGAATCTATTCACATAGCGAGATATAACGAATGAAAAAGAGAATATATGCAGACCTCATCATGTACCATTGTGTACAGCTCGTGCTCGTTCAGATGGAGGGCTGTCGGGGCAGATCCGATGTCCGTTTTAAGCGACGTGCGGAGGGTGTCCTCAAACCCTTCATATGTGGTAGGAGCAAACAGAAGTGGCTTTTTGTAGGCATTGGCAGCAGACATGAAGAAATGAGTGAGGTATGAAGGGTTATTTCCTTCAATCACGATCAGACTCGCTGTTTTGAACAGTCTGTCGAATTTTGGCGAAAGAACGCCTGGAACGAATGGGGAACTTTGAGGCTTTGTGTAGTTGGAGGAGTTGTGGTAATAGTGGCTTGTTTGGAGTTCTTTCCGGACGATTCGGAAATCACAGACAGATTGTGACACTTCCCCATCCATCGTCATCAAGTACAAACAGCTAGGTGATGAAGAGTCATCGAGAAAAACAGTATTGGACATGTCAATTCCTGGAGGATGAGGGAGAGATTGAATTTCAGAGAGAGTGAGGAAACCTTTTCGTTTGGAATCTGCAATTATCAGTTCCCCTGTTGAATCGTGGGAAAGTGGGCTGACTAGGTCAACCTCTAATTTCAATTCATCTGGAAGGATGATTTCAGAGAGATTTCGCATCATTTCAGCCAAGTTTCGCCCAACGCCACCTTTGTGAAGAAAATGATACGTCAGAAACAGAGAATATTGATGAAAACGAAGCTAATAAGAAAAAGATAATCGAGAAATACCCATTCTAACATTGACTCTGCCACTTGAACACCCTCCAGGTGTGTATGGCGTTGGTGAGTGTCCAATGAAATCAATGGCAGATGCTGGTGTTAAAATGAAAACAATGCGGAAAAAAAGATACCTCCAAAAATAACGACATGAGGAGACGATGATAGTGGTTTTGAGTTGCAAAAGAGAAGGGGAAGTGTGAAGAATAAGGCTATGAAGATGGCGAATGCGAATTTGGAGATTCGCTGATTATTTCCCATAGTTCCACAACGAAATCAGTATGCCGAGAGATTGAAAACGAATAACCGGCAAAGTATCAGGAAATAGGTAAAACCAGAGCGCAAACATGAAAAAAAGGTTGATCGAATATTCTGCTCAAATATCAATTATTGACACAATAAAATTAGAGAAACGCATGAAAAAAGAAAATTGCAAAGGAAGTGGAGATAAGTAGTGTCGTAGGAAGCGATGGCAATGTGAAGTCATGGAATCGAAGAAAAGAAAATCTGAACTATGTACGGAGATAAATACAACAAAAAGGAGCCAATGCGAAGAAAATCAGCTTTTGTCTCAGAATACTCGCTATGCAGACATAGGTTCATTAGTTAGTGAACTTGTATCTGATGAAAGTGGAAGATCTCTTACTGGCTTCTTCAGGAGTATTGGAATCGGGACATACACCTCATTGGGAGGATGAAAGACTGGAGGAGGCGTGGGGATGGTATTCTGAAAAAAGCGAACGTGAGTGTCAGAAACAGGTTGTGATTCTGTTTCAAGGATGGATTTGTCTGATGGAAAAGCTGTATCATGGGTTTCATCAGAGAAATCCACGATTTCTTGCTGCTTTAATGTCTCAGTGTGGTCGATTGACGATTTATCAACACATTTTTGCGATGATTCAGCATTTGATTCAACGACATTGCTGTTCTCTGAAAACAGGTCGGCAACAGACTGATAAAGGAGATCCACAGGGAACTCATTATCTTCGTGCGTATTTTTCAGCCTCTGAGGAATGTTGAGCAATTGGAAGTCACCTACATTGTCTTTAGGTGAATCATTGATGTTGTCGATAGGTTTGGTGATATCCTCTTGAACGTCCGTGGTATCATTCAGAGCAAGCTGCTCTTTGGGAGGAGTGCGGACAAACAGCTTTTGGAAGAAAGTCACAAAGCCATTTGGCTTCGATTTCATAAATTTGGTTTTACACTTCCGAAAAGTACGATCATTTTTCAGGTCTGAGAGAGGAGAGATTAATAATGAAGAGAGATACTGATATTAGACTCGATCCATAGTTTGAGTGGCGTGTCAAACGTGGGATGAAGAGTCGAGAGAAGATCGCTCAATTCGGAAGCTTTCTCACAATTGGAAATAGAAATGTGGGTCCGAAGGTGGGTTCCAAAATCAAAGATGTTACAGGGTCTGTGGATATTCATCCGCTCGCAAAGTGGGCATGAGAGAGTTTGGGAAATCGATTTCATGAAAGATGGGTCGCATGCTGGAAAATATATGTGATAAAGGCGGAAAGGTCGATACTGTCAGGGAGGGATTCGAGACACGCGTTCTCGAAGTGGTCTAAATACGATGAGGTCGGTGTCGAGTTCGAACAGATGGGGCAGTCGATCTAAAGAGCGGCAGGATATGATGATAAGTGAATAAAGAGTCCAGACATCCTCTGGGAGATCAAAGAGACTGAAATGTGTCATTCTTCAGAAAATTCGTGCTGGAGAGAACATTCGAAATGAACGGATATCCAAGGGTTCGTATCTCTGAAAGTTTAAAGTTGGGAACTGAAACTTCAGAAAACAGCTCAAATGATCTGATTATGTTTTGGGGATATGATGTGTGAGTTGGTTCACATGTATCCGCTATCTTTCGTGAACTCTTGATGATATTCGACTGATGTTGAGTATATGTCTATTCTGGACTAATATTTCGTTCAGCCAGCAACAATACAGTGAGTTCATCAAGAAAAACTGATCATTGATTCTGATAAACAGGTTATCGTGGGAGAGGTTGGAGACGTTTAAGGTTTGATCACGAACGATGGTTTGTTCTCCAAAATTTCTCGCAATACCCCTCTGGAATATCTCATTTTCTGGGTAACTATTCTTTTTTTAGGCAGAATCATTGACAGAAGAACAAATCAACGAATTCAAAGAAGCTTTCTCACTCTTTGATAAGGATGGTGATGGATGCATTACTCTTGAGGAGCTTGGAGTTGGTGTGTTCATTCTGAGTGTTAATCTTCATTATACACATCTCTCTCTACACACTTACAGTTATGCGTTCACTCGGACAAACTCCAACACCAGCAGAACTCCAAGATATGATCAATGAAGTGGACGCGGACGGGAATGGGACAATCGACTTTTCTGAATTTATTACGATGATGTCCAGGAAAATGGCAGAGGTGGACACCGAAGAAGAGATCCGAATTGCTTTTCAGACTTTTGACCAGGATGGAAACGGATATATCACCCGTGACGAGCTACGAGACGTATGTTCCTCATTGTTAACTTATAACTCAATATATCATAGATGATGATCAACTTGGGCGAAAAATTGACCCCCGACGAGGTTGATGCGATGATCAAGGAAGCCGGTCTGATTGCTGGTTCTTTCTTCACTTTTTTCTCTCATTTTTCAGATCTCGATGGTGATGGGCAGGTCTCATTCGATGAATTCGTCAGGATGATGAAAGGTTAACACAATACACATACATTCTTTTAATCGACCTCAAATACAGGGCCATCGCTTACGATCCTTCCTTTGTTTTCTCTTCAACATTTCATTGTGTGTGTACGGCGCAGTAGGAACACCACTTCTTTGATCAAGCTCTTTGAAAATAAAGGGAGATTAACACCGTTATTTTGAGGCGTTTCTCTCTCTCAGTTTCCGAACGAGACTGGGATACTCTGAAAGCGGTTTATTGTCAATTGTGTGCCCTTCTGGCTCACAATCTTGACAGAAGTGAATCGAACCAGAATATGGGGATTGATCTTTGGACAATGGCAACCATCCCAAATATTCCACCAGGTGCATATCGAATTCCCAATACTGACCAGATTAGAATCGGTTTGTTAATTAGGATTTCACCCAACCTCTTTATCACTCGTACAATCTCATCAAAACACATTCATTCATTTTGCTCCTATACTCACACTCTCGTTCAAAACCTTTTTTAAAATCCTCGCCAATCATTTTATATATCCATTCATCATCTATCTTAACTTATCTCCCCTCCCTCTCTCAGATAATCCTTGCAGACTGATCGTGAACTACGTCCCGCAAAATTTTGATCAGGATACTTTCAATAACCTCCTTGCTGCATACGGCACCATTGTATACTGTAAGCTCATCGTTGACAAGAAAAGTATTCACTTTACTTCCACTCATTCACTCCACTCCTTCTCGATCAATCTAAAATTCATTCATTCGCTCTTAGCTGGTGTCTGCCTTGGTTATGGCTTCGTTGAGTTCTCCCGTCCCGAGGAAGCCAGTGACTGTATTGCTCAGCTCAATGGCCTTCAGGTCCTCAACAAGAGGCTGAAGGTTTCCTATTCGCGAAACCCCAACCCAGATATGAAGAATGCCAACGTGTACATCGCTGGATACGGGCCAGACCTTCGACCTGATCAACTGGAAAGCATTTTCAGCAACTACGGTTCAGTCATCAACATGAACATGCTGAAAGATGAGAAGGGTGTCTCAAGAGGTGCAGCATTTGTGCGCATGAATGGTCACACCGAAGCAGTTCATGCTGTGAGCAATCTGAATGGGGCCAAGATCATGGGGAGGATTATATACGCCAAGGTATGGGAATACACACCCAAGTTTTGTTCATCTCTCTATTTCGTCCTGTGGTGGTTATTTGGCTTTCATTTGCTTGCACATGCTCATTATACTTCTATTTCTGCTCAGATCCACAACCCATCCGGTCGCAACGAGCGCCTTCCTCTTGGTCCTCGTCAGCCCAACAGCCGTCGCCGTGGTGGCCCAATGAATGGTCAACAGAGCGGATTTGTCCCACAAATGAATCTGCAAACACCTGTGCAGTCTCAAACCGCGATTGAAGTGTCTAATGTCCCAAGCACACTCACCGACAACGATCTTCGTCAGGTCTTTGCCCAATTCCAACCAACAGGCCTGTATCGACGTGATCAACAAGCCGGAACAGATGCTCCTACCTCTCTCATCCTTACGTTCAACTCGCCCGCAGAAGCATCACAAGCAAGACACTTGCTTGACGGTGGGGAGATCGAACAACATCGCTTGGGAGCTGTTCTTACCGATCCCCCACCCATGTCAGCAGCGCCTCCACAGCGACTGCCTGGGCAATAACGTGACGAAGTCTTCTTTCTCTCTTGATTCACTAACTGTGAAGAAACATGAGTGCACAGGTCTTCGTTCTCGATTCATGTCGCCAGCCCCCCATTAATTCTCGTTCATCATTCCGCTGCCCGTCGTTCGGCGTCTTATCATCCTTTCAAACGAAAATTAAATCTAAACAACTTTTTTTAGTCAGGTTTGACTGATAATATTCATTGATGAAGTTTCTGAGAGAAAAAGCATGCATGGATGGTCTGTCATCGCGGTTTTATCCGAAAAGAGTAGACCAACCTGGGAAGTAAAGGTACCAATGATGGGTCCGAGATCTTTTGTCGTATGGCAACTCTTTGGAGCGATGTCAAACACTGTGTGAGATGATCACACAGTTTATCAGACAAATGTTTTTGGCCACCTGTACCAGCAATTATGAACAGATGATGTTTTCCACTTTTTTCAAGAACACTTCACACAATAGAAAAACAACCATTTTTCAAATATGAAACAAAAATAGTGTGGTGAAGTGGAAATCGAGATGTTTGATGGAGGTGTCTCCAAAGGCACTTCTGATTGCGGCCATCACAATCTGTCTCCTCCTCCAAAGAGAGAAGATGTGATCAGTAGAGTACAGGGTGTCCCAGACTGAACCCCTTTCTATTTCTTTTGACATTTCAAGTAGGCATGGGCAGCGGTCGGTCCGACTGCTCGTCGACCGACCGACTGCTCTTCAGAGGGATCTTTCCCATTTCAAGCAACACATCACGATTTTCCTTCTTTCGACACGAATTACATCAAAAGTGGATGAATTAGCTTTATATTCGTGTTCAGTCTGTTATACTCCTCTTCCTTCTTCTTGTCTTCATCCTTCTTCCTCTTTCCCAGCTTTCCAATCACTTCAACAACAAACGATGAAGCTCCTCTCGTCTCTAGTGTCGGCCATAGCGAGATCTGAAATCGATCATTCGCTGGCGTCGATTTCATGTCTGTGAATCGAGTTTGATTTGGTTGTGCGCGGTCCATCCGTTCTTTCTTTCGTGGACAATCGATCGGAAGAAGCAGCGCCACGCCTGTCACAAGATTGTCCAGCTCAGCGTCGTGCTGTGGGTGGTGTGTTTGTGTGTAGTGAAGTCGTTCTGGGACAGCGACACTCGTTGTGAGGAGCGTATGTTGGATGAGGAAGTGGTGGGAGTGAACAGAAAACGAGTGTTGGGAGTAGTGGAGAGGGGATGGCTGGATTGGACTGGATGGAGCCGACAAGAGAGATTAACTCTCCTCTCCGTCTCCTCTGCCTTACTCTCCACACATCCTCCCTCCTCCCCAATCCATTCCATTTCATGTCCAATTCTCAACTGGCAGCACCAGAGATTATCTTGCATCCCTTGCTTCTTCCTTCGTAAACCACTCCAAAATCGGCGGTTTCGCGAAGGATGAGTGTTTGTGGGAGGTTGAGTCTGGTTGTGCCAGCTTCCAGGAAGTGCGGGGGAGTGGACTGTCTCTGCGACAATCAGCTAGTTTCACGAATCTCAGATGGGAATGTGTGGGATACGTGGTCGTTCGGACCGTCTGTTGGTAGTGTTGAGGAGTAAGAATTTCGAAATCTCAATTGAATGTGAGCCCGCTTTTGTCTCTGCTTTCTGCCTGTTCTCTTCGATAATCCCGACACATCTTGCGGATAATCTTGCTGGTCCGATATATTCTTTTCATTTCTTTGCTTCGTTGTGTATTCACGTTGAGTAAAACTCGAAATTGGGTTCATCAGACCGTTCTCTGGAGGTGCCAACCTTCCGTTGTTTTGGACATCCAATTTCTGAGCTGTCAGGTCTTTTTCAATAATGTTGTGCGACACTGTTAGCATTAAATCCCCGTCGGACAGCATTTCCACTATCATATTCCTCAATTCGTCGAGAGAAAATTGGATGTGTTCAGGTTGGGCGTATCTCGCAAAAATGTGCATCACCAGGATCAATATTGTTGAGGAAGATAATTGTGGAGAGATAGGGGCGGGAAGAGACGAGACGATGGGAGAAGACGCGATCAGAGTTGGGTGGACTGTGCGCAATGGAGGAGAGCGATATGAGATTGGTGTGTGTCCGGATGGGAATGATTGTGATGTGGCTGGTGTGCTGAGTGTGTTGATGAATGTGGTTTGGGTTGATGATAGCGTGGGTTTGTTGAGATTTTCGAGTTGTTCAGTCGACGGAAATGAAGCAGAACTTGTGTCAATAAAGGGCGGAATGGGGAGAGTGAAGACAGATGGGAAGGTGGACTTGTCGACCGATGATGCGAGGAAGGCAACCATGGCTGGAGGGTTGAACAAACGATGATGACGATGATCAAAGACGATTTAAGAGAAAAATCAGACAAAAAAGACAGGAAAGGGCGAATAGCACACGATGGATGATGTTTCATTGATGTTATATCTATGATTATTGCTTCTGAGAATTGGCTAGAGGTGAAAGAAGATAAGTCGTCAAAAATTCAAAGCAGGCAAACGATGTGTGGTTTAAATTGGCTGAAATGAGGATGTATCAATTTGAAAAGCAGATTCAGTGGATGGTGGAAGATGATGCTGATCGTCTGATCGGAGAGAGCACCTGACAGTGAGAGGTGGCGAAGTCAATCAACGTCCAGTCACTTCAAACACTCACGCACCAAAGAATCCACAACCATCTTAGTCTGTGGAAATATGGCAGATTTGATGAGGGTATGATGTTCACGGTGAGAGGAAGCAGATGAGGAGAGTTTCGCGATGGAGATTGCCAGAATGGTGAGGTATTCGGGTGAAACAGGAGTTCAATTCCGACAGGACTACAGATGCTCGGTGATTAGGAGGTTTGAGAGAGTTGATAGATCCAGTACAGATTCAGAGAAGGTAATTCTGGTTGACAGTATGAATCTGAGCACAGATGACAAAAGATGTTTCAAGAGGAAAGATAAACCGAAGCAAAAGGTTCAATAGTATCCCGTGAACACAGCCGAGTTGACAAGAATAAAGCGACAGAAAAAATTGACGAGGACGAATGATGCATCTGCTTAGATGAAGATTATGAGCGAAGAAATACTGAAAATTAGAAGAAAACACACTTCGAAGAAAATAAGAGAGGGTTTGATGATAGGGTTGAGGATCACAGCTCGTTCTGAACCGGCTGTGGGACAAGGAGATATTTTGAGTGGGATTGTGAGTGAAATTCAATATATAGAATTGAGATGAAATAAAACACCATTTTACAATTTGCTAAAGCCGTGGAAAAGGTGTTTGAATAAAACGAAGGAGTCGGAGTCGGTCGGTCAGGCCGACTTTTTGTCCGATGTTGGGGAAGGACAGACCGACTCTGGGACTCTTGATCTACGACGTGTTGAACATTAATTTCGAGAAAAATGAGATGAACTAATTATAGAGATGTTGTGAATCAAAAATGAGAAAAAGTGAACAATAAAGTGACTCTAGCGGGATTCGATCCTGGGTCCGGGGAGCAAAAAGCTTCCGTGCTACCACTCGACTAAAAGGCACTTCAAAAAAGTCCCCGACTCTTTTGTTTTTAGGGACTGGACTCGATCTTTTAAGACCGACCACTGCCCATGCCGAATTTCAAGAGACTAATGAACGAAAAACGAATTTTTTGAAGTGAAAAAGAATCTGGCCCCTCAGTTATAATTCCACATGCGCACCATTCCGATCGAGAAGGACTGTCACTCTGGCCGCGAAGGATCGAACCGCATTTTGACACATCTCGAGTGGGATGTGTCCCATCTCCGTTCTTATTGCATTCTTCAGTTCTTCGATGGTATCTGGGGAAGATGCGTACACCTTGTCAGTCAAGGGTCCCCACAAGAAGTAGTCGCAGGGTGTCATGTCGGGGGATCGCGCTGGCCACTCCATAGGGCCGTACATCCCGATCCATCGATTCGGCAAGGTTTGATTCAATTTTGTTCTTGTATCTATAGCTGTATGAGGAGAAGCTCCATCCTGCATGAAGTACTGAGTATCGAAATGAGATCTCCCGCGAAGAGCTGGGAAGAAGAACTCAGTGAGCAAACTGCGGTAGACGACTCCAGCATTCTTTTCGGCAAAAAAATAAGGCCCAAGTATACCTTGCGAACTGATTGCAGCGAAAACATTCACCGGCAATCCAGAATTGAGGTGCTCAACGTGATAGTGTGGATTCGTGGATGCCCAGTATGTCGCATTGTGCGTATGAACCGTTTTTGTTAGGTCAAACGAACACTCATCGCTGAACCAAATGCGATCGATGAGTGTTTCGTCCTCAACAAGAGCAGTTTTGATTCTTGTGAATTTCTCGAATCTGTCACGATAATCTTCATCGTACAACAGATGGATTCTTTGCATTCTGTATGGACGGAATTGGAGGTCGTGGAGCATTCGGTCAAGAGTTGTTCTGGAGATCTGAAGGAGGACGGACCGATGACGAATGGACAGTGTGGGGTTTTCGTGTACACTTTCTCTGACTTCTTCAACAGCATCTTCGGTTCTGATTGGACGTGCGATGGTTTCTCTTTTTGTAGGAAGGACTGATCCGTTCGAAAGGAATCTCGCAACGACGTCGTGCACTGTCCCAAGGTCTGGCGGATCCGGTTCGTCCCACCGTCGAACGACCTCTGCTGCGTTCCTGGTTTGCGCCCATGTCATTAAAATTTTTATTAGATCGTGCAAGGAGCGGCGTGGGGGCATCTTTGGTAAACCTGCAAAACATTCGCAACTAATCCTTAAATTCGCTTCATTACCACAGTTATTCGACTTTTTGGTGAGCTAGTGTTCAAGAACTGTGTAAGAAATGCGAGAAACTGGTTTGTGAAGTGGTGAATGCAAAAAGAAAAAGAAAGGGGTTCAGTCTGGGACACCCTGTATTGTCCTCCAGTGATAATTGTCGGATTCCACTCCTCGTTGAGATGATGGTCGATTTGTGATCAAAACGTGTGATTTCTCCCTTCTTTATCACACTTCAACCAGCTTTGTATCGGAGTGGCAAGAAAAACTTGAGCGGGTCCTGCCCAATTGTTGGACTTTTTGCTTAAATTCTGATTTCATTAAGTCTATTGTCATGTTACAACTTTTGAAAAAACACCAAGTAAAAAAAGCATAGTGTCCTAATGGGTGAAAAATGCGAAGTGAAAGGTCTGATCTTTGTGACTATGACTCATATTCTCTGAGAAATAGGAAAATACAGATATTCTGACGAATTAACCTTCTTAGAAGATGAATTTAGTTCACTTGAAGCAAAACATGAACGTGAAATGTGTTTAGAATTGTCCCCTTTTTTGGTTTTGAAGGCGTCTCAACCTTCTCTGTTCTCTGCGCCACCTATTCTCTTCCTCTGAAAATATGTAAACTGTGAAAATGAAAGCAAAAGAAACTTTTGTCGGATTCTTCCCCATTTCTTCGGATCACGTGCTTCAGATGCCTTATCCATTCTCTCTAAATCTTGAGACTGTCATTTCGAGATGTCTCCTCCATTTGAGTCAGCATTTGTGCGGTTAGCTCTTGAGTTGAACGGTATGTTCTTCCAGTCATTCCAAAACCCGGGATTCTTCGAAAACCCGGGACAATACCCTTTCGAGTCATTGTTTGTCACCCTTAGTCCAGATTTCTCCGGACCCATAAAGTTTTGGGTCTCACTTTTTTTTCGTGACAGTTCATCTCCACCACATCAATCACTTGAGGTTGAAATCGAACCTCTAAAATAGGATCCCTGGCAGGGGGAGCCTATTTCAGAGTCTTTTTTTTGACCCCCAAAAATTTGAGTCCTTAACATTTCAACTTCGGGCTCGAAAACTTCATGACCTCATATCTCTGCGCCAGTTCAAGTTTTTTCTTTTTCGTTTCATTTCTGATGGTTTGGGATGTTAATCTCTCGAAATGACAATTTTTTCTTATGTGTAATGGTTCTTGTCGGCTTTCCTAATTTCATTTCATTCTTCAACCAACTTTCACAGGTATTGATCTCGGTCAAAACCAAAAAAGGGGACAATTCTAAACACATTTCACGTTCATGTTTTGCTTCAAGTGAACTAAATTCATCTTCTAAGAAGGTTAATTCGTCAGAATATCTGTATTTTCCTATTTCTCAGAGAATATGAGTCATAGTCACAAAGATCAGACCTTTCACTTCGCATTTTTCACCCATTAGGACACTATGCTTTTTTTACTTGGTGTTTTTTCAAAAGTTGTAACATGACAATAGACTTAATGAAATCAGAATTTAAGCAAAAAGTCCAACAATTGGGCAGGACCCGCTCAAGTTTTTCTTGCCACTCCGATACAAAGCTGGTTGAAGTGTGATAAAGAAGGGAGAAATCACACGTTTTGATCACAAATCGACCATCATCTCAACGAGGAGTGGAATCCGACAATTATCACTGGAGGACAATACTCTACTGATCACATCTTCTCTCTTTGGAGGAGGAGACAGATTGTGATGGCCGCAATCAGAAGTGCCTTTGGAGACACCTCCATCAAACATCTCGATTTCCACTTCACCACACTATTTTTGTTTCATATTTGAAAAATGGTTGTTTTTCAATTGTGTGAAGTGTTCTTGAAAAAAGTGGAAAACAACATCAGAGAAGCAATTTTTGAAAAGTTTCAAAAGACTATGGTTGATTCCCCGACCATGAATGTTGAGATCTTGGTGACTGAATTTTCTTGGAGGAGTTCTAACGAGATTTTTGCATTTCGTGTCACAAACGTCCACTGCGTGCCTGCCAGTGTGACAATTTCGAAAAAAAGTAAATGAGACGACAATTACAACGTCACCGTCGTTGAGGCGTCATAAATGTGAGCCACCCTAGTCTCCACTGGTTTTCGGCAACCATCGAGCAAGTTCTACCCCAATTTTTGGACCAGGTTAGTCAGAGATGGAAGTTGAAAGGGGACAATCATTGTCTTCACTCTCGAAGAAGAAACGTAGTTTCATCTCAAAGGCCGCCTACGAAACACTAAAACGTCTGTGGCCAGCTGATCCGGATGAGTTGCTTTTGCATCTCATCCTGAAGAGAACAAGATGTCCGTCCGTAAAAGAGTCTTTGGATCGGGAGGATAAAGGTTCGCCTGATTTGTTTGTTGATTCAATGATCCTCACAAAAAAATCAGAGAGGAGACGACATCCGCTTAGTTGAAGAGTGCAGGATTCGAAAAGCCTCGAGCTGGCTATAACTCTGCAAAAAAAGCACTGCAAAAAGGGATTACATCCTCAGGAGAAACAAACCAAGCCACCTCCTTCAAAAACTGGTTTGACATCAGAAGAAGCAGTACTGTTCAAACAACTCATTCTTCATCACTCAAGTGAGAGCTGTCGTTGTCAAAAAGTTGGCGATGGTGATCCCTCGCTTTACATGAAAGAAAGAAGACTAAACATGAGAAAATGGACACAATGGAAAGTGCTAGAGTCAGAATCTGGGTTGAAGATGGCAGGCAGCATATTTGGTCATCTCACAATTGACATCAAACAACCAAAGAACCGTATACTGGTTGACCCGATGATCGACCATATCACATTTTCACTTTTTTCTTCATTTTACTCATCTGTTTTGTTCTTTCTTCAAAAAAATGTGTTGAAAGAAGGGTTAGAAGTGAAATGAGCGAGAAATTGAAAAAGAAAACAATTTGTGGGGAGCGGGAAAATGTTTTTCCGGCGAATGGTAGTTCCAGGATTTTGACTCCCACTTTGACCACACTCTGCTATGGTGAATGGCAAAAGTATCAAAGAACATCCGAAAGACTGCGGAAGCCTGCCATTGCGGTACCAAGACAGTACAAAAGTACATCGACACCATTGCCATTCGTCACCAATCATCAAAATCGCGAAAGAAGGTCAAGTCTAAGCTGATAAGCCCGTCCCTAATATCAAGAGCAAAGAGTATCATACATATCACGACAATCCATACATGGACCGAGCTAAAAGAAAGGCTGCGTAACAAATGATGTCTTCGTCACTTCATTTGTCGGCTGAAGGCTGCCAGGGTGAAGCTAAAGAATCATCGATACGCTCCAGCCTTCAAAGAGGTTCATCTTCACCCCGGAGTCGGTGAATGGCTCAACGTACTCAGAAATCGTTGCTCAATATCTAGGAAATGATTCAAGGAATGGAAATACTGAAAACCGGATCCTTCTTTCGGATAATGCCCCCTGGCATAAAGCAAAAGTTGCAATGAATCCATTGAAAAGCGCAAAGATCGACATCCAGTTCATTCCCCCACTTTCCCCAGATATGAATCCCATTTAAAACGTTTGGGCATGGATGAGTGACAGGATATACAAGGGCGGAAAACAGTATTTATCGAAAGAAGAGCTAAAAAAGGCAATCGAAGATACCTGGAATGACCTGGATCAATCGACAATCAATAGACTATGTCGGTCCTTCGGAAGTAGAGTGGGACAGCTGATTTGTAAGAACGGTCAGCTGACCAAGTATTAGTGCTCCAAACACAAATCTGAGTGTGGTCGAAGTACACGTCAAAGATCAGTGACCCCATTTTTGAAACTTTCGATTTCCTGCCGCTCCGACAAACAATCGGACAATACAGTTTCATTTCTGGTTCACTAACACACTGTTTTTTGAAATTGGAGTTGAATAATTGGGAAAGTGACAATATATGGAAAAATAAAAGCAGTGAATTGATGTGGTCGATCATCAGGTCAACCAGTATACGTCTGACAGAGGTTCGGAAAGAGTTTGGGAGGCTGAGATATGATGATCTGAAGAAAAGATATGAATTAATGATAGAAATTCAGGCATTGGAGTTCCACGTGACAGCTGCAGATGATGAACGATGGGTGGCTCAATTGTGAGGGGAAAAAGTCGGTGAGAGGGGAAAATCTCGATGGGAGGGGAAAAACTAAGTCAGAGGGGAAAAACTCGGTGAGAGGGGAAAAACACGGTGGGAGGGGAAAAACTCGGTGGGAGGGGAAAAAAACCGGCCGGAGGGGAAGAATCTCAAGGACAAGGGGATTGAAGCGAAATCAGTTTTTGATCGTGCATGGTTTGGTGAGGTAGAATGGTAGACTTCCACTCCTCGGACCCAGGTTCGAAGTCGGTCGTCGTCATTCTTTTTTCATTTATGATCATTTTTGGTCATTCATCACAACTTCATTCTCTTTTCATTTTTACACATTTGGAGAGTTTCCGAATGACTGGTGACGGTGATCGTGTGATCCTGTGCGAACTGTCTTTGATTCTCAGATTTAAACATCATTCTCACAAAATAACCTAATCTACTGCATGTTAACGAAATCTTTGATTAGACTTCTTCATCCTTTCTCATCCAACTCTCTTTCTTTCCAAGATTTGTGTAAATCTCAATGAAATGATGCAAATAATATATGAGCGTGGAAAAAAATCAAATTTTACTGAATTCAGATTTAGTTGTTGAGTACACATAAGAAAGGTGAATTTATAGATTTCAAGCCTGATCGCGCATGAAATGGCCTTTCTAAGATCAGCACATTTTTGCACACTTTTTATTGCAAAACAAGTTCAAAGACAGGGAAAGGATGGAAAACAACAAAAAAAGAGGTCTCTATGTGAAACAATGGACAAAATACATCCATTAAAGAGAAAAATTGAAAAAACGTGAGATTTCAGAGTTGATCGTGACAACTTCTATGTTTTTATGAAATTGAAAAAAGTTCAGAAATGATGTATTTAGGGATGATAAACGAAGAAAGATAATTTTTTAGGAGAATTACTGCGTCAGTACGATTTTGTGACGCGAGGATTATTTCATTGAGAACTACACATTTGTGTGAAATGGGACCCAACTTTTGTATCCTTCCTAATTTTTTGGAGACCACTAATCACTCATGACTATTTCAGAAATAGTGTCCATTAAACGTGAAAATGCTTTAATATCCAGAAATCGAACACTGACAATGAGACTTTTTCTCCACAAAAAATTGTAAAAGTATTTTAGCCCGCACTGTTGTTGAAATAGAGGTTAATGTTCTCCAAAATTCTAGTTGTCGAGATGACATTCCTTTTATTTGAGTAAATTGGCATCAACGGAAGATCTTCACTTTTTGATAAAAGGAGAGTGAGGAAATGAGAAAAGAATGTCAGACTATTGCATTCGAAGTCAAGAAGCTGGCGTAGTCATCAACGCTGATCTTCGGATGTGTAGCGATAATTGGAGGCGGTTTCACCCCGTGGAAACTCGTCAGTAGAAAGTGCTAAATATGGTGTGTAACTGATTAATACTGTTCATCGTTATCAATTCCAGAAAATTAGAAACTTCCACTGAAGCGATCGTGAGATAGGGATGGCTCATTTCACGAGTGACTGCCGCACTTGAGCCTGTTTTATCTGACGATATTGGATCGATTATGGAAGAAAAAAAGAGAATACCCTGTTGATGAAGATATGCTTTACTCTGGAAGTGCTTGATACAGTCTTCTGTCCGCGATCCCTCCAACCCAGTTTGTCTTTTCCTTGTTTCCGTGATGTTTCGGAAATTCCTTCAAGTATATTGTTCCTGTAAGACAGGTCTACAATAAAAGTCTAAAAATGAAGAAAAGCGAGCAAAATAATGAAAAAAGACAGATCAACCAATGAAACAAGAAAATTTGTCCAGACCACCTTTGATCCGTCGCAATCCCGCTTCGGTTCGATTCTGTTCTTTCATCATCTATTCATTCTTCTTCACTTTTGGGTTTCGGTTTGGTAATTCGCGTGTTTTGTGAAGCCCAAAAAATGAAATATGGGTAACATGGCTCTGTGATTTAGAAGCGAAATTGAGAAATGGACAACGGAAAGTTGCATGACACAATTTCAGGAGTGTAATTATGGAGGGAACAAAGTTTAGAAGATTGGGTCCCATTTCACACATTTGTTCAGGACGAGGCCCACATTCTCGATCGCTTCTCCAATCCACATCCTCTGCTTCTCCTCAATCGCTTCGATCTCATATTCGGTCATCTTGAGATCGTGTCCATGCAATTGGCTATTCCACCTTTTCTTGGTCACGTTGCTGTGATCAGCTCATCGTCGTTCGCGAAGGTGCATGTTGAATGGACGAATGAGGGCTGAGAGGACAGAACATTGATTTTTGTCATCTCGTCCTCTGTCACCATCGTGACATCATCTTTCGGAAGGTTGCGATTTCGTCACGTGACTTTGTACCATTTCTGGTCTCAACTCGGCTCGTCCTCGATGTAAGCCTTTTTGAATGATTCGTGAGTCATTTGTGCCCTCCTTCCGATCGGTGCATCTGATCGTGGAACAATGGAGTTCATGCTGGCTTGACGAGTTGGGATGGGATTCTGACGCCGTCCCTGATATGTCGAATGCTGTTCGAGTCTCGACATGACTCTCGGCCTCATGAACACTTCGCTCGAAGACTGGAAGGCAGAATGCCCGGAAGTGATTCGATGTGGGGAGCGGGTAATGGAAGTTGATTTTTCGGAAGACTGTGCCGACACACTCGAACAGACAAGAAATCACCAAGATGGACGATTTAAAACTGACGGATCCGATGATAGTCACTCGATGTGACGATGGCTGGGAACGAATGTGAGGATACTGCAACCTGTTCGATCTGAAATGGATCGTCGAAACCAACTCACTCGAATGACTCAACACTGATTTCTGCAGGCTTCCCTCGGGTGCTGGGACTTCTGTGATTGCTGGACTGTCGAACAACCATCTCCAATCCCTCCAATTGTCCAGAAATTGCTTCCTCTTCAGTCTTCGTCGTTCTCATCATGGCAGTCGTTGGTTGTCACAGCGTCAACGGTGATGTCTCCACATCATTTCTGGGGTCCGTGAACGATGCAGTGTGACCAGATTGTCTTTCTCAATATCGACTTTTGGACGATCTCAGAAAGTAATCTCGTTTTTCTCGTCGAAATGGGATGTGCCCCTCATTCCCGCCTCTTGCCCGCATTCACAAGACGATTTACAATCGTCTTTTTTCAACGATCAAGTTGTATTCGATGCCGATCTCTTCTTCTCAACTGGCGCGACACGATCGCAGTTTCCACTCTAAATTAGCGATATTTAGTGAAATTCCACTCATTTATTTTACTGCATGATTGTGGCATGGACTGTCTGCTTCTTTTTCGCCTTCTCTGCGTCTTGCTTCGGAGAAGGAATGGAATGGACTCATCACAATTCTGAAGCAATCGCCCGTCCTTGCGACTGGTCATTTTTCTCGTCGTGACGACGAAAGTGTGATTATTTCGATCACTCTATCTCTTCCTAGTGTCACTTTTCGTGAAACAACTCCACCACTGTTTCACAACCTTCAAATCACCCCTCCCCCCATTTCACTCATTCGAACACCTCCTCAACTTCACCTACTCTCCCACTGTCATTCAAAACCCACGGCCCCAATACTTCTGGATCGAACGTTCTTCACAAAATCCGCTGTTGCCGTTCGCGACAACCCACCCCCTCGAACTGAATTTGAGTTGAAATTCGCCCCCATCCGCTGGCCGGATGTTCCCGATTATCTGCAGAATATGGGAAGGCGACTTGGGATGCGTTGAACACTGTCGTTGAGACTCAGTTGATTGATGAAACAGACGGGACGAACAATACTTTGTGGTTGAGACGGAGTGAGACAGGAAGGGAGAAGCGGTGCTTTTGTGTGTACTTGGCGGGGCGACAGTTTTGAGAGGTCGATCTGTGGAACTTGAGTGGGATGGTGATATGGACACTGAGAGTGTTGTTTGGCCTTACCTGGCTTGACTACACACTATTTGTGGATTGTGGGAGACAGCCCCAACAGACAATGAACTGGCTGGAGTCTTCGTGGATGATGAGAGTTGACAAGGAGTACGATTGGCTGAGTTGGTTGTGGATGACAAGACAGTTGTGGGTGATGTGGATGATGAGAAGTTGGTTTGAAGAAAAGGGAGATGACGAGTGTTGGAAAGAAGAACAAATGCTGCGCGAAGTCCTTCCTCGAATGAACTCGCTGATTGCTTAGGAAGGGAAACAGAACAAGACGTCACTGCTCGTCGCTCCCGAACCACCGAAAGCGCAGACAGATCAAACACTCGCGCCTCGCCCATCGCCACTGCACTCCTCGAACAGGCAGTTGGACGATGAATGGTATTTGGTTGGAACTGGACGAGAAATGCCGACGCAAGCAGTACTTTCGCAAATGAAAGAAATCGAGCACAACAACAAGAAATAAACGAAGAACAAGAGATCGGCACAGGAAAGCCTTGTGAATCGCAACAGGCATGGCACAGTGGTGGATTGAAGTCGAGGAGCCGGTGAAGTCGGAGGGAAGAGGGAGAATGAACGAAGGTGACTGTGTTTTGGCTGGCGTTGAAGAGAAGAACGCGGTGACACGAGCGAGAACCCAATCTCAACTTGAGAAGTGGTGACAGAGCGGTGGATGCCGTCTCCGACGAAACCGACGCCAACACAGCTCGTGCGTCGAGGGAGTGTCGGCTGGCTGTGGGCCGGAAGAGGCAGCGATGGGAGGGGATTTGGGAAATGGAGACAGAGTGTGCTGAAGCAGGGTGAGACGGACGGAGGAAGGACGAATCGGAAAGATGATTCTGATTTGACGGAGTGAGAATGGAAGGATCTCAGAGAGCCCGCAGGCGGATGGGACATCTAGAAGCATCGATCGCTGGCATGACAAGGGAAGGGAGATGGAAGCGTCGCGAGTGATGTTGGGGTGTGTGTGTGTCGGAGTGAGCAGGCATCGCATTTTGAGGGAGTTGCCCAGTCCACACTCCAGCTATTCCTACCTCTCGATCGCACACACTTGCCATTCTCGGTTGGGCTGAATTGGACGCACCACAACATCGTTAGGGAGAGAGCACGCATCGTGATGGTGATGGATAGCGAGATGGACATGGACTGGCTGGGGAGGAAGGGACGAGTTGAGAGAGGAGGAGACGAGGATGGCAGACACTTTGGCGTTGACGAGAACGATAGGATTTGGTGCGAGGAGCTGGGCATCGTTCATGGCAACGCGAACAACATGCACTCAGATCATCAACCAGTTCGTTGCGACTACAGGGTGAGCCAAAAGTAACCTTCATCCCACAATTGTGTTTTTATGTCATCTTTTCGAAAACAAACATCAAATAGAGATCGTTGTCGCTATACTGTTTGCTCACCACCTCATTCACTGATTTCTTTCTAATCAACTTCAGTGCAGTGTACGAATGAAGTCAGATCGTTCGCATGTCCCGATTTCTGACAAAAAACGAACGAGAATTCAGTTAAGCTTTAATGATCACTCTCTTCATATTTCACGTCTTGAAACTCTCTTTTTTAACTTTTGTCGAAAAAGGCTTTGATCGGCCCCTAGAGAAGGTTACTTTTGGCTCACCCTGTACACAAATCGACACATTAAACACGGTACGTATTAGGAGAAAGGACAACAGATGATAAATTTACATCATAG
Source organism: Blattamonas nauphoetae (assembly GCA_033064195.1). NCBI lineage: Eukaryota > Preaxostyla > Oxymonadida > Blattamonas > Blattamonas nauphoetae. The sequence continues at coordinate 166,009 of JARBJD010000076.1, forward strand.
ATTTCATTAACATGCAGTAGATTAGGTTATTTTGTGAGAATGATGTTTAAATCTGAGAATCAAAGACAGTTCGCACAGGATCACACGATCACCGTCACCAGTCATTCGGAAACTCTCCAAATGTGTAAAAATGAAAAGAGAATGAAGTTGTGATGAATGACCAAAAATGATCATAAATGAAAAAAGAATGACGACGACCGACTTCGAACCTGGGTCCGAGGAGTGGAAGTCTACCATTCTACCTCACCAAACCATGCACGATCAATAGTCTGTCAAATACCCGGACCTTGTCAAAAACCCAGTCCTTCTGGCAGAAGAGGTATATCTGATCAAACCGCTCATTCAGATCTCGGGAAATACACGGTATTATGCAAATTCATAAAAGGTAATCATTTATGATGACGAGAAACAATGAAATGAGGAGTTAGTGAACGATATTAAGGTGAAATGAATGAGAAATTTAGATGTCAAGTTTATCTCTGGATCTCCGCATATCGTGACTGTGCAGAAGCGGAAATCCAGAGATAGAACTCCCGTTCCAAAATAATTAGAATGAACCCGTGAGGTCCGGGTTAATTCTCAATTCCTGAAGAGATAAGGATGAAGTAGACAAACCGGACCAAAACGAGAAGAGTTCGTTTTTCTTCCTCATATATCATAAATGTTCTAAAGAAAGTGATGGAGATGTGAATAAAGTGGAAAAGAAAAGGCATACAGCGATGTTACGACGCCATTCCTGACATCTTGTAAATCATTGAGTGATGGTTCTAGGGAAGAGAATTAAGAATGAAAATGAAGATTTCACATACAAACCATCTTATTTGAGTTTGGAGATGTTCGAAATTCGATAATGAAAGTTCGTTCGTGGAATGAAAATGATAGATCCCACAGATTGGTCCTTTCGTTCTGAACGTTGTGAATTGTGTCAATCGGCCATCATACCCACAGAATTGTTATTCATTAATTCAATAAAAACAAAATAAAACACACACGTCGATGAACTGAGGGAAATTGATAGATTAGTTAAAAATATCACTGAGGTCGTCGGTAGATTGTTGTATGAGGCCATTAAATGAAATGGAATCGGGGTCAATGAGGATGGGAGTCGGGGTTATGTTGGGCGGATAAGTTTGGGGGAGTTTGTCGACAACCACTGATGGATTGAGTGGATATATTCCAGTCTTTCGGAAAGATGACCGAATAGTTTGAGGTGATAATGCAGCATGCAAGCCCTCCTGGAGATTTCGAGTAAAGACTTCCCGACGACTTTCCACCTTCGTACTAATTGTAATGTCTGGAGGAATCACAGATAAATGTTGCTTTAGAATCGCATTTACATACTGGTCCAAAGGTTGTAATATACTTGTTGTGTGAGACGGCGGACATAGAACGTCAATAAGATTGTCACGGCATGCTGTCAGGACTTTTTCGGAAAGATGTGCTTTCATCATATCCATCTGTAAAATATTGTGGGCGGAGTCCAGCATTATATCTCTTCTTCTTCTAATCATGGAGGGAAGGATTGATTCAAAAAAAAGTCGTTCGAAATGAGCAGTTGAGCCAGTCTTATCTTGTGTGGGACAAAATCGGATGTAGTACGACTGGATTGCGAGGTATTCTGCTGGAATTGTTGTCCCTTCGTAGGAAATAGTTGATGGGTAGTGTGTTCCGTCAGCAGAGATTAATAGAAGAGCAGAAGTTTTTGGAGGAAGGATCGGTTCGAGTGCTGAAGGTCGCGGAGAGTCGTCCGAAGTGACAACTTTAGCTGGGGTTGCCCTGTCAATATGCATATGGGTCTCATCCAAGTTGAAAATGAGGGAAGGATGATAGCGATGCAAATTGAATAATTGTTGGACACGTTCAAAAAAAGGTTGAATACAATCCTTGGTACAATGAATTAGGCGGCCGATGGGATATGTGATGGGTCGAATAAATGAAAGTTCTTTTTGCAGCTTGATAAAATAATAGGGCCACGTTCGACATAGTCCCTGGATGTTTTCTGGAATCGCTTCGGCTGGATGAAGAATTGTCAATGCCAATAAAATAAAAAATTGTGGGTTATCATACTTCGTTTCTGATTTCTTTTGCGTTGAGGTGGGTATTATTGTGGGCATGTTCCAGTATGTTTTCTTTGAGTCTGAGTTGTTGAGGAGGGGTCAATTTTGGAGGGCGTCTTGGCTTCCCCACAATTCGATTAGTCCGCTTCGCCTTTTTTGCTCGTTTGAATGCAGAAGCGCTCATAAACTTCTGAGAGATTAGAAAATTTCTGGGAATGCCCTCCCTCTCAGAAATAGCAAATACTTTTGCGTTCTCAGATGGATAGTCCTCCGTATCTTCTTCCATCAAACGCAAAACATCGGTTGTCGAGAACTGTCGTTTCACTTTCCGAATGGGTTCCATGAAAAAAAAAGTTATGGGTTTGATCGATCCTCATTTGGTCATATGTTCACCCTGCAGTCTGTTTTCTCCCATATTTCTCATTTTCACAATTTTTATTGATCAGAAAATAGAAATGGGGACATCAAAAATTTTGATTCCCATAGTCGAAAAATAAGGTCCGGTTTTTTGACAGACTAAAAAACTGATTTCGCTTCAATCCCCTTGTCCTTGAGATTCTTCCCCTCCGGCCGGTTTTTTTCCCCTCCCACCGAGTTTTTCCCCTCCCACCGTGTTTTTCCCCTCTCACCGAGTTTTTCCCCTCTGACTTAGTTTTTCCCCTCCCATCGAGATTTTCCCCTCTCACCGACTTTTTCCCCTCACAATTGAGGTACCCATGAACGATCAGCAATTCGTAATATGACAAACACCCTCCAAGTGAATCACTTTCAGGTGATCGGAGACTTTTAGGAAAACTGGAAGATTCCCATCTCTGCCGAGGAATCTCAGAAGGATTTCTTAACCAAACAACAGTTGACAGATCTTTGCTTCGTCGTCTATTCAATGGATGAAAACGGAAAACAAAACAGACATGTGTATCATTTCATCTCAACAATCCTTAACCCTAATTCTGCATTCGTCTGCGAGGCGATGAACGACTTGTTGGGAAAAAGCATCTTTGATCATGCCCAACATATCTTTATCTCGTCCGGTTGTGGACCCCTTGTACAAAATACGCACGTTCAGTACTTCCTACTCTCGGACAACCAACTCTGAATCCGTCCACAACTACATCGATCATTCATTCTTTTGAACACCACGGAAAATCAATTTTCGACGCAGAATTCGGACATATGACCAGAGCAATCAGACTTCATCCACCACACAATCCAATCGATACATGTGACGGTTTTGTTGCACATTTTCGAAACACAAAGCCGAGCAGTTATGAAAGATGGACTTCTTTACGCAAGCTCATCAGCGACGATCCCACGAGAAAACTGGATGCAAAGTACTATCAGAATGGTGTAGGTCATGAAAGAGATTTCCGCGGCGTTCCAATCGGTAGTCTCAAGGACTCCAAAACCGACTACCGGGCAGCAAATCGACATTCTCAGTCCGACAGACAGGGATGATGGAATTGAGGGAGGATTGGAAGGCACAGAACCGCATGGGGAGTTTGGAATGGTAGAGATGACGAGAGAGGGAATTCGATTCGAGTTAAAGTCGACGGCGAAGGAGAAGGAGGGACTGAGGGAGACGATCACGGAGGAATTGAGAGAAGGGAGTTAAAGGGAGGTTCACAATTCAGCAGTACAGTGTTGGAACACGACATTCGTAATTGGAAATAAAGACGGGACGTGGTGGAGAATTCTGGACTGGGGAAGAGTAAACCAGCACGTAATCCAGACTTCAATCAATATTGATACGGTTCCTACAATCGCAAACCGCACCGACAAAGTCAAACTGACACGTTTTACAGATGAAACGCACATTTTGAACCCATAGTTTCTCGACAAAAAGGAATGAGAAAAACCGTGTTGCTTTTTTTGAGCAGCTTTTGTCGAGATCTTTACTAGAACACTGCATTTTATTTGATTCAAAACGTTTTTTGTTCGATGTTCCGTGTGAATCAAATACTTAATGATGGTATCACCAATTAGTTCCATGTCATCAATTCGTGCTTTTTTTCTGGAAAACCTAATATTGGTCACTTCTAGAAGAGAGACGAACAACACAAGTACGTCCAATCAAAAGTCAGGAATCCACCTCACCCTGAAAACGAAAATGGAGCAAGTCGAGACTCGAAAAATCTATGCTTTTACGCAATCCATCTCACAATTCATTGTATTGTTTCAGCTAAAATCAGTTTTTCACGAAAGAGAATCCGCAGAAAAATAACATCAAAACATTATATATGTGTCATTAACCCGGTCCGTGTCACCAACCCGGAACATGGGGTTGAAATAAACCGTTTTGGTCAAACTAAGAAAAAAATAAAATTTGAGAATTTTCTATCGAGGCGAATCGGAGAAAACCTCAAAATACTGTATACAGCAGGAACACATAGTTTTTTCAAACTTTTTCAGCTCGAATCTCCACAACCAGATATCCGTTTTAAACCAAATAAAAAGCATTTTTATCGTGAATATATCGAAAAAAGACTCGACAAAAAAATAAAAATTGTTTTCCCAAAAAAATTTTGGTCGAGAAAAATGACGTTTTTTCACAACTTTCCAAATACCCAACATTTTTTTTCAAAATTTTTTCAAAAAAAACTTTTCTCGAAAAAACCGTTTCTGTGGAAAATTTCATCAAAATTGGTCCACAGGTTGTGGAGATATGATTTGGACACACTACCAAAAGGGCTTTAAACGAGGTTTTTCGAGGTTTTCTCTGATTCGCCAAGATAGAAAATTTTAAAAAATTCATTTTTTTCTTTGTTTGACCAATATGGTTTATTTCAACCCCATGTTCCGGGTTGGTGACAGATTCGGGTTAATGACACATCTATTAAATGAGAAACATCCAGTTGCTGTCCAAGTAGTTTCGCGGAAGAAATTCTCTCAAACCGCTTCCAGTTTTCACTGGATGTCATCATACGACAGCAACAAAAAGACCTCATGACGAGCAAGGATACAGCTGGCGAAGAGTGAAAACAAATTCTACATCCTCCCATCCATCAAAACAAAATCGATTGTGTCCTCTTGAGAAAGAAACGTCAAAAACAACTGAAATGATGAGATGAAAACGATTTTCTCAATTTATTTGCAGGAGAAGAAAGTTGGATTTATCATGATGATGCAACTGGTTAGCTTCTGATACACAAAAATTAGGATGGCATTCCTGAAATCCCATCGAAAACCCACAACAGACAAAAGTTCTTTATCACAATCTACTTTGGAGTCCTTTAAACACCAATACTGGATATACTGTCCCAAAATGCAACGATGAACGCGGTTTACCGTCGAGATCGAACCTTCACCAACCACTCTCAATACAAAGAGCTTTTCTCCTGATCTTCTTAGTAGTATGAAAGATGAAAATCGATACCTACCGATAGCGCAATTCGTATGGAATCATCCTTCTTTGCTAACTGTTCGGATATCTGCAGTTGAGGATCGGGTAATAACCTTGCGTCGACCACAGTTGCATCCCCCAGACAAGAAGAAGAATGGAAAGAACCGACAGTCCCGCGTTGGATCGAAGAAGCGAGGTTCAACAGAGGCCGAAGTTGTAGAATCCAGAATAAAAGCGAAGGAGCGGAAGAAACATTGACTCCGGACGTCATCCAGCCCCAGAAAGACAACCACTCTACGTGTCCTCCTCCCCTTGTTCATTTCTGGAGTGAACTACCTTAGACAGATCTGACTACTGCTACAGTCGCCATCACATGATTTCGCGATTGTGTCACACAATATTAGCCTTTTCTTTTCCCTTTATTCTCTTTTTGTCACCACTTCATGTCGATCCAGCTATTCGACATTCCTCCTTTTTTCCAGGAAAACGGGACACGTGATCTGACCCAGAAAGTTGAGAACCGCTGGACAAAACAAATGAGAATGTTTTCTGTGAAATGGGATAAATAAATCTTAAATTGAGAGCAGGTATCGATTCAGAAATGAAGGAAAACAGTGAAGAACAGGTGTGGAGTTGAAAATGAACGAATCAAAACCCCCACAAAAAGGACTTGAAAATACCATCGAATGGTTCCTTGTATACTCTCAAAAAAAGTCTGTCCTTCTCTTTCCATTCTCTTTTCCCCTTTTGTTGACTCAAGCAAGATGAAAACCAAAACCACATGTGAAGAAAGAGATCCTTCCTCAAAAGATGGCTGGTTGGTCTGTCGTACCCCTTGCAAGATGAATCCTCAAAGGTTAAACCACGATTCTGAGCTTCTTGAAATCGTGGCAGAAGTAATCAGGACTTCAATGAGAAGGACAGAGGACATACATTCGTTGAACAAATCCGCCAGTGGATTCCGTGATAGATACCAATATCGAAGGTAATCACTTCAAAACACCAAACAGAAACTAATCAAACACTCATTACGGTTTGATAGTCAAACAATCATGATCACCAATGAACTTGTTTCCACCATGTCTAGATCTATTGACAACAGAGAATTTCTGGCTTCAAAATGAAAGAGAACCTGAAAAAAACTCATATTGAAACAGTTGACAAACCGAGACTTGTCAGTAGAAGCATATGGTAGCAGGATCCACTCATCCAATTAGATCTTCACTCTTGACGCTGATAATGATCATTGATTGAATTCTTGTCAATAATGGATCCTCGACTCATTGTTGATAATGAGGAACACTTGGTGGGCATTGGAGATTAACCCATTCTCTTTTTCATTTTCACTTCACGCAAGATCAACCACTTTTTCGGGTTTGTCGAATACTAGCAGATGTAGAGCAAAGGATAATAAAGAAAAAGTATGTGAAATGAAAGAGTGTAATTTCGTCCTTGATCCGCGAACCCACGTGACAGCGACTGTACTTGTGGAAGAACTACTTCTTGGACTCTTCCTTCGCTATTGGCACTATCCAATTTTCTATAAAATCTGCTATCATTCGGAATTGGTTACCTTTCATTATCTCCAGTGTCCCTGAGCCTCATGACGATGTAAGTCTAAGCGGTGTTGATGAAAACAAAGAGAAAAAATCAAGCCAAAGGTGATGAACAATACCTGATCTCCCAAACAATACACATATCCACCAAGATAACGATTCTCCCAAAAAATTCATAAAACCTAGAACAGAGCGAGTGATCCTCAGAAATGTACCTCATGTGATTGACAGTTACCTAAAAACCATCTGTCATTAACAGAAAGTCAAATAGAAGCGGGGCCTTGGCTCGGTCCAACGTTTTTCACTTGATAGTCTTGTTCTTGAAAGGGATGAATGGAGAAAAAAAGAAAGAGGTGAAAAAAGTTGTTGGAAAATCGAAAGATTTTGTTGAATAGCGATAGACAGTTGGTCATGGAACACTCGCCCATATCCATGGTCAAAAAAAGATCAACGTTTTCAAAAAAGTGTCACTATTGTCGAAGTAAACATTAAGTCACGACGTCATCACCGCCGTTTTGTTCCAATTCTCCTGAAGAAGGATCCTTCTTCTCTCTTCTCATTCCAGCAACACGGGCGCAGCTCGAATCAAATGATCAAGGAATACAGGTTGAAAACAGCGGACCACTCCTACCAGAAACAAACGTCACCAGAGCTGACCCGGCAAGAAAGTAGTTCGGAAGACAAGGAGGAACCGGAGCAGCCATTTTTTTCTATCCTTCCACTACCTAGTCCAGCTCCACAGGAAGCAAGTCAGCCCAGAAATCAAGAAGAAAGTTCGCAAGCCCCAACAACAAGTGCCGTAGTCGGAACAGAGAGCGGACAACCAAGGCCGGGAAAGGTGCTGTAGATTCTGCTACGGGTTTTTCAGCAGATTCTACGGAGTCAACAGGCACGAGAAAACCTGCTGGCACAACCCGAACTCCAAGTACGTACAAGCCCAGAAAAGCCAAAAAACCACGAAATCACCATGAACTAATCAAGGACGATGACTCTCTCTTCCTAAACTTTTTTCCTTTTCTTCCCATCTCTCCCATCATCATGTCGATCTACATGTTTTTTTTTAAAATGAACACGGAGAGCTTGATGGAAAGAAAGTGGTCGAGGTGATCTCTTCAAAAAAGTGACGTTGTTGTTTTTCGGTCATCTTAACACAACGAAAAAGCATGTAAAAAACTTTAATTCAACCAATAAAACAAAATCCACAAAAAATGGTGTTTCAACTATCAAATATTCAAAAAAGTATGGCAATAATATCAAAGCTCCTCCTCCACCATGTTTGCAACCGTCACAAAACCCTTCCATCTTGAAGTGCTCTTGAGCCACTGCGCAATTGACCTGCCTGTAGTCCAAGATCCTCCTCCATGACCCGTCTCCTTTTTGAATCACGAAGGTGGGGTTCCAACATCAGATGTCCTCCACTGTCACCTCCTTGATCACTCCACCCTCGAGCTCCTCTTTGATGGCCCCCTCCAAGCCCTCCTCTTCTCTCATGGAGAGACGCAACTCGAACGGTTGAGTGAAGAACATTGGAGCAACGCCGTCTGACCAATCGATCTTGATTCCCTGCCGAATCACAGCCCCGAGACCATAGTCCACCCACTCTCGCCAAAAATGACTGGCCCTCCCTTCTCGATCCGCAATACCCTCTTCCATGTTTTCCAGTCCGCCATCGGGTCCCCGATGAGGATTAATTGGCCATTCCACATCCCTGTGATGATCGAAGTTCTGAAAGGCAACTGGTGTACAGTGACTCCCAGACTTGTGAAAAGACTAATCGAGCAATTGGTAACTTTCTATCGCTAATTACCACCTCATGACGATATTCTTGCGATTGCTTCTTCCTTTGAACGGTTTCACCTCAATTTTATCCAAATCGTGATTCTTCGACGAAACATGAAAAATGGGGGAGATCGGCTTTCAAAAGTAAAAACCAAGAGGATTCACCTTCAAACCGTGTCTCCAACAAAGAGGGTGCGGTGAGCTTGAATGTTTTTGACACAACATTTTGCCACCAACTCAGGATCAAGCTTCTTCGGTAGGAGTGATCGACCCTTACATTGAATTCTGGTTCACTTCAACTCAATTACCACTTACTTCTATCACTTGTGACAAATTTTTGGGTGCAATTACAAAACAAACTATCGATCAAAGAAGTTATGATGTGATTTGTGAGAATTGGCCAATTAGATCGCACCTTAAAATTGGACTTCTCACAAGTCTGGTGACTCCTGATTTCTAAATCACAATGAGGAAGGGTAGAATCATGTAACTTTGTGAGATGAATAGAGTCATTCTGAAGAGTCTTCACCATCGTTTTCGTGGTCCGAGTTTGAGTCAATTCGAGTCAACCGACCAAATCCCTTTTTCTTTCTCTTCTGAGTAGTCCTTCTCCCCGGGGCAGCAGCTAAAAAAGCTTCCACGTCAGCAATTTTCGAGTTGTCCGCGAAGACTTCAGGGATGAAAGAGTCTTGGATTGGTTGTTTTGAGCAATCTCTCAAGATTCCCCCTCGTCCAAAAGCTTGCTTCACAGTCTCATTGCAGCACGTCTTGTTGATTGCAGACTCAGATAGGAAAATGAGATATTCCATTGTATCGTAGTGCTCTCCACCACACTATACTTGAAAATTCTTCTGAGATACCGTAAAAACGCCCAAATCTAGTACTTGAAGAATGTGTGTTGTGCGTTCCACATCCATTCGCCATGAGGAGCGCATTCTGTCGAGGACGATAGATGTCCTCTCGAATGGATGTGACAAACGGAACAAATACTCTGTCAATCCAGTCCACCATGAGTTCTGTGTTCATCCCTCCAGATTTCGAAAGTGTGACGTTTTTTTTAACAAGTCACAACATGGGTGTGATCAGAATGACTTCCAAAAAACCCGTTCCAATGAAAACAATGCAGTGGAGAGCTCGCCAGGTCGTGAACCGTACAACTGAACTCGATTCAAAACACCCAGAGTCTCTCCTTATGTTTGTTGTTCAACATTCGAAACTTGGAAAGCTTGTGGAGGACAGAATACGCAAGAATCATCACGGTATGCCTTTTCACCTCTAATCCTCATCAAATATCCCTTCAGAGAGATTCGATCTTATTATGACTCAGTTGGCGAAAGCGTACGCTTCAATGAACAAACACAGCAAAGTTCTACTGCGTACAGCCTTAGTCCATGTTCTATCATTCAAAGACTTTACACAGTACCGATTTGGGATCGATCGGAATACACTCCGTCAGCCATATCGGAACAAACAAGCAGGAGCATACCCGTCAGATCGTCCTTCATCAAACCTTCACAGACTCAACTCAATCACATTGGAGACAAAGCTGCTAGTTTGGGATTTTTTGCACCGCAATTCTACTGAATCATGTACTAGTCAGAGAAAGAGACCAAGAGAAGTTTTTGTTTTAGATAAAGTGACCCACCAGGAATCGAGGGTTGATCAGCCCGACATATCACGATCACAGAATAACCCTTTCCAATGGAAATGGACAACGAGAATACTCAACGACTCCAAAACAAACTTATTCAGACGTTTCAAAGATGATCATCCTACAACAAATCTGTCAAAATCATCATTCGAGAAGTTTTGCAAGCATTTGAGCCGTCCAAAGCGAAGAACCGATTGTTGTAACAGATGTGCAAGATTAGACGAGGGTACGAAGCAGATTCAAGCGTTGAGAGGACAAGGAAATGAGCCTGATCAGACATTACTCGAAGAGATGAGAATTCTGACACTCCACAAAGACCATGCTCGTAGAACGAGAGATGCATTCCATCACAAAATGAGTGTGCTTGATCCTCAAGAAGGGATACTTGTGTTCGACTTCAAAGAAAATTGGAGATTATGTATCACCGATCAACAAAATTCGAAAGATTACTATCACAAGCAGCAAATTACACACTTGGAATTCACGCTGATCACCAAACAAATCAATTCCACACCCACATATCGCTATTTTCATTTCCTCTCGAAATTCCTTAATCACGACGGTCCTTTCGTGATTCATTGTTTTCGTGATCTCCTTCTTTTCTCTGAACTTAGACAACTCACTAAACTCCGTCTCTGGTCTGACACGGGCCCACACTTTCGATGTGGAACCTTCATCAATTTTGTTCTTCGTGGAATCAGAGCATACATTCCATCATGTGTGGCATCAATGTCTTTTTTCAGTGAAGGACACGGCAAAAACGTTTGTGACGGTTCATTTGGGAGATTAGCCGGTTGCCTCAGATGGAATCCGATCGACCAAAAAAATCGAACTGTCACGGATTTAATCCAGCATTTTCGAAATCAGATATCACTTAACCATCAATCCAACACTCATTCATTCCACGAAACGACATTAAACAGTGAGGAAACATTTGATCACTACACAATTCCTCGGATCAAAGATTCTCTCCATTTTTGCGAATACAACGGAATCTGCTACGCTGCTCCTTTTCTCTCAATTCCATTCAACAAATGGCAGCCCAGTACTCTGATCCATTCGAAGAAGGCAGCTCCTCGCATATTAAAATCATTTCCCGAACAGAAGCCAGTAGACGAACTACCTGTCAAGAAAGAGACGACTAATCGGATTGATTGGCGAGAGAACATGCTTCGTGGAGGCTCTCTATTGGGACTCTATCTTGATAATCGTCACACATCAGAAGAAAAGTCGAAGAATTGTATGACTACAAGGAATCCACCCATTCAATTGCCGAAAGTTAGATTGACTGATGATTCAGACTATTTCGAACGACTTAAACCAACATGTTCAATCACAAAACGTCTCCCTTCTCAAAGAGTCTTATTCAAGCTCCAAAAGGAAAATCCACCAAAAGACAGGGTCTGACCAACTATTCTCATTGTGCCGCCACTTTTTTGTTGCGTAAGAATTAATCCACTCCACTGATTTGTATTTTTCTCCAATTGCTTTCAATCACTTTCAGGCGATTGTGACTTGGAAAAGAAAACAGCCCAAGTCCATATTGAAAGTCCACGCCCAGCACGAGTCCTTCGTTTTTGGGTTGTTCTTCACTGAATGGTGGTTGGATTGCATAGGAGGGGATAATGAGGCTATAGTCGAGTGAGATACATGCGAGAAGGGTGAAACGTTTCTCAGATCTGTCCACAGCCAGTCGAAGGTCGTTGTCCGAAATGTCTGCTGGAACGATAAGGCAATCCGGAATTCCTTTTAATGATCTTTCAAGAATTTCTGCATACTTCAGGATGTCGGATCCCTTTATTCTCATTCTTGCCTCCTATCGTGGGTGCCTTTTGACCATTTTCAATTCGTTGTGTCGAGACAGGAAACCTTCGTACCAACTATTGCCAATAGGTTTCCACTGAAGCTTAGATTCAGCACTGTTGATTTCAGTTGGTGTGAAGACCAGCCTTCTTTGCCATCGAACCAGGACAGCATCGACAAGTTCCATCTCCTGTTTCCAAGTCAGTGACATCGATTCATTGCCTGTTGGTTGTCTCATTCCATCATCATTTCGGAGTTGTGAGACTAATCCTTGTAAACACATCATCAAATCAGCAAGTGGTTGAGGTTAGATCGGTGGCACTCTTCCCCTTTTCTCCAGGTCAACCAAAAAGCAAATTACCGCTGATACAGATGAGAATTTTTTTTTCTAGAGATTTCTTCAACAAAACTGAACGACTGGGACATCGTGCCGTTCATGTCCACGAACTTCTTGGAACCTTCGATCGCGGTCGAGATAGGATCGTCACGAAGCATGATAGTCGATTGGTTCACGTGGAAGAAACAGATTCTGAATGACGTGACTTGTCATTTCATTACACATTTACAGGAATTAGGAGTCACTGCAATAATACGCAGAGCTGGTGGGCCCTCTCTCCACCGCTCCTCCGGAGGAAGGAGACAATCCCAGACAGACGAATCTTGTCGCCCAGCAAGATCTATGTGTTTTGCGAAGATTCTTACCATGTGAAATAACATGTTGGCGTAAGGTGTGAAATCCCCGGGTGCCTTGAACCCCCTAAACTTGGAGAGGACCTCGTTCTCGTCGTATTTCCGTTCGCTTAGAAAGCGCACGAACTCCAGTAGTACAAGTAGTATCGAAAACGAGTACCGATATCTCCGAGGTTCACCATTTGTCCGGAATAATTCTTACATTTTTCGATCAAATATACTCGAAAAATGGATTGAAGTCTATGCATTGATAAATCAATCGGCACAATCATTTGGTGGTTGTTTCCAATGACTATTGCTGTCAATGTGTCAATGGGTTAATCGGCATTTTTATTTTATTGACAAATCCACAGGTCCACTGGTCCACAAGTCCACCGACTACTTAGGAAGGAATGCGGAGATTTGTAAAAGAACTATTCTTCATGCTCACAGCTGGTATATTACATTTATCAGTATTGTTTATGTGGACTTTTTACTTTTGATGCCACAATTTTCTTCATATTTTCCATTGACAGTTGACATTTATAAGAATAAAGGATATTGATAGATATTCCATGTGCAGTACGCTCCGTGGACATGTGGACCTGTGGACCCGTGGATTTATAAACAAAATAAAATCAGGGAATTACCCATTGACACATTGACAGCAATAGCAATAGTGAAGACCTATTGTTTCCTTCTGCCAATTGATGTGTCAATGAATCGACATGTCCACCAGTCCACGGTGCAGGGGCACACTCAGAATGCACCAGAATGACGTGCACTACCTCCCCATGCATCCAGACCATCCGTGGATTGTTTTGGTCAAATTTGATTTTTTCACTTTTTTTCACTCAAATTTCAGGTAAATAAAAAAAAATGAATGTTTCAAAGTTAACCTTAATTTTTGCGATCATCCAAAACTTTCGGCAAAATTTCAAAACGTTCACAACAAAAATTCAAAAATTCAAAAATTCAAAAATTCAAAAATTCAAAAATTCAAAAATTCAAATTTCAAAAATTCAAAATTCAAAAAGTCAAAATTTCCAAAAAAGTTGAAGTATGAAACCTCGACGTAATTTCCCTTGATACTCAGGCAAAATGGTGCCCTCGTGATTGATGCGTAGAACGAATTGAAGGTTGGATTGGAGCGGGACGAACTGGGAGGTTGTCCCCGGGGGTTCACTGTGGGCATCACTTGAATGTGACCGTAAATCATGCCCACCCAAGACTTAACCCTTCAAGGACTTCGCCAGCAGTAGTCATTGAGTAGGATCATGATAGAGTGATCCCCAAAGGAGTATCGGGTTGTCCTACGGTACAATCATACAAAAACTTGAAAAAGGAAATGATGAACGATTGAACGATGAAGACTTGAATGATGAATGATTGAATGACAAGTTGAAGAATGTTACCTCGACGTAATTTCCCTTGATACTCAGGCAAAATGGTGCCCTCGTGATTGATGCGTAGAACGAATTGAAGGTTGAATTGGAGACGGTGGATTTCTAGGAATCCGCCCCGGGGTTCATGTTGGCCGCACTTAGATGTGCCCGTAAATCATGCCCACCCAAGACTTAACCCTTCAAGAACTTCGCCAGCAGCAGTCATTTAGAAGGATTGCGATAGAACGATCCCCAAAGGAGTATCGGGGTGTCTAAAGGAAGCTCGTACGAACGTGGGAAGTCTCTTCTCGACGGTTATTTAACTCTCTCCTATGAATAATAACAACAATATCCCAACACCATTCAATACTCCAACATCAGATCAACCAGAAATTCATAATACTCCTTGATTATTTTTCCATTGATTGTCTCTGATGTCTCCATCTCGATTGATTCACCAGAACTGTCTTTGAACCAGATCTTCACAATTGATTGTCGAGTACTTAGTTCCCACTTCTTTCGCTTCGCAATCTGTTCGTTACAGAAAGCGACATATGAATCATTGTGAGCATCTGTCTGAATCCAATCACCAGGGATTGTAATGTGCTGAGGAATGTCTTTTGAGATGACAGTCGATGCATCACTAATCTCTTCTTTCACATGGATGAGTTTGCAGTCGAGGAAGTAGATGTATTTTTGATTTCTAGAATTTGTAAAATCAGGAGGGAGTTGAGCAGTGTGAGAATTCTGAATTGAGAAGTATCGCTTCACCATTCCTGTTTTCAACAAAAATAAAATATTCAATTTAGTAACCTCTCTTTACTTCTTCATATGCTTCTTGGAGTCGACGATCAATGACATCTCGCACTCGTGGTTGTCCATTTTCAATCCAGAACAGCCAGTATGTTGCTTGATGCAATGCCAGAATTGGTGGAGGAGGACCTTCTGGAGTTGATGTGAAATATGGATCAAGTTCACCTTGTTTGATCGGTGTTCCTCTGTAGACAATGTTGACTGATTCTGCTGTTGAAATACCTTCTTCTCCACCTCCAATTTCACTTCGATCTGTTGGAACCATGAATGTGAAACAAGTTGCATCTGTTGTTGCTCTTGTTCTCTTGAAATCTTTTCCTCTGTCGTTGTAGACACGAGTTGAACAAATAGAATTTTCAAACTCTTCAGTAGCAGAACAACCAATAAAATCCCCATTAACCATCATCATAGAGATATAGGGTGGTGGGTGAGTAGTTGATAAGAATAAGTGTAGGGAAATAGGTGGCAAAGACAATGGTGATTAGGCATAGGTGAAAGTATAGGTGAGGGAAAATAGGTGGAAAGATATGGGTGATTGGGCAAGGGTGAAGAGATTGGGAGGGGTGAAGGAGGCATTGATGAGTGGTATTGATGAGTGGCATTGATGAGGGGACATTGATGAGTGATATTGATGAGGGGGAAATTGATGTTGAGATACGTGACATGAGCGATGATGAGGTGGTGTGTGGACATGATTGTGTGGACATGATTGAGGGGGCATTGTTGAGGAGACATTGTTGAGGGGGCATTGTTGAGGAGACATTGATGTGACTGAACGTGAAATAAGTGATATGAGTCGGTGAAGGATATTAGTGTGTGGACATTGATTGGTGGGCATTGATTGGTGGACATTGATGGGAGATGCAGGGGTGTGAGGAATTGATGGATGAACATTAGTGGAATGAGGTGCCCCAGGTGGATCGGCATTTTAAATTGGTTTTTATTTTTGGAGGTCCACGGTCCACAAGTCCACATGGCCACATGAGCAGAGGCATGAATAGAATGAATAGAAATGATAGGGACATTGATGATGGTGGATTTGGTGGATTTTTCATTGGTGTTGTATTTCATGAATGTTTTCATAAGACTATTGACCGACCAAAAGTGCCCCAGGTGCCCCAGGTGGATCGGGTTTTTAAATTGGTTTTTATTTTGGCAGGTCCACAGGTCCACAAGTCCACATGGCCACAATCTAGTTAGAAACAATTAAAAACTCTGTTATGGTTTGCTCAATACTGTTTTATTACATGAATCAGGTTTGGTGGATTTTGTATTTTGATGCAACAATTTTTTCTATTTGACTTAGGTCAGGAAACAATGAGAAGAGCAATCTTGAAAATGTCATTTATGGAATTTCTTTTTGCTCATTGCTGTCATATTTCACATTATTATGGATTCTGTGGCTTTTTCATTGGTGTTGTATTTCATGAATGTTTTCATAAGACTATTGACCGACCAAAAGTGCCCCAGGTGCCCCAGGTGGATCGGGTTTTTAAATTGGTTTTTATTTTTGGAGGTCCACGGTCCACAAGTCCACATGGCCACATCAGCAGAGGCATGCATAGAATGAATAAAAATGATTGGGACATTGGTGGTGGTAGATTTGGTGGATTTTTCATTGGTGTTGTATTTCATGGCGTCCCAGATCTGATTCTATTAATTATTTATGACTTTAATGAATGTTTTATACAATTAAGATGCCATCTTAGTCGTATCCAGTCAAATATTGCGACAATAATCGATTAGAAATCAGATCTCAAACTGCAATTTCTCGATGACATGATCTGTGTGAATTTGGAGGCAGTTTGAGGAATCACATCTCCACCCCGTCGATTACTCGCCGTGACACGACTGGAAGGCAAAGAGGTGATGACAGCTTGCGTGGTGGAGGGCATCTTGTGGAGGGAAGTGGTTGTTATGAGAACAGAAAGAACTTCAGTTGGAGCGCTGCCTCTTCGACGAGTTGTGTGGGTTTGGTCAGCCAGACGCGAAGTGAGTGTGGTGTCGCGAGGTGATGTGTCTGCTGTTCGATTCGCTCCTAAAAGTCCCGCAGTGGACGAGGACGGGAAGAGTTGGTGAAGGGACGGATAGCAGACACGACTGTGACGAATGAATTGTTTCTCTTGACGTGGGTGTCGATAGGAAACAGAGCGAAAATGGAAACGAGGAGTTTTTGTGTGTCTATCCTGAACACATACAAGATGTCTAGAGCAAGAATGACAGCGTCGGTCGTTGTTCAATGTTGGCGATGGGAAGGAAGGTGGTGGATGATGGAAATGAAATGACTCGTCGTTGGCAGCAATTGTGGGGATTTGTGGCGGTTCCGAGACGTTTGTTACGAATATCATGTCGTCATCTCCAGGCAGGAATGTGTGCTCATCCTCGTCTGCGTGCATCGTCAGTGTCATCCCAATCTATCCTTTCTGAAACATGTTTAAGCGAATGAAGGCGATTGGAGAGGATGGTAGATGGACTTGGAGCGTTCTGTGAGTTCCTGCTGAAGATCGCCAGAAGTGACATAAAACGAGCGAGAACTGCTTTGGTCGAGATCTTTTGTCTCTATTTCCGTCATATTGTCGATTGGGGATGCTATTTGTGTTGTTTTTTTGCGTTTGAGTGCGCAAGGAGACGGATGGCTTGGACGATGGTTGCAGGCGAATTGAACGAAAAGGAGAATGTAAATGGCATCCCAGACTCCGATTTGAACGAGTGGGAGCGCATGGATGGAGCTTCTGCCGGCAAGCGGGCAACGTGCATGGGGTGGAGTGTTTCTCATCCACTCGCGGTTCCTTCTGAAGAAAGAGACGAGAATCGAAAACAATCAGGACGGGACAAATAGTGAAAACCAGGGGAAAACACACTGGTGGTCGATAGTGTCGCTATTTCGAATGAATTAAATCATAGAAGAATTGACCTTTATCTTGACATCAAGAAACGAAAAACGAGGAGATTTAGGCTGAAACAAGAGTTAGAAGTAAAAAGAAGCACACGTGTGATTCATAGCGAAGTTGTTGCGAGCTAATTTCATCATGACAAAATTTGGCAGAATCAAGACGTCAATTAAGGTAAAACGACGAGATTTGAGCAAGAGAGAAAGTGAAAACAGGAGTATTTCATACACGCAATCCAAAGAGTTGCACTAGCCAAAGTGTTGTTGATCAGACCCAAAGTGAGTTGTAGGAAAAAGGACTGACCACTGACACGCCTTTTCTCCAAGTCACCAATGTATACTACTTTAGGCATTGCTGACCGGGACTGACCGGTCAGTTTTCACCGAAAAGCACTGACGGTTACTGACCGGAGGTATTTCGGAACCCACTATCCGGAGTTACCATTTCTCCGAAGTGGAAGACATACAAACAAAAATTCGAGTCAATTACATGAGTATTCACATTATTTCCTTCGGAAATGCTACCAGTACAATATTTACACTTCAATCAAGCCGTTTCTCTCTGATTTTCTGACATCTCCTGTTTGAACAGTGAGAAAAAACAGATATGGGTGATGGATCGAACTTTCTCATCGAAACACGGAAAGGCAAGACTCTCCTAAAACGAAAATGATGAAGACTCGAAAGTTAGTTCGAGTCTCAGCTTCAGTTGTTCTCATCGCCGCACAGACAAACCCCCTGACAGAAAAGCGAATGTGAAGACAGGAAACAGCTTTGCCACAATAAACACGGAAGGAAAGCAAACCAATCGAGCAAATGGAAGCTATTGTGAAGCGTCAGCAAGATTTCTAGCAGTTGGCTGTGCTGTTGGGCGGTATGAACTTTGATGGTCTTCTTTTATCTCGATCTCATTTTTCTGTTTCACAGTCACTCACTCATCTCTTCCTATTCCCTCGGCCAGATTCATTCACAGGTTTGTCTCGTCATTTCATATGATGGCATCAAGAGAGTTTTCTGCCATGGTCGACACATGCTCTATCAGTATCCGCTCGACGCGTCTCCTCTCAATTTGAGTCAAACAACTACGCTTTCTGTGTTTCTCTTTCTCCTCTCGTGACATCTTTCCTCTCGTTCCATCAGATCTTCATGTCCCAAACATCCTCCGATCAGTTCAAATACCACTCACTCATACTACTCAACCCTGCCACACGTGACCTGTATACTCTCATTTATCAGCCACCGTTCCCACGATGTCCATGCACAGGACCTCATTCACTTCAATCGTTCGCTCCATTCCATGCACATTCTTACGCTCGTCTCCCTTCGTCAATCAGACGGTTGATGACATTCTCAAGTCATTTCAGAGGTGGATTTCTCAACATTAAGGATGAAAAGAAAGAACCAGCTAGAAATCACCATAAAATGCAGTCGACTATAGGAGCCGCTCGTACGATCTCATTTTGTTGTATCTACTCTAAGAGCATCTCATAATCACTCTCAAATACTTCTCTGATGCGTCCGCATTCCAATTTGTCAACAACAGCTCACACTTCAGTTCATTCAAACGATCCTTCGTCACGGTAGACATGAGACGTTGGATACGGCAATTGCGCTGAAACTAACAGTGAAACACATCCGTATACCCATTTTGACGAGATACTGACCACTTTTGACCTGACACGAAATCACATTCAATTATTGTTTTGTTTTGATGAAACCACTACTAATGGGAATATATTAAGATGAAAGAAAGGAGAATGATGGATACAAGGTACGTTCTATTTTTTCTGCGATTTCTTCTTCTCAGATTTGGGCTTCTCGGGATTGTTTTGTAGTGGAGGCATTATCCCCAGAATGGGAGCACGAAGAGTTCGTTTGTTCTTTTTTTTGATAATCTCAGATGCAGAATTATCTGCCTGAAGTTTTGCCATCATCCCTGCGATCACGTCGTGATCGACAGCAGCGACGATCCCATTCTCCAGACGCTTCACAATCAAGCCTGCTGCATTGAAGGCTGAACGAATTTGCATGGGTGTCGATGACTTTTGAAAGGCACAAGTCGCCACAGACAATAATCGTTCGATCGAATCGTTTGCATTTTTTCTTCTTAAATCGTTGATTGCTCGTTTCCAAAGGCCGAAGATTCCAAGGTCACAGGGTTGCGTTAAGTGGGACGAATTTGGAGGGAGAAGAAGGAGAATGATATTATGTTTGGAGAGTTCAGCCCGAACATCATCGGTGGTATGAACTTTACACCCATCTGTGAGCAGTACTGCGGTCTGATCGGGCAGACCGCAGTACTGTCTTCGCCTCTGGACGGCAGGCACCAACACCATTTGAATCCATTCCCGAAAAATTGCCGAATCAACCCTTTGAGACGACGACATCTTAATGAGGCAATCCCGACTGTGTACCACGCCTATGAGCCCCATTTCAAGTGTGTCAACGTCTTTTCCTACAACATAAAATGGTATTTCAGAGCTCCCGTCAAGACATAAAAGGTGAATGATGGTGAAAGCACATTCCGATCTGGCAATTGGATAATGCGATTGATCGTTCATTTGCATGGGAAGGAGAAATTTCTGCGAGCTTGCGTCTTCATGAGCATGATATTGTGACTCATCCGTATGAAAAATGAAACTGTATGGAACTGTGTTTGTAATTTTCTCAAGATCATTTTTATACTGAATGATGTGTTCCGGGTCCGCTTTCATATGGTATATGTCGCGTGGTTCGATCGTCCCATAATATATTTCTTTGTGATTTCGTTCTAGTAGTCTTACATGGAAACGATCGGACACTTGAAAGCCAAAGCTGTCAAAGATGAATTTTCGTAAATCGGCCACCTTCCAAGGCTCACTTGTCGAGCCTGCCTCGATTATTTTCTGGATAACCTCCTTCTCTTGATCTGCTCGACACGTTGAAGGAACCAACGAACTCTTGATATGTTCGATTCGTGCTTACGATCCTTGACTTCTGGAAAGAGTGTTTCAATGATGATCGTGGGAAAGATGTCCTTAAAACTTTCCAGGAATCTTTCTTTGTTTATTTCGAGGTTCTTGCCGCTCTTAATTTTTGGCATGCTATTTTTTTTCGGAGAAATCAAAGATCAATCCAATATTATAGTGAAATTGCTGTTTGCGTTTGGTCGTTCGCCCACTGATGAAAGACTGCAGAATAGAATCACTTGGAGCTTTTACACTTCATCATTCACCTTCAATGTTCTCCTCGAGCATTTATGGAAAGAAAAACTGTTAAAAAGACGTTGTCAACCTGCTGGTTGAACGAAAATGACGTGAAAGTGATCTCTCAATCCGAACGTCACCAATCGCGATTGATCCTTCACTGTGAGCAAATCTGGACCTTTGCATCCGCACGCTCGCTGATTCTTTCTTCATAGAATACAATTTCTCGTGAAGGTGAGATCTGACCCATTGAAAAAATCTAGGGTGACACTGACCGGCACTTTTGGCCCGTCAGCCATGCCTACACTATACATGGCTGACCTGACCGGAAATCCCGAAAATCGTGAAAACCGACTGACATTCACTGGCCAAGTTTTAAAAATTATGGGTCGGATCTCGGAGAAATTGAAGTTTTGCCGATGATCGAGATTTATAGTCTATGAGTGAAAAAGAGACATATTGTAGGCATGGCTGACCGGCACTGACCGGTCAGTTTTCACCGAAAAGTACTGACGGTCACTGACCGGAGAAATTTCTGAACCCATAGTCGAGAGATATCATTTCTCCGAAGTGGTTTCCAAAACAACCGAAATTCGAATCATTAACCAAAGAATCCTTGAATTTCCTTCGGATATGCCACAATTGATTTATTATCATTGCACTTCAGCTCTATCACTCTTATTTTCGGAGAGTAATTCCTCAAATGTTCAGAAAAAACAGTTACGGGCACAAGATCGAGCTTAACATCCTCTCTCAATAAAAAAGTGATAGCTGCCATATTGGATCAGTTCCTCGCTTATATTTGTCTTGCTTTGAGTTGAGTGGACGAGATCTGAACAATCCACTTCAGGCTGTCGAGGAGAGAGTCGATCCTCCATTCCGAACGAACAGAGATGATGTCCGTTGTGTGGTTGAGTGAGTCAGTGCCGTTCCTGATTCTATCTTCAGAGTCCCAGATGTCACATCGAAGAGCGAGGAGGAAGGTGACACCAATTTCATCGTGTTCGTCCCACTCAGTTCCAACAGCCCTCCCGAAACCGATCCAAACACGGCAGGAATGTCTGCATCTCCATTCCTGATTGTTCAACCAGAAACCACAATCTTCCCCAACGACACTGAAATGGCTGGTTTGGTCTGCGAAGAGGCGAAGAGGATGGTTAGCGAGGAGAGAGTCAGGACAGATTCGGCTGAGGATGTTGTGAACTGACCCGTCTTCGAGAGTGTGATTGTGTTTCCAGTGATCATCGCTTTGTGTCCACCACACGAAAACGGCGTCGATTGGTCAAGAGCAGTTTGGAGTTCGAGCGTGATCGGATTCAGCTTTCCTTCCGTTTTCGAGTCATTCGCTGCTAGTCGGGTCTGAACAAGATCGATTGACGAGCAAGGATTCACAGAGAAGCCACATAGCTCCCCATCGGACCCACTCGAACTTGCGAATCCTGTCGATCTCACATCAGCCAGGAACAGCACAAGAGGAATATCGTCTGACGAGTTCACTGTGTTCCATCCTCGATGCATGTCCACCGGCGCTGCTGTTGGAGTCAGTGGGAAAGGTGCGAGGAATGTCATGCTTGTTTTGGTGATGGCTGAGGCCAGTGACTGTGCTTCCACAAACACTGCAGATCCACTCATAATCGCAGAGCATGATTCGAATGACGTCCCTGCTTCAACAGCGAATGAACCTGTCGATGAGAGCACAATCGACAAAGCTCCTCCCTTCCCAGACGACGAATACAATTTGAATGTCGTGTCTGCAACCGTCAGTTTCGATCCTGCTCCCAGCTGAGCCAGAATCACTCCTCCATCTCCCTCCGACGACACCGACTCGAACGAGCAGTTTGTAATTGACACAATCTGGTTGTTGTTTCCATTTGTGCTCAGGAACGCCCCTCCTCCACTTTCTGTCTGCCAGAGATCGTTTTGAATTCACAGCCAGTAGACACATACATTGTCGATGCTCCTTCCATTGTGATCATACTTGCCGAGGTCAATGTGAGCGACGACAACGCAATAGTGCTCAATTCAATGTTCCCTCCCGTTTGAGTGAGAAGAGATGACGACGACGAGAAGCGAACAGCGAAATCGAACACGGTTCCTGATAGTGCGAGTCTCCCTCCTTCAATCTTGAACAGCGACGCCGTGTGAGCGGCTGAGGGAGGGTCGTGATCGTCACTGTGCTGGAGAGGGTCAGTGTGCTTCATTTCACAACGAGCAGAGACTGTGAGAGCGATGAGGGAAGTGTGATGTCAATCGACGACAAAGTGAGTGAGCCAACTTCCACAATTATCTGTCCATCAGATTCAAAAGCAGTGATGCCTCAGAAGACGAAGAGATCGACGCACCTGTCTCAGGGCATTCGAGAAGAGTTGAGAGAGTGATGTTTGAGCCCAGGCTGATTTCGGTCTTCGTGTGAGTGAGCAGCGAGAAGGCGAAATCGAGTGACGAGCAATGAAGACGCTCCTGACCACACTTTCCATGATCCCAGAACCCTTCCGACATAAACACAGCTCCATTCGTGTGTGGATACAAATGATACCCAAGCGGTCCGATGTTCGTCGTGTTTATCGAATCTGACCAAAAAAACTTGCTCCAACTGAGCTTTAGTCATCGTGGTGTTCGTCCCAATCAGACTCGTCCAATCATCAGAAATGACAGCTCCCACAACTTGTCCCTCCAGAAACACTTCATGACTTCCAGTCATCCCAGCTGTGCTGATCGACACACTCTTCATCACAACATCCCCAGACGAGAACGATTCGCGAGAGATGAAAACACTCTTCAGCGACAGTATCCACGCTCCACTCATCTTGACGAAGCTGCTGGTTCCAGAGAATGAAAGAGGGACGAATTCGACGCTTTCGGGACGAAGAGATCCACCTTTCACATCGAAGAACGACTTCTGGCGAGATACTCCAATCTGTGAAGCTGTTTCTGTGAAGCCGAGTGAGGTGAGCGAGAGAGAGCCATCAGTAAGATGAGCAAAGCTCTGAGCGGTCGATTGCATGACCATCAGCGAACGTGCTGAACCCAACCCAGTGACAGTGATGGTCTTCTTGCTGGTGATGGAGAGAGCGATTGACACCCGACACTTGTTGACCAGCAGAACTGCTCGTCTGTTCCATCTTCTGGGTCGATTGTGATGGACGCTGCGTGAGGGAGAAAGACAGTTGATATGTCTCCATTGACTGAAGAACGCGGTGATGAACAGACGCTGAACGACGACGCGATGGGAGTGGTGAGGGAGACACTCGACGATGAATCGATGAAGAGCGACGAGGCCGACTGCCCAGCACAGTTTTCGAAGAGAAGACCAGAGAGGGCCAGAGTGTCGCAGGATGTGATTGAGAGTGCGACAGACATCGAGACAGATTGAACAACTGCTTGTTTCATCTGTCGTGACTCTTCTTCTGCTGCAGGTTTTTCCTCTATTGCTTCTTTCACGTCTACGACTGAGAAAATGTGATATTTTTGGACGCAGTTCAGTTTGACATCAGTGAAACTGGAATTCCTAAAAAGAAAGATAGAACCGAGTTTTTTCACTTTCTTAATGAGTCGGGGGAGGAGATTGTACATTTGGTATCTTGTATTCTCCAATCGGGTGCGACTGACAGTGGATCGATGATATCTTCGTTTCTGAGCAACAATAAGAAAGAAAAGTGATGTGATGAATAAAGAATGATGCATGATACCAAAGTCTTCACAGATAATAGTGACAAATAAGCAGATTCGCTCGTTCGAAACGAACAAAGTTGAGCCTTGTGATTTGCTTTCGATCTGAACCTTCCCAACAGCTGGAATTGCTGCAGTTGGTGATTATCAAGTCCGTATCTTCAGTCTCTGATAGTTGGGCTTGCAAAAACGCTATCAGACGAGACAGCTTTGAGGAAGACGAGGGAGAGGTTGGATCTGCGTGTATTCTAAAGAACAATGAGAAGGCGGCAGAAAAAGAGAGAAATAAGCGTCTCAAATGCATGAATAAGGTAGAGAAGAATATAGTGAGACTATTGAGCTCTAAATATTCATAAAGATGGTGATCAAGATGTGCATTGCACAAACAAAAGAAATGAGGCTATCAAACGGTTTCAGGAAGATTCTCTGGACATGTAGTTTTGCCGAGTTTCGACTTTTAGGGAAATAGCTCACAATTAAAAGATATATCGAGATCTGACCCTTTGAAGTTTTGTGAACTGACACTGACCGACACTTTTGGCCGGTCAGACAAGCCTACATATTGTCGGCCAAAACAGTCATAATCACTGTTTTATTGGATAAAAATGAAGATCTGGCATTTTTGTTGTTTTGATCATTTTTGTGGGAGGATCTGCCACAGACAGTCAGTCGATTTTCGCTGACATGAGGGTTTTTCTCGATGAATAGTGAATTCTAGACCCTAAAAGTTGAAAAATATCGTAGAGTGAAGTGTGGAGAATGTGTGGTCACAACAAGCCAGTCGTAAATCACCATAGTTGTCCAGAAAAAGGCTCATGTCAGTGTTTTTTGAGGACTGTCAGTGACTTGACTTTGTCAGTTATGTGTAGCTTTTCTGATCGCTTTTTGACTTCACATTATTCCTTCTTACACCTCAAACACACTTATTTTATCTAAATTTTGTCACTTTTTTCAACTGAACACCTCAATCGCGAGAAATCGCTGTTTTACCTCATCAACTTTTTTATGGTTCATCTTCCGATGGAGGGCTCCTTTCCTTCTCTTCTTTCTCCAACAACTTCTTGTTGACGTGTTCTTGACAAATCAGAATAGAGAAAATGAATATCATGATCCTTTTCACCTCTCTCCAGCTGAGATCTTCAAAGAGGTGGAGACTGGGTGACTCAATTTTCAGGGGAGAATCTCGGTCACAGGGGAGAATCTCGGTCACAGGGGAGAATCTCGGTCACAGGGGAGAATCTCGGTCACAGGGGAGAATCTCGGTCACAGGGGAGAATCTCGGTCACAGGGGAGAATCTCGGTCACAGGGGAGAATCTCGGTCACAGGGGAGAATCTCAGTTCTAGGGGAGAATCTCAATCACAGGGGAAAATCTCGGACCACAGGGGAAGAATGTCAATGTCAATAGGGATGAAGAAAATTGTAGTTTTGATCATGAGTAGTTCAGTGGTTAGAGTGGAAGACTGCCACTGTCCCAACCTGGGTTCGATTCTCTTTGTCGACTTTTTTTTGACTACGATGTCGCAACTGTTTTTTTAATATATGCCATTTTCCCTATATCACAGATCATTCTCTTTCTATTTTGAAGTAGAATCTGACATTTGTCGAGATCTGCCCACAATTCGTCTCTCGTCCGTTTCACATGTTCTCTCCTCCATCTCATGAGGAACAAAAGCTGTCAATGCAAGATTTCAAACATGATCAATATTTTAACTCTTTTACGGAACTAGATTCTTTCATAACAGACAAATCTCATCATTGTGGAATGAAGTTTGTGAGACAGACGTATCATAGTCTGAAGGATGCAAAGTATGTGTGTGTTTTCCATCCGACACCTCCATCGTTGACCACCGGACAACGAGAAATCACCTCAACTCATGATCTGGAATGCAATTGTGCGCTAAATTGTAGTTATTCAAAAAAGTCAGAAAAATGGACTTTACGTTGGAATCAGATCGATCACAGTCACTCAAGAACTGAAATACTTGCTGAGCCACGAGTACGAATGCGAAAACAAGACGAAGAAGAAGCTATCAAACTTTTCGACGCTGGTGTGGCATCTGGGAAAGTATTACAGAGACTCAAGGAAGAACATGGATCAAAAGCCCAAATTGAAGATATTTATTATTTAAGGTCGGCCCACAGACTGGCCCAAGATGGAGATGACACTTTCGAAAATGTTTATGACTACGTAACAAAGAAAGGGTTCAAGCTCGACAGCCGATTGGATGAAGATGGAACTGTTTCGTCATTCCTCATGTATTCCGATGCTTCTTTACAGTTGTACAGACAATTTCGTACTGTCCTCATTATGGATGCAACGTATTCAACCAACAAGTTTAACTATCATCTCGTCCAAATTATAGGAAAACACTCTACCGGAAAATTCTTTACACTTTGCTATGGGTTTCTCCAACATGAATCAGTTCCGGATTATGAATGGCTTCTCAGGCAACTCCTTGCCCACACTAACGGACTATGCAACACAAGAGTCATGGTGACCGACTCGGCTCAGGCAGAAATTACTGCTATAAGAAATGTTCTCCCCCACATTAAACATATACTCTGTAGTTGGCACATCAAACGCAACATCGAAGCTCGTCTCCTGACCCATGTGCAAGATATGGAAAATAAGGATGATTTGATTCATTTTTTTAACGAAAAATGGAATGAACTACTCAACACAAATTCTTCAGAACAGTTCGAAAATGCAAAGCAGTTTTTTATCAGTTGTCTCCTCGAAAATGATGAACATTGGGCCGACCTCGTGACATACCTGAATCGCCAATGGTTTCCATTGGCTGAATTCTTTTTTCCTTGCTTTATAGACCAGTTCCCACATTTGGGAATAACCACCACCTCACCGGTGGAAGGTATGCATGCCTCCCTCAAGCGTATTCTCCCATCGCGAAACATCCGTTGAATCCAAACGATCAAATCTATTCTCCTATTCGACGCAAATCAGAAAGATGAACTGAACAGGTTGGTACAATTGCAGTTGACTACGAGAATTAACTTGCTCAAGGTTGTCCCTTGTTTCAAGCATCTATGGGGGAAGGTATCCTTTGCTGGGATTTTGGAAATACATCGTGGAATGACACCAGCCAGGGCTGCTCAACCGTGTACCAATCGGACGACCACAACAATGCTCATCCCTTGCTGTCATATTCTCAATCGATTCTACAACGAGCGCGTCCCATATCCGCTCCACCTCATTCCCCCACCTTGGAGGCTCTATGGAGTGGAAGAACCCGCCGATCCTTTTAATCAAGCCGCCTGGATTCGCTCATACAGCGTGGGTGACCGTTTCCAACTCATCCGCCACGCCAAGCTTCCTCCCGTTCAGCCATCCCACAATCGACACGTTGGCGCGGCTGCTTCACTCCATTGTGTGGAACCGCGAGCGGAACTGGTTATCAGGAAAGCAGAACGACTAAACAAGGCAGTTTCACAAACGAGACGAAAAAAAGCTGGAAAGGGGAAAGTCTCACAATCCATCACAACTATGACTCTTTCAGACGACACAGATTGAGTCGGGGTAATCATTCTTTCTTCATTTCGTTTTCAGAACACCTTCACAGCTTTTATGTCAAACTTCATCCTCAACTCGTTGAACCAATCTTCCTGTCCCGTCTCTGTTCATCAGAACCATTTTTCAAAACATACTGTCGATGCTCTCAAGCCTCCAAGGCGGTTTGGAGGCGAAGAGCAAGGCTTTTACATCTTTTCAAGTTATCATATCTTGATTTGGTGTATTCCAATCTATCAGTCATTTTTACTCATTTGTCTCTTATGATGTTAAACTGTCCTGTCCTCCTCGCTTTTTGTCCTCCCTCCACTTTTTCTTGTCCTATTTTGAAACAGAGGGAAATTAGCGATTTTTTTGTGATTTCAGGTGAAAATATTGCATTTTAGGACGAATTTTTGCTTCTTGTGGCGAAATAAGTGTCAATGAGCGAGTTGGGGGGATACAACTTCTATTATGGGTCCGATCACATCCATTTCTCAATTCGCAGTTTTTGTTCTTCAAACAAGAAATGAAAACGAAATATTTTCTAAACATTTCGAAAAGGGAGGTGAATGAAACGTGAGTCTCTTGACAAAGTGATTGAACGAGGTTGAGGGATTCTCAAACTCCTGCTTTTCTTGCCAGGAGCGAAGACGGCGAATTGAATGTCGTTGTTATCGGTGGGAAAACAATCAGAGGTTGTTAAGGTGACGCTGTCCATCCTTCGCCGCCTCTCTTTCCTCTCCAGTCGGAGTCTCTCCTCTTCCACTCTCTCCTTCTCAGCGATCGTCGCGAGACTTCCTCTTCTCCTCTGACCCCTTTCCGCTCGGCTCAAAGTAGAATCTTCAGCGCTGCTTCCTTCCCTCGTAATTCGTCGGGTGAGCTTGTCTTCTCGTCGTGTCGTATCGAACTCAAACACTGAAGTCGAACGATGAGCGATCTTGTCTGTTCGATCGAGATCGTTTCTTTCTCACTGTATTGGAGAATCATTCACTCGTTCTTTCAACACTCGGTTTCATCTTGGCAACTGGTCAGCGAACTTTGGAAATGAGATCTTTGCAGATGGGGAGAACGGGAAAGACATTCCGCACTGTGGTTACTTTGGAGTGAGTTGATGGACGATTGGAAAGGGGATCTCGCGGCGAATGGAGACCATTCGATTCCGATTCCTCTGACTCTCTCCACTCCAATCCCAGTTTTTTTGAGCGAGGCAGGCTCCCTACATGTGGACAACAACACATTCTCATCGTGTTCATCTTCAGGCGATGCCATTCGATCTTCGTCTCATTTGACAACTCAGGCGAGGTTCACGTGAACATTTTCGATTATTCACTGACCCATCTCATCTTCTCGTCAGCATCGTCGAACTCAGAATCAACAGCTTCGATTGATGAGTTGGTTGTTGGACACCATCTGGACAGAACAGTCACATTGGATCGTAGTGAAGGCAGTTTCGGTCGAGAGAAAGGAGAATCGGTTTGGGGAGACGACGAGCCAACAGGAATGAACACATCGCTCTTTCCTTTCAGTCTCGCTTCCTTCCCCTCCTTCTTCTCCTAATCGTCAGCCTCTGTCTCATCTCTCTCCAATTCTTCATCTTCCCCATAATCCTGGCGATCTGAGCACTCGACATCCCTGCATCTGTACCATCGTGATCAGATGTGTTCTCATTCCCGACGCAAACTACTCCGCCTTTTGCTTATCATGGCCACTGTCCTTCGGTCTCAGGGCATTCGGTTAAGTTCCAACAATGAGGTTTTGACAGGAGGGACGCCATATTCGCGATGTTGTTCAGCAAATCAATCAAATTCAATGTCACTGGCTTTGTTCTTGTGATTCTGGAACCGCGAGACAATCCAACGACGCCTTCTTCGTTTGACGGAATGAGGTTGGAGATGTCTTCGTGCTCCATCATCACGAACTCGGTGATTGACGACGTATCAGCATACACATTGTCAAGCATGCTTCCGAGTGTTTCAATTCGAAATATCAGCATTTCTTCAATGTCTTCATCACTCAGAATGAATTCGATCCCATTGCCTTCGAAGCAAGTCGAGGTTGGTCGAGAGGCGCGAAGGGTGGAGAAGACGGAGCAGATCAGAGTGTTGATTGATGTTGTGATGTGTGTTGAGAGCTCGGTCACTTGATCTGTCGTGATGGAGCAGGAATTGAAAGTGTTGTGCACAACGATGAACATTGAAATCATCGCTCCTCCAATCAGAAGAGATGACATTACCAGAATCGGGATGAACACGGGAAGCAGCTTCTTCTTGTCCTCATCCAGCGAAAGAATGCTCCCAGCTCGTTGATTCTTCTTTTTCTTCGGTTTCTACGCAATGCCTCCTCCAGCCACCGACGCTAGCTTGCTCTGTTCGCTGATTCTGCTCATCGTCTCCGCCACTAAACTCCTAACTCCACACCCACACCATCTGTCTTCCCTCCCTCCTCCTCTTTCATCTTCGGCGCTGGTGCAGGATCGAGGCTTCACTCTGAATCTCTCTTCACTGCAGTCAGCTCATCCTTTGTGACAAGCTCTGTCTCCACTCGGCGGTAGATGAGTCGATACGCACACGACTTGGAGGGATCATTCGCACTGTCTGAACTTCGTGTTGTGGAATGCGCATCCTTCTTCTCCCTCGCCAGCTGCTGTGCAGTGAGGGTGCAGTATGTTTTCGGTGTGGCTTCGCTTTTCTCGAAAATCGCACAGGACGCGTCAATACACAACGCCCAGTCGACGGTCTCGAAGTTGCGTACGCAAACATAATACTGGCCTTGTTCTGTCGCCCCCGAGTTGAATGTCACTGAGGAGAGCTCGTAAAGGAGCGGGTTGGGTTGAGGGGGGCAACAAAGAAGGTGGGGAAGGGGTGGGAAGCGTCTCAATCATGGTTTTGTGAACCACCTCGCGCTTCGACTCGCACGTGACTCATGCATAGATTTTGTCGCCAACGAGGAGGTTCCTTTCGAGGATGGGCTCAGAGTGAGATGTTCGTAATTGGCGAGTGAGGCATGAGGTGAAATGACGGAATGAGTCATGGAAGAGAGTGTTGAGAAATGCCTCTCCTCTTTTCCCGTCTGTTTGATCGTTTGGAAGTGACACACACTCTCGATTCTTGCGAAGTTCTTTTACAGAGAAATATTTGATGGCTTCCTGCACTGGACTCGTACTTGTGCATTTTGGAACTTTCCTTGAGAGTTGTTCGCTCAACAGCTTCGACTGAAGACTGTGGCCGGAAGTTGGAGGCCTCGATGTGGTTTGGTTGATTTGCTGAGTTAAAACACCGCTCGGGTCACGTACAGACACGAGTGGACTGGTTATGTGGGAGTTTGCGGTTTTTTTGGTTGTTGACGAAGAGAGTGACTGGAGTGGGGGAAGATGGTGGTTGGACCGTTGGTGGCTTCGTTTGGACTTGTGAAGGCCCAACCAATGAATGAGTCGGAGCAGATTGGAGAGAAGACGGCATTGCGGGTGTGAAAGAGACAATTGGAGTGGGTTGGGTGGGGATGATAAGTGACACAGATGACTTGGTTGGATCATCCACTTTACGAGTCAGTATTTGATATTGTGCATTTCCCATTTCATTCATCTCGACTTCGCTGCGTGTCCCGTAAACATTTGTGTCGAACGTCACACTCTAAAGGGAGTTGTGGAGGTAGAGTTGGCGAACGATGTTAAATCCGTTTTCCAAAGGTATCGTTATCGTTGCTTGCTTCACCGCTCATTTTGTTGTGGTCTTCATAGCTGAGGCTTGGGAAATAGGGTATTTTTGAACTTTCGGGGAGATCAGTGGATGCTGGATTGGATCGCTGGAGTCTCATCAGGAACCGTGTTGTGGAGGACGGGAATTGGTTCATTCGGTCTATTAGTCCATTTTGAGCGGGAAAACGTGCAAGAGATGAAGAACACACCCACGGAAACGCCGAGAAAGGCGAACGCCCAAACGATCCACATGATGGGATTCAGCCGCGTCTTGTCATTGCCAACGAATGAACATATCATTCCAATGAGATGGAAGACTGCGATATCAGCACACATTGCTGTGGAAATGCGTTGGTCATGTCTTTGAAGAATGGGAGCATGAAGAAGGAGCTCCTGGAGAGGAGGAGAGATAGTGCGAGGCAAGCAACGGTTAGATATTGGGGGAATCGTCTGAGGAACATAATGAGGATGGGAAGGGCCACGTTGGTTAACAAGACAAGTGTAATGAAGATACCTGTTTGGTAAGTCGAGTGTGATCAAGACATCAATTACAAATCAAAAAAGGGAAATAGGAAAATATGAGGGCAAAAACAAGGGAGAGGCATACTGAGATACTGAATCATCAATATCTCATTCCTTTCGGTCCAGATCAGATCTGTATTGTTGCAAGTCATCCATTCCAGACTAATGAAGAGAAGTGAACGGAAAAAAGAAGAAAAACAATGGAAACACAAACTGTTATTGTGAGAGTTGCATCTATCAGCTGAGTTTGTAATCATTGTCAGAGAAGAGAAGAGGAAATACCGAGTCGCGTCGATCACAATAAATCTTGCTTCAATGGAGACAAAATTGAGTCATTTCCAGACAATAGAAGTGTTGAATGGAGAACTTACTTCAAATCGCGGGATGAGATGTCCAGAAAGAAAAGAGTTGATGATGACAACTTGACATGGGGAAGATGATCAGATCATAGGACAGGACAGGACAGGACATGTCCGATTTGTCCTGTTTTGAGATATGCACAGAAGTTGGATGAACTAATTGAGAGAAATCTACAGTGTGAATATAAGGTGCTTGTCCGATTTTGTCCTACTATGTCCTCTCTTGGGCGGATCGTCCTATAAACTCCTAATTAGGAGATAGGAGGACAGAGCCCCAGAAAGTCGTGATTCGTCACCAAAACGGTTTTCACGCTCTGAACCGCTCTTCTCGACAATTTTAGATGGTGATAAACGAATCTGAATGATAAACTCCACGATAGTGTCAGAAAAAGGCAAAGATAAAAACAACGCATTCCAATTGTCGTTTAGAGACATTCTCTGGCATTTAACAGAACAGAAGGGAGACAAAGAGTGTTTGACGAGCAGAGAGAAGGTGAATTCAGACGAAATCGAGGCAAATAATGGTGTATTTCTGAATCGGACAGGACCTCTGTCCTCTGTCCTCAAGATCCGGTGCTCTGTCCGTCCGCTTAACATCATAATTTGTCTCTTCTCTTCTTTTTGTTCCTCCATCAGATGTTCGACGGACGATCCTCAAAGAAGAGTCGAACGCCAGTCCAACCACTTGTGTATCACACTCTTTCCTTTCCAATACTATCTCGCATGATCCAGAATCAACCCTGAAACAGTAAACCAGAACTTCTCTCGCCTCCAAAACAAGAATTGGAATTGTCAGGAGATGAAACAACCGGGAGACTCAGAGAAGGAAGTCAGCAGTGAAAGACACAAAATCGACGAAGTTTGGCAATGAACTATTGTCCTTCCATTTTTATCGTTGAACAACAGGTTGACAGAATACGGACAACAGACATATTCGAAAATTCAGTCGCTCAATAAGACGTCTACACAACTAACAACCAACACTGATAACATCAGCACTCAATTTCTACAATTGAGTACCGAGTTGCAATCGTTGGTTGCTCGAATGTAAGAGGTGATTGGATTGATGAACATATGAGTTGACGATCGTATGAATCAACAGATACAACCGTTCATCAACCAACAACAAAACTCACAGCTGTCGACGTCCAGAACAATTCCGAACAAAACAATATAAGATTTAGCCATAGCTCCAAGTGATCAACCAGATTTTATCACACAGCTCGAAACGCTTGGATATTCAAAGGAGACTCACGAAAGATCATTTGAGAGACTGTTTGAAGGCCTGTGTGAAAGTGGACAGACTGCAGAAGACAATTCTCTGCGGCGAACAGAAAAGCATCGATCCGATCTGACCACTCATCAATTCAAGCTTCAACTCTCTCGGAATGAAATCGAAACGCAACAACCCCTCACCGATCTTCAAGATCTCTTTTCGAAAATCGACAGTTTGGACAAGAAGACAACTCACCAATTGATGGCCCTCACACCAATCTCTCGCCCGACATCAAATGGTCCAACACCACAGACGCGCAGAACCTCTCAACCAGAGCAGAGGAAAGATATGAATGAAACACCTCGTCGCCTTTCGACACACATCTCAGATCCTATCCTATTCCAAGAATAGCCACAATCTCAATCCAACTCAACTGATACTTTTGCGCACGATCTATCAAACCCTAAAGACCATGTATTGGATCTTGAAGAAAGACTGAACCACACGTCCTTCCTAATCAACCACCTTGACGAGATTGTGACGCAAGTTGGGAAGGATGATGTCCAATCGGCCTCGTCTCTCCTTTCGATCGCTGGCGACAACAGTAGACTCTGACGGGATCAGATTCGACGAACTTGATAATCGAGTGGACGAGCAGGAAGAAATAACACAGCAAACGTTGAAAGAGCACTCCCAGTTGATCAAACACCACATCACCCAACAAACTGACTCGCTTGATTCTCAATTAACAACCATCTCGACGACTCATCAACTGTGTCTTTTGACTTCTTTGATTGCTCCAACTTCAATACAATACAGTTGATCCGTCCATATCACCGATTATCAAACGAAGATCGATCACACTTCAAAGGACGCCAGATGCAACTCAGAAGTTTCGAATCGACTGAACTGTCACAGTATCCAGCGCTGATCACTGAAGTACACCCACCACCACATTCATCTTCTCCTGTACTGATGCAAGAATTCACAATCAAACACAACAAATCTCCCACTATTCTCGATAGAGGGTGAGACACCGATGAACTATTGGAACTAGACATAATTCTTCGAGCTTTCGCGCAGCTATGAAATTATTCGGAGTGATAATACGGAGATCTAGTCGATAATCTGACAGACCGAAAATGAAAGGAAACACCAACACAAAAGGCCTTTGATCGATTGAACAGCATTGAAACAGCTTGCGCAAGTGCTTGAGTGATTGTTCACATTTCGTTATCTTTCTTGATTCGATATTTCTCCTTCTTCGTCTGACTAACTCGAAATATCGTGTTTCTACCCACTTTCTTGTCTTTAAAAGTTGGATACCCAATTAATTCGTTGTGTGGCATGTAAAACAAGAACCGAAAAGTATGAGACAGCAAGACCATAAGAGGAAGAGAATGAAAACAAAAATTGAGAAATCTCGGAGCCGATGGCAATAAATACAACCAAAACGATTTAACTGGATCATTCAATCATTGTTCTTCAGTTGGTAGTGGCCTATTCGACAGTCCACTTGAAGTTCTCGAGCGGGAGTTCGATGGAGTGGATCCGGTCTGAAATGATCATGGTGGTCTTGTTGTGCGTCGGCTGAAGGTATACAACGACCTTGGATTGTGTTTAATCCAGCGAAGGGAAGAGGTGGACGTGTCGAGTGAGGGGGACGAAGGATTTGATCTGATTCCTCGCTCCTCTGGCAGACAACTAAAACGAAGGGAGCGTTGATTGCTCAACCAAGCCTGATTTCCTTTGTGTGTGCTGCGACTTTGTGTGAGGTGATGAGAATCCAGAATGACGTGTTGCAAAAGATAGCGAGGAGTTCTGACACAGCGACTGATTCAGCTTGTGCACTTTCGGCCGGCTGTTCTCCTCCGTCTTCAGCGGCTCCTGAAGGGGAGACTCAATCAACGACGAACTGATGGTCGTGCCCTGAGACTTCGAAAACGCCAGCGGAGGATGATGATCCTGAAGACCAGGAAGTTGTGACGTGGCTGAGCCAATGATCAACGTCGTTTTGCGGGTTTGAATTGAGAATATCCTTGCGAGACGCATTTGGAAGTTGCATCGACAATTGAGGGTCATTTTTGAAAGTAATCAGCGCTCACTGTGGAAACAGAATAGGGCGACGAGACATTGGGAGAAGCGTTTTGAGAGGTGATGGGTGAACGATTGGGGATGGATTGTCGTTCACGCAGTACGTCCTCGCTGCATTGGCCCTTCGACACAGTTGGTCGTATTCTGGCTGGTCTGGGAACAGCGGCCGCCCTAGAATCAAGTCCGCCGAGATACACTTGACACTTCACACGTCGATCTGGCTCAAATTACCGAACACCGCACTCCCATCGTCAATCACTTAGACTTTCGGCAGACATGCGTGAATTCGAATATTCTTCAGCTTCAGATCACAATGGATGACTTTCAGTTCTCACGAAAAGCACGTGGCCTCCAACAGCTGTGAAGCAATCTGCAACAACCGAATTGTTAGTCAGAGGAATATCATCAGAGATATCAAGACTTTGATCAAAAACGAAACGACACACATATTATATCAGCTGAAGGGAGAATCACTTGAAACAGCCTTGTTTCAAAACACTGTATACGTCATTACCCAACAGCTCCGTATCAAAGCAGTGGTGTCCGTTTTAAACATAGTCATCGATCAGCCGAACAGAGTGAACTTCGTGGGGTTGTGAGTTCGGACACAAAGATTGAAGATGAAGGTGCTATACAGAGTGACAGAGGTGACAGTTGAACGAGCCCTAATCACGGCTTTTAAATTGTGGTTGAATTGATCCATGACCAACGTATAAAGAATTGCTGAAAATGAACCAAAATGAGATGGAAGCCATATTAACAGTTCTTTCTTCATCATTTCTCACCCCTTCCTCCGCCCTCTCATCCTCCGAACTCACCGCAATCTTCGCACTTTTCTTCTCGTTGTGTTTGCCATCATCCATTCGGACAGCATCGGCCGTGTGGACAATGTGTCTCTCGATCTCCAAGATTTTGATGTGAGTGCAATTAATCCAAAAGGCTCATCGCTGACATTGATTTCGATTCACTTTTACCCGTCTCAGAATTCCGAGTTAGCAACAGCGAAAGAGAACTCGACTTTGAACGTGACAGCTTGCAGATATTATGTTGGTAAGGTGGCATTTCCGATATTGCAAGGATCAGGGAGCCACCTGATTGTATCGAACATGACATTCGCCGACATGAACATCACGTCCTCGCTGATCCAATGTGTTCGCCTGGACGACGACCCGAGCCTTTCGATTGTTGTGCTGCATTCGTCGTTTGATCGGATAAACCTCCTCGCGCAGAACCCGCTTCTGGCTGGCCCGAAATTGTGAATGTGTATGTCTTCAACACCACCTTCACGCAAATCGCGTGTTTGGGATGCAGGCCTCGAAGCTGTCGCTGTTTGAAAGAACGTGGCCTTCGCTGAGAAGGGCGAAGTGTTGGTCGCGACGTGCCGAACAAAGAACACGACAGCATCTGAATTGTGGCCGAACGGTGGTTTCTGTTCCTTCCGCACGAGCAAGTCTCGCTAAATGTGAGCTTCACGAACTGCGAAGGCTCCTCGGCGCCGAAGGGAAGCGGAGGGTTGATTTATGTGTCTGGAGACAGCCAGCTGGACTTCTGCGACGTTTCGAGTGAAGAGACGTCGACTGGGGAGTGCGGAGGGTTTGTTTATGCCGGCGGAGATGGGAGGAGCTGTTCTCTTACGACGACACACCAGCAGATTCTGTCTCGAAATCGGACTTCGTGAAGTGCACAAGCTCGA
This sequence comes from Blattamonas nauphoetae, assembly GCA_033064195.1. NCBI lineage: Eukaryota > Preaxostyla > Oxymonadida > Blattamonas > Blattamonas nauphoetae. The sequence continues at coordinate 203,894 of JARBJD010000076.1, forward strand.
CAAGCGGGGATGGGGATTTTATTCTTCAGTTCCACGTCGGCTCTGAATGGTCGAACAAAGGCGGTGCGCTGACCCGAATGGCGATTTTCTGTTCGATTGAAGAGGCTGTGTCTTGCTGGCCGCGGTGGTGGTTGCACTCTGCTTGTGCTGCTGTGGATGTTGTGCTGGGTGTGTACGCGGGTGGGGGAAGATAGCCGCCAAATAACCACACATTGAAGCTCGGAGGAACCATAAATCCGCCACCTCCTCGCTCTCCCACGAACCGTGCCATGCGCAGCTCCCAGCCAGCTATCAACAGGCTCCCCATCACTATGTCCCTGTCTGGTCTGCTCAACAGCCTGTTGATTTCCAGCAGTACCCGCTTGTACCGACGTACAGGGTGAGTGAAAAGTAACCTTCATCCCACAATTGTGTTTTTTTCCTTCTTTTCGAAAACAAACGTCACATTGAGATAGTCGTTGCCGTACTGTTTGCTCAAAACCTCATTTACGGATTTCTTTCTTATCTAGATCAATTCAGCATACGAATGATGTCAAATCGTTCGTATGCCACTACGTCCGGCACTACGACGAACGGGTGCTTATGAGACTTAATAATCATTCTTGTCTCACTTCACATCTTGAAACTCTTGTTTTTCAACTTTTTCACAAAAGACATTGATCAACCCTTAGAACAGGTTACTTTTCACTCACCCTGTACGAGATCGATCTGATCCACAGCAAGTATGGTCTTTCCGGACAAAACCACAAACCGTACAAGCCATGAAGCAATCAGAAAAAATACATCAAAATCAGTTCTGATTAGCGATTGTTCGGGAGCGGTTGATAGTGGTCGGACAAACCCGTGAGAGCGGATAAACCCGTTAACCATTCCACATGAGCATAGCAGTCCCCCCTCTTCACTAAAATTATCCTTCCACTTCCCGTTCATTACTCTTTTTATTTTTTTTAAAACAGGAGTCACTGTTGAAAGAATGATTGTGAAATGGAATGAGAAAAATGTAAGTCGAAATGTGCTCGGAACTTAGCCAATATCTTCCCAGGCGTCCAAGGGATGGTACATTGAGATACGACCTCTTTGTACTCAGCATCACATACAGGGTGTCGTGGCTGGTCATTCATCGATTTGAACTGACCCATTGACCTCGATCAAACATCTGAACAGGGGACAAATCATTTCAGAATTCGAACAATAACTTTCTTTCAAGCACAACATATCAGTCGTCATAATAAAAGTTTCAATGTGAAGTGGGGTATGTTGGGAACGGGTTTATCCGACTTAACGGGTTTATCCGGGTACTATGAGTGTTTTCTACGAACTCCGTGGCGCCGAAGGAGGAGGCTGGGTCTGAGCCTGCTATTGTCTCAGCGCTTCTTCCTGTACTGTCAACGTAGATTCAGTCAGATCTTTCATTTTCTTTATCATGAAATCAGGTTCAAACGGACGCAGTGTTTTGATTCCGAAGAAGTATTCTTGAACCATGTCGTTTGTAACGAAGCTGAACACTGCCATCACCACTGATACTCCGATCTGAGCTGAGTTTTTCCCAATATAGTCCATGATTTGTGTCTGAACCGTTCCTGTCAAGTGAATGTCCACAGATAACGTGCTTGCACTGTATCGTATTCTCATACAGAAATAGAGAGTAGCTCTACAGATGTATCACCTGGAAGACCTAATTCCTGCGCCATTCCAAAACGCCGAGCCGTTCGGAGTGTCGTGAACGATGAATGATGACGGGATGTGGAGGAAAGAAACTCGTTTCATCACGTTTTGCGCTGGAGCATCTATTTTGATCGTCTTGTTCGTATCATCTTTCTTTTCTGCCATCTTTTGAATGATACAATAGGGAAGTCAGAAGAATACTTAGACCGCGACGAATGGAACGTGGTACAATTCCTGGTGGTAACCGACCTCTAAATCGATATAAAGGTATCCTTTCTTTCGTGATGATACATCCAGACATCACGTCATCCCCACATTGCTCACGCCCGTCAGAATTATCATTGAAAAAGGATGTGATGATGATGTTTTCACAGGTTGAGAAAAGAAACGGAAAACACAGATACATATAAGTTTCGGCAATGCCTGAGCTTGTGATATATCTTCCAATGAGTCAGGACTAATCCTGACACATTTCTTACATCCACAGAAGGACAAGACGAGACGGACGAGGGGGAAACAGTCGACTGTTTTGAGGAGTGGGGCCAGCACCGAGCAGACACTCACGAGAGAAGGGAGCAGCATCTCCATGGTTTGATTAGCTTGTTTCTCGTTTCTGAAGAGTGAGGTACCTCTTTCCTCAGGAAGCATCAACGCACGAAGTGGAAGTGTGTGAACTTCAACATCACGGAAGGGGAGACGATTGGGGTGTGTGGGCGGACAGGAGCGGGGAAGTCGTCGCTTCTGTTCGTTCTGTTCCGATTTGTTGAGCTGGACCCGAAGCTAGCGCCGAAGATGATTGACATGAAGACATGATTCCCAGTTGATGCGGACCCGAACGAATAGCCGAGCATCGGACGACCCGATTTGGGAAGTGTTGGAGATGATTGAGATGTGGGAGATTGTGGCGGGTCTTCCACATGGGCTGGACTCGCGGGTGGCGGAGGGAGGAAGCAACTTCTCGGCTGGCCAGCGACAACTGTTGTGTTTTGGGCGAGCGATACTGAACAACTGCCGAGTGGTTGTGATGGACGAAGTGACTTCGAATGTGGATGTGGAGACAGACGCGAAGATTCAGCGGACGATTCGGGAGAAGTTCGGAGACAAGACAGTGATTGTGATTGCTCATTATCTAAACACGATCATGGACTCGTCGCGGATTTTAGTCACTTCACCATACAGTCTGATCGATATCTTCATTCACACAAAAACGACGACATGAAGGTTAAACTGATATAATAAACAATAATATTGCCTACTGTTGATTCGTTGTGCTGTAGTGGAGGAGATGCGTATGTTGATCTGACCCAAAGTGAAAAGTCAGAAAAGTGACTGACTACTGACACGCATTTTCTCCTAGTCACCCATGTATAGCCTACACTATAGGCTTGTCTGACCGGCACTGACCGGTCAGTTTTCATCAAAACGTACTGACCGTCACTGACCGGAGAAATTTTGGTACCCATAATCGAGAGTTACCATTTCTCCGAAAGTGAAGACCTTCCAATGGATCGAAACTCCATTTCTAATTTTTCCGAGTCTTTTCTTCTGGATTCGACTTTTGTACATCCTTTTTCTGTCCCTGAAGCTGTATCATGTCCATTTTCATCAACTTATGCCGATCATACCCATCCGTGATCCGAATTCAAGTTGAAACACAAGAGAAGTGACAAAATCTGTCTTTCATCATGATGTCTCCAACCAACAATGATCACCTTTTCACCATTTCACGATATGTACATTCTTGAAAATCTTTGAAAGAAATGAGAGAGGGTTTTATCATAAAAACGAAAACAACTCCTCCTGAAGAATTGAAAGTGCAAAGAGCGTTCGCCTTCCTCATGGATGTACGGAACGAGAGGATTCCTCCAATCTGGATGACAACACCTTCGTATAAGGCCACCAATGTTGAGCTCACTGTTGAATCAGAATTGATTTTGATCGTGAAGGGTTGACAATGACGAGAAGAGGAACAGCGGGATGGACTTGTGATGAGATCGTTCAAGAAAGTTGATCACAACTCGCTGGATGGGTGCTGTGTTTGATGCAGTGATGGAGAACGAGAGTGACTGATTCTTTTGCATCAGTGTAGGTGTCGCATCGAATCAGAAGGCAGAGGATGGAAAAGAGGACAAGGGTGATTCGTGAAGCTTGTGGAGAGGAGTGGCCTTGTCTGCTCCAAACTGGTGGAGGTTCACAGACTTCGAAGTGTTCGATGTGAGAAACAGCAGCAGACTCTACAACAAGAGGCCGACCGCTTCGACAGCAAAGACAGAATCTCGCTCTAGAAGGTGACAATCGGATCAGGCGATTCCAGTCTGCGCCAGAGCAAGATCAGACAGACTGGAAAATAACGATGCTTCATGGAGAGAATCTTGCGACGACATATCGAAAAGGAATTGGTGGTCAACTGACATCTCTGAATCAACTTGAGGAGAGTTGGTGTTCAAAGGAGACTGGAAATAGACGTGATCGTCCACATCCATGTTTTTCGGTGCGACGTCCAGAAACGGCAGCGGGAGGAAGTTGAGATAATGCTTCGGTTCGTTAGGAATATCTGCGTACCAAATAACCAGTGTAGACTATTGCCCAGGTGTGTGTGGATTTCGGAAAGTTGGGGTGAAGAATGGCGAGTAGTTTTGGCGAAGGGGAGACAGAGGACGTTTCGGGTGTATTGAACGGGCTGAAATCAGCATAGTGAATGATCTGGTTGCTCTGAGTTTTGTATGTCGTCAGAAAAGAGAAGAATTGTGTGGTGGACTCTATTCTGAAGAAAATTGAGAATAGGGCAGAAAAAAGATATCACGAACTAAACAAAACACACTACCAATGCAGATAAGAACAAAATGATGCGATGATGATCCCAAAATGCACAAGGATCAAGAGAGAGAGATGTTTCACACAAATAATTGAAAAGAGGCATTCATACAACTCCGGTCCGCAAGTAAAGAGATTACCATCTACAATCTTGCTTATTTCAAATGAAGATCATGTAGTTGATGATACAGTGAGATCCGACCCTTAGAAAAAAACGTGACTGACACTGACCGGCACTTTTGGCCGGTCAGACAAGCCTACTACACTACTTAGAGTTTTTTTGGCCCACAAAGTCCACCCTTTCCTTCTGTTCTCTCACTCATTCTTAAAAGTGAAGATCAAAAAAAGGAGTATCAAAGGGTTGATCACTTCACGGAAACATATCTCCAAGAAAACCGGAAAGTAACTCATTCTTTATTCATTTAAGATCAATTCACAGGAAAATTACTCAAACTTTCTTCATCCCGAACTGAGAAAGCCATTCGTCGACAATCATTGAAGAGTGATTGGTTTCGTCACCGAGATAATATCACTGCCACAATCATTATCATCGCTCAGCCCTTAATGTCGATGTATCACAGAAAACTGGCATAGACATAAGTTTCATCTTTTCTATCGTTCATTCACATGCACAGATCCTCCTTCGTCACCACAACAGCCATCGATACCTGGTTCACTCTCATCCGACGTCTCAACGCTGTGGTTGCACGTCAATCCTTAAGCTCTTCGACTGAAGAAACTGTTCAGAAAGTGGACCAAGACATTCAGATCGTCATTTTATCGAAACCACGTATTTTTTCTCCTATCACTCATTTATCTGATATCAATCGTGTTTTGGATTTAACTTGTCAGAATATGTCCTCTTGGCGTCAAAATTCGAAGTTTCATCTCGATATGGACGAAATGTAGCATCACTTTCAATCCTCATTCCACTGTTCGCCTATCTTTTCTCTCAGATTTTTCCCATATATCACAATCTTCCAGGACAGTATACTCAAGATTTTTGGAGGTCTCTTCAAATCTTATCGAAAACTTACGAGTACTTTCTCAAATATTGGAGAATCTTCTTCTCGTTTTTCTTTGTCTTTTTTCAGTCTATTGTAGAAAATAACCAAACCATTTGCGTCCTTCGATATGATTCTTCCACAGTACTCCAACAATTTCGATTCAATTTTCTTGTCAGGCCTCCCACCCCCCGGATTGAGTTTGCCAACCTTAGTCTTCACGTTTATTTCCGTATTTGGAACAGATACACGTTCTTTCTTCCGATATACTCTGAAATGTTGGATGAGCAATCATTCTTCTAATGGTTTACACCACATTCTGATTATTACTCCATGCAGATGCTTCATTTCCCACCTCAACACTGTCGGCCGATCAATTGTGATCGGAGAAGATTCAAACTATGTAAACCAAGTTTCTCATTTTCTGTTGAGAGTATACTGTCTTTTCCATCAGATGGTCAATTCTCTACTTCTCTTAACTCCACAACATTGTCCAACATCACGTCTCTCCATCAAACCAGCTCCCTTCGTTCCTCTCCCCGATTCTGATGCGAAGACTGGAGGTCAGATCTGGTTTCCTCCTCCATCGACACCAACCCACTTTGCATCTCGCACAAATTCCAAAGAAACGCGCCCCCAAAATCAATGCCAGTCCCCATCCCTCTCCGCCGCAAAGGCAGACTTTTCGGTGCCAAATTCACCAACTTTAATTCTCACACCATCTCAACTCCCTCCTGCTCCTCTTTCTCTCCCAATGGCTGCGAACAGAGAGCGAAAACGAACTCGCTTCATCCAAAGCTCAACAGACACCGCTCTATCTCAATTCGAGCAAGTTTTTGTTGGTAGGTCTCATAAGCATTATGGTGTATATGCGCTTGGGAAGGAAACAATGGCTGTCCTCCGACACGAGAAGGAGGATCTTGAGAAGTCCCAAGCAGGCCACAAACCAGACAAACATGAACACAGTGGCTTTGTAAATTCGCCTCTCATCAACCAAGAGATTACAACAATCGAAGACCGTTCAAACCCAACACGCTCCCATTCACACAACTCCCTCGGACGCCGACGAAGCGAAATGCGACTGAAGCAGACAGCTGTCGAGCGTCCACCGCCGCCAAAACCAGAAACAATCCAACTCGGCTGGACAGAGCTGGACGAGACCGTCAAGTTTGTTGGGCGAGTCACAAACACAAAATACAGCTCGACGATCACCAACTATCCTTCGGGGCTCACCACACCGCTCCCCACACCGTCCCAACCACCCACCACACCGCTCCCCACTCCCTCCCAACCACCCACCACACCGCTCCCCACACCCTCCCAACCACCCACCACACCGCTCCCCACTCCCTCCCAGCCGCCCACCACACCGCTCCCCACTCCCTCCCAACCACCCACCACACCGCTCCCCACTCCCTCCCAACCACCCACCACACCGCTCCCCACTCCCTCCCAACCACCCACCACACCGCTCCCCACTCCCTCCCAACCACCCACCACACCGCTCCCCACTCCTCCCAACCACCCACCACACCGCTCCCCACTCCCTCCCAACCACCCACCACACCGCTCCCACTCCCTCCCAACCACCCACCACACCGCTCCCCACTCCCTCCCAACCACCCACCACACCGCTCCCCACTCCCTCCCAACCACCCACCACACCGCTCCCCACTCCCTCCCAGCCGCCCACCACTCAAACCCCACACGTCGAACTCCTCCGCCAGCGCCGAATGAGTGGTCTGACATCATCGCTGAGTGTGGGAGGACCGACAGCGTGTGGATTGTGAGGGGGGATTGAAAGACAGGAGACAGGTTGTGTGGAAGATACAGTCTGCACCGTGCCGAAAGAGGAACCGCTGGAGAGACATAGTCCACGTCGACGAAACCCCACGTTTCAGACCACACGATACCCTCTCCCACCTTCACCATCACCACCAACCCTCAGACGAGATCAACACACCCATCGTCTCACACGATTCGTCCCTCCACACATTCCACACCATCGACGAGGACGACAGACACTCCAACGCCACCAACACCCGACTCGAACACAAACACCGCTTCATGTCGCATTCATCCGCAATCTTCCCAAACGACAGAATTCAATCGATGGTGTCGTTTGGAGCGTCGCGAAAGAACAGCTTTCGGTCTGTTCCGGCGGAGGACGAGTGGGAGAGCGTGGAGGAGGGTGTGGATCTGCTTGTGTACGCTGGGCTCACACCTGGTCTCTCTGTGCAGGGACTTGTCGGAGTGTGTTCTCTCTTCTCTTCATCTTTTATTTTGTCTTTGTTCGTGTGCTCTTCCTCTTCAGACTGATCTCTCCCCTCTTCTCCTCCCCGTATCCTGTCACTCTCATCAACCTAAACACCCACACTGTCGTCAACACCCTTCCGAAAAACACGGCCACTCCCAATCTCGAGCAAAACCAGCACCAGCTCTTCCTCTCCTTCATACGTAGCTTCGACGCCACAGCTGCCAATCATCTTCTCTCACTCGACGCGGCACAACCAGAAACACTCCGCGAATCAGACCTCACCTCTCTCTCGACATCCGAAAACGAACGAGTTGATCTCTTCTTCACATGCCCACAGCCACGATTGATCTCGCTCAGTCAAACACCAACGCCCAGCGGCTCCCCAACCCACTTTCTACTCACCTCTCGTCCCCTCGTTCACAATGTGCTCGAAGCCGCTCTCCAACACTTACCTCCTCCCACAACGCCTTCTCAGTCGAATACTTGTCCATATTCCACACAGACATCACCCGACCCGGCTCGAATTGGACTGTCGCGCCCAGCGGGGCACCAGGACGTGCCGTGCCTGATCTTCTGCCTCCTTCTGATTGTGCGGAACAGGTCATCTGGAGGCGTGAGCAAGCCCAAAGCAATTCGCATGGTCAACGTCTTCGATCCCGCGTTCCCGTTCCTCTCGTTCGTTGAGCGCCACGAGTCGGTGCTTGGGTCGGCAGGGCCTGATCGGGCACAGCTGGGAAAGCGAGTATCGTCGCTGTACCGCTTTGTTGTTCGCGCGTGGCACTCCGAAGAGGAAGCGACGATTTTGTTGAAAGGGGGCACGAAGAATGGGAAGTGGGGTGGCTGACAACAATGGAACACGACAAAACACTGACGAAGCGATTGTTGGTGCCGGACAAAGGAGAACGACGCACGCGACAGGGATCGCCAAGGAAGTGTGGGCGCAGGCAGCGAGAAGCAAGAAAAGCTGGTAGGAACGATGAATTTGAATTTCGAAGGGTCGGAGGAGTGAAAGTGTTCGAAGCTGGTTTCGAATCGAAGTCGAACGAAGAACAACCACTTCGTTTCGAGATTTCGTCTCTCGAACCGTCGAAATGGACTGAAACCGAATTGTCATTCATCCTCCCCCAATCATCTCTGACAAGCTTGAGCCAGAAAATGGATCGTCGGTGCCGACTTGTGTTTGGAGATGGGCAGAACACAGACTCATCCTCGCTGATTGGACAGGGGAAAGGAAACATGTCTCAAGCAGGAGTGGTCACTTCGATTGTCATTCCGATTGTTGCAGTGATCCTCGTTGGTCTGCTTCTGATCATCATCGTGATCGTTCTGTGCCGTCGTCGGGTCTGAAACGAATGTTGACGACGAATCCCTTCAGCGAAGTGTTGACTCGTCTGTCGCCTCACTGGGTCGTTTTGGATCAATCGAACAATGTCTCCTCCGAATCGAGGACCTGCCAAACGAAATATCTCTCCCCAACCCAACCGCAGCAAGTCAATCAAAGAGTAGCGAAGATCGTCGCTGGAACGTGTCTGAACAAGACAAAGTGGAAGGCGAGGAGGCGAACGTGATATCGATTGACCAAACGAAAGTGTCGGTTTTTCGGCTCAGCCTTGTCATGTGGGAACTTGAGACTGACCTTGTGCCGTTCGCGGAGCTGGATGCAGTGAATGCGTCTCGGCAGATGAAGGCAGGAGTGATGCCTCTGATCCACAACTGGGAAGACGAACCGTTTGCAGATCTTATTCGCGAATGCCTCTCTCTCGCTCCCGACGACCGACCATCGCTTGACGATGTGAAATCTCGCCTTGAATCGCTCAACTCGAATCCATCTCCAGCTCCCCTGAATCAACCTGAACACATCAATCTTTCGTTTCGATCCACACAACTAACGTCAAGAGGACTCAACTCGTCTTTTGTTTGTCTTCATTTCTCCGGCGATTCACGCGTTCTGCCGCTCTCTGCATTCTGTCTCGCTGTGAAGAAGTGGATCAGATGCGTCGCTTCGAATCATTCTCAACTGTCGATTCCGATAATGTCCTCTTTCGAGTTATTTTGTGTTGTCACTTCTTATCACTCGGTCATCGTTCGCTCTGAGTCTCCTGGGCTCAGACGAAGGATTCACTCTCCACATTCGTGTCGTTGTCTCCAGATGCACATCAGAACTCTTGAATGCTGACACTTCCGACTTTCTTTCTATTCTGACTCACTTTGTTTTGCTCAAACAAAGAGAAAAGTCACAAAAGCGACTGACAGCTGACAAGCCTTTTCACGTGGTCACCTATGTCCACAAAGTGTATTATTTTGTTGTTTCTATTGGATAACTGTTTTATCTCACTCTCTTTCTCTCATTTATGCAAGTGACCCATCACGAAAGTTTCTGCGCTTACTCAATCAGAATGGGCAATATTATCAATAAAATGGACACCTACTCAAATGCAACATGCTCTGATTTGTCCTCCTCTGATTTGCCATTTTCAACAGATTGTTCTCCTTTCCTTCGTTGGGAAGAAGACCAACCAAACTCTGAATCCGAAAAGGCTGTTCTCTTTCAGTCTCTCGTATCCACTGTGAAATTACATCCTGCACATGATGTCTCTCTGGAAGCAAAAGCTGTAAAACTTCTCAACTCTGTGAATCCAAAGGACGGCCAATCAGCAGATGCGCTTCTCAGCCACCATGCGTCAGCCTCAAGTGATTCTTCGACAGATTTCGTACTGTCCATGGTTGTGCTCATTTCCTCAGGCAGTCATGCCATCACCACAGCAACAATGGAGATGCTGGAGTTTCTGGTTTTATGGTGTTCCACTCCAGTCCATCTTTCCCTCGTCAAAGCTGATCTGATCCCTCAACTCATCGCATCTCTCAATCCACAGTCTCTTCCATTTGACAAAGCAGTCGATATCCACATCAACGTCATGAACATCGTCGTTCATTCAATCTGGCTCTCAACTCCGGATTATCTCGCCAAACTCGAAATTGAAGACGACGATGAGCAACAAGCTGTTCATGAGACGGTTCTGAAGCAAGTTCTCGTACCTTCAGAGAAGTATATTTGGCATTTGTGCACAAACCGCTACTCGATCATCGATGAAGATCTGTCAGATGAGTTCATGACATTCATCTCCCAGTTCCTCTTAATATGTCCATATTATCAACCAACAATGGATTTTATTGTCCATATACCCGTTGCCCTCTCAATACCAAGTTGTCTGTCATTTTACGATTCAGAAGACTCACACTGGGGTTGTTTATATTTCATAATGGATGCCCAGCGGGATTTGAACAAGACAAGGAGAGAAGAGCGGCAGATGGGGGAGAAAGTCCATCGAATGTTGAGAATGGAGGGCATCGAAGATGTGATTGAAGAAAAGCTGCAGAACGACAAAAACGGAACGTACGGAGGATGGACTGCTGATAACTCGATCAGATGGAGCAACCAACTGGGCGTGAACATTCCACTGTAAGAATAGAAACTGACAAGAACCAACGAACATTTCGCACTGTTTCTGCCTTCTGTTAGACAACAAACACTGTTTGTGTGTGATCGTTGTCGGCGCTGGCATCACCTCATGGTTTGATTGGCCGGAACGATTGAGATTCTCTCTCGCCAATCTCCTTCAATCGTCACCACACTCTCCTTCTCTTCCACTGCCACTTTCGCACTGCTCAGAAATGGAAGGGAATACGTGGGCCACTCGATCCGTTATGACCATTCGCTGCAGTTTGCGTGACTTCCCTGATTCCTGATTGTGCCCCAACATCGTCTTCTCTTCATGACGCCGATGAGACGGCATTTCAGCATCGATCCACCATCGCCCACCGTCCTCGACTCTTCCGAAAACCGAAGAACCAGAATACTTCTTCATCCACACCAACCCATCCCTGCTCGCTCTCACCTCGAAAAGGAAGAAGAACCAGAATACTTCTTCATCCACACCAACCAATCCCTGCTCGCTCTCACCTCGAAAAGGAAGAAGAACCAGAATACTTCTTCATCCACACCAACCAATCCCTGCTCGCTCTCACCTCGAAAAGGAAGAAGAACCAGAATACTTCTTCATCCACACCAACCCATCCCTGCTCGCTCTCACCTCGAAAAGGAAGAAGAACCAGAATACTTCTTCATCCACACCAACCCATCCCTGCTCGCTCTCACCTCGAAAAGGAAGAAGAACCAGAATACTTCTTCATCCACACCAACCCATCCCTGCTCGCTCTCACCTCGAAAAGGAAGAAGAACCAGAATACTTCTTCATCCACACCAACCAATCCCTGCTCGCTCTCACCTCGAAAAGGAAGAAGAACCAGAATACTTCTTCATCCACACCAACCAATCCCTGCTCGCTCTCACCTCGAAAAGGAAGAAGAACCAGAATACTTCTTCATCCACACCAACCAATCCCTGCTCGCTCTCACCTCGAAAAGGAAGAAGAACCAGAATACTTCTTCATCCACACCAACCAATCCCTGCTCGCTCTCACCTCGAAAAGGAAGAAGAACCAGAATACTTCTTCATCCACACCAACCAATCCCTGCTCGCTCTCACCTCGAAAAGGAAGAAGAACCAGAATACTTCTTCATCCACACCAACCCATCCCTGCTCGCTCTCACCTCGAAAAGGAAGAAGAACCAGAATACTTCTTCATCCACACCAACCAATCCCTGCTCGCTCTCACCTCGAAAGGAAGAAGAACCAGAATACTTCTTCATCCACACCAACCAATCCCTGCTCGCTCTCACCTCGAAAAGGAAGAAGAACCAGAATACTTCTTCATCCACACCAACCAATCCCTGCTCGCTCTCACCTCGAAAAGGAAGAAGAACCAGAATACTTCTTCATCCACACCAACCAATCCCTGCTCGCTCTCACCTCGAAAAGGAAGAAGAACCAGAATACTTCTTCATCCACACCAACCAATCCCTGCTCGCTCTCACCTCGAAAAGGAAGAAGAACCAGAATACTTCTTCATCCACACCAACCAATCCCTGCTCGCTCTCACCTCGAAAAGGAAGAAGAACCAGAATACTTCTTCATCCACACCAACCCATCCCTGCTCGCTCTCACCTCGAAAAGGAAGAAGAACCAGACTTCCTGTCAACTGTTGTCCTGAAATCGGGCGCTTGACATGTTCATCCGCTCTTCTGTTTGATCTTGCTCGCTCTGGTTGTCGAAGGATCCCCTTTCTTGAGATGGATCCTGAAAAACACTCCGAGCAAACACGAAAATGCAAGAACATCTGTGCCTCCTCGCTTTTGTGAAAGATCACGACATGGACAAACTTGAAAGACAAATTGAACCCAACACGATTGTTGTACACGTTCTGAAACCAGCCGAACCTTTCATCCACGTTTCTTCAGCCGGCCACACTTGGATGCACACTCGAGACCAATCAACTCGATTTATGGAACTTCTTTCCGACCACTTGCTCGTTAGTGTGGAGGCTGAAATGCCCAACGAGATGGAGAGAGATGTGAAAAGAAGAAATGAAGCTGAACGATGTCTCTCTTCCAGCACAGACCTTTCGGGAAAATCGAAAACAACAAAAACGGATCATTCGGAGGATGGGTTGTTGTTCAATCGATTGAATGGAGCAATCGGCAGGTCATGAACCTCCCACAGCTCAGATTGTAACAGACAAGAACCAGGAATCGTTTCGATCACGATGAATAACCAGCTGGGCATGAACCTTCCGGAACAGGAACATGAAGGGACACAGACAGAAACCAGTAACAATTTCGAACTGTTTGTGATGTCTGGGAATCTGCGTGGATTCGCAGCCGAGCGTTGACAGCAGAGATGGAACCGTGCTGCAACGATGGGAGACACGTCTCGTGTTTGAAGGAATGGATGGCTTCGAAAACACGATCGAACACCATCGAAGCGAGAACTCAGAATCTGAAGGGGACAGGATTGTTCGATGTTCGATGAAATGGAGCGATTTTCAGGGAGAGAACGTCACCGAACACATATTTTTCAGATTTTTCGAGAACTCATCTTCTCCGTCAACCACACCTTCACATTTGTGCCGACTCGACACTCGACACCAGCGACAGCATCTCTGACTTGTATCTTCCGTGCCGACTCGCCGCTTGATTCATCGAATAGCTCATCTGCCATGAGGATATGTTGTGTTCTTCCGTTTGGACGATTATTTCATCTCACATTCATTGTTTCACTCAACCTTTTTTCTGACCCATAACGAGTGATTTCCCTTGATTCCAACAGAATGACTGGTTTAGATTCGAAGATTAACGCCTCCACAGATTATACATGTTCTGGTATCTCTTAATCTTGTGTGTCATGTTCTCCAGATTGCTCTTCTTTCCTCAATTGGCAATTCAGTCTCAAAGAATCTGAATCCGAAAAGGTCGTCGTCTTTCGATCTCTCGTTGCCACTGTGAAGATCCAGCCTTCGCTTGATGTCTCTCTGGAGGCTAAAGCCGTGGAATTTCTAAAATCTGTCAATCCGTACGATGACACATCAGCAGATGCTTTTATCACCGGCCTTGCCTCGATTTCTGAAGAATATTTGACAGACTTCGTACAGTCCATGATGGTGCTCTTTTCTTCACCCAGTCAGGTCATCACCACAGCAACAATGAAGATGCTCAGAACTCTGATCGATTGGTGTTCACCAAAAATCCGCCTTGCCCTCTTCAAAGCTGATCTGATCCCTCAACTCATCAACACTCTCAACATACTGTCTCTTTCATTCACGGAAGCAATCGATATCCACACATGTCTCATGAAAACAATCACCAGATCTCTCTCGCTCACAACTCCGGATGGTCTCCGATACCTCAGAATCACAGATCGCAATGAACAACAATCTGTTCACGAAACGGTTTTGCAGCAAGTTCTGACCTCTTCGGAGAAGTATATTTGCCATTTGTGTTTAAACCGATTCTCGATCATCGATGGAGACCAATCTTGGGATTTTGTTGATCTCCTCGCCAGACTCCTCCGAATATGCCCGTATTATCAATCCACAATGGATTTCGTCCTGAATATGCCTGTATTTCTCACGATTCCAAGTTCTTTCACATTCTTCGAAACAGAGAGCTCCGTCTTTTGGTTTCTGAATGCAATGATCGATGCCCAGCACGAATGGAACGAAACAAGGGGAGAAGGACGACAGATATGGAAGACAGAGAATCAAATGTTGAGAATGGAGGGCATCGAAGATACGATTGAAGAAAAACTGAGCATCAACCAAAATGCACACTTTGGAAGATGTGTTCTTAGCAACTCGATCAGATGGAACAACCTGCTCGGCATGAACATTCCCTGGCGAGGATAGAAACAGACAAGAACCAACGATCATTTCGAACTGTGTCTGACTTCTTCCGGACGCCAAACACTGTTTGTGTGTGATCGTTGTCGGCTTTGGCATCACCTCACGATTCCGATTGCCCGAACGCTTCGGATTCTCTCTCTCAGTCTCGCTCGATGGTCGCCACACTCTCCTTCATTCTCCTTCGTCGCCACTCTCGCACTGCTCCAAAAGAGAAGTCGTCCATCCTCACCATTCCTCGCAGTTTGTGTTTGCGTGATTGTTACGTGATTCTTCTCCACAAAGTTACTCTCTTGATGGTTCATTCCAATCGTGCGATGCCATTTCAGAATCGATGATCTCCTTCACTCAGCAACAGGACCTTCAGAAGACGATTCGGAAGGATCGGAAGATATCGTCGCCCAATTGATGGCTGGCATTGATGAAAGGATTCGCGATTCTGTTCGCAAACTGTTCAGTCGATGTCCGCCTTGCCACGTCTCCGCTGCTCCCATCCCTCGAATCCACATCTCTCTGAATGCACTGTCGCTCTCTTATGCACTGCCAGACGATTCCCCCTCTGTCTCCTTCACATCATGAACGATATTCTTTGCCTTGCCACTCCACGTGATCCAGACCGACTCCAAAATGAAAATCCCGACGAACCATGATCAAGGCACAGAATTGACTTTGAGCAAATTCTGGTTCCATCAGACAGCTGTCTTCGGTACTGGACTCTTATGGATGGAATGATGGAGACCTATCAAAGGGCTTCTCGTTGCTTCTTGCCCAACTCATCCTGTGTGAGCATCATTCAACCAACAATGCATTCCGTCCTTTGTATGCCAGTCCATCACACAATTCCGAGTTGTCTGACGTTTCTCGAGAATGACGACTCAATCTGGACTCTTATGGATGGAGTGATGGATGGCTGTGAAGAATGGAACGAACAAGGGGGAGATGCCAGTCGATCAGAGAATGCAATTGATGGGTGAGGATGGGAGGAGTTGAAGTGTGTCTGAACAAAGACTGCACAACCACAAAGAAGAAGACTTTGGAATGACCATCTTTTTCGATTCGATGGACTGGAACATCAAACAAGGAATGAAGATACCGCTACTTGAATAGAAACAGACAGGAACCAAACTCCACCATTCAGTGTCCACCATCCCAGCATCTGTGCAGGGATGCTGGGCGGAGAGATGACACGAGAGCTTCTCCATCAGCCGCCGTCGTGGATGGTTGGAAAGAGAAGGAAGGAGAGGGAATACAGACGCAAATTGAACAGACAGAACGAGAAGATTTAGATGCTGTTGCGTCTGCTTGTTCCACTGTTCTCTGACACTCTCAGCTGATCACACACCGTCCAACCTCAACTCCATCGATGATACATCAAGCACATCTCACTTGCCACTCCTGTTTTGTTCCGTCGGCTGCTCGTCTGTTGGATGGGTTTTCGGTCGAGTCGCCTGCAGAGTGGCTCATTCATTCCGATCTGATCAATCCATTCGAACATTCTCTGCCAATCTCATCCACTTTCTCCAGCTTCACTCGTTCTTGTTCTTGCATCTCATTCAACGATGTCTCCGCCTTGTTCTTCTGCCGACTGAAGAGAACGATGATGACGACAGCGAAGACCAGAGCGATGAGGAGGCGCACGCCGAGAGGGATCAGCCAGCTCAGAAGTGTCTTCATTTCTTTGGACATCGCCTTCTTTTCTGGGTCTTCTGGTTCTGCGTCTGGGGATCCTCAGGTTCAGGCTTTGGTTCGTCTGGTTCCTCTGGAGGCACGTCCAACGATTTTGGGATGTGGGATGAAAACGGATCGCTCACCACGACGGGAATGGAGTTGCTTGCAGAAGTGAGGATGACAGACTTGATTGCAAACGTCGTGTCGTGTGTGAGAATTCTGTCGTCACCAACCACAACGAACTCGTCTGTCTCAGCTGTCGTTGCTGGAGATTCGACCACAACTGTGAACACCGCATCCCTCCCCCTCTCCTCCACATCGATGTCGTACTTCATGATGTGTACAGACACAGATACCGGCAGTGGGGCGATGGGAGTGGTGAATGGGATTTGGTGTGAGTCTGACGTCTTCCTCTGTTGATCCGTCCTCGTCGATCCACACCACTCTCCTCACTCCGTATTCTGTCGACCATTCCAAGTTGTCTTCCCCGTTCGATGGAGACAGAGATGCTGTTCCGATCAGAGTCTTCCTGCCGGAGCGTGTCAGCATGATGTTCGTTTTCGTCCCTTCCATCTCACTCAACCAGCATCCACTATCTCCCTTCCTCCAAACTGATCCCCCTCAACACAATCTCTGTTGTGTCGATCTCTTTCAGTCGAATGAACTTGTTCCATTGGTTTGTGTTGCACTCGGAAGAACTCCTTTCGCTCCGCTCGAAACGACGACTGTTCCGACTTTGGACACTTTGGACGGATCTTCAAACACGACATGGACGAGACGAGGACCATTCGATCGCTCAGCAGCACTCCCATTGTTCCCTCGATTGCTTGATGTGTCTCGACCATCCTCCGTCCCTCCCGACGCCCTCCCACTCCCCTCTGCCTCCCCCCTCACCACACTCGGTGTAGCCTGTGCTTGTGGCTGTTCGTTCGAAGCGCACGCAATGCTCGCCTCGACTGTCTTCCTCCTTCGCTTTCTTTGACTCGTCGTCGAGTTCTTCACCATCCCCTCCTCTCTTCCTTCGTCACCCAAGACTTCTCTCCAAGCGGGACTGCGAGCGAGAGAAGGACGAAGAATGTGGAATGTCTGAGTGAGACTGAAAGTGGTGGAGAACGAACACAGCCGAAATGGATGGGTTGGGATGCATCGTGTTCCTGGCTCGGCAGGCGATGACATTGTTTGTGGACAGTGCTGTGGGCACGTGGGTCGTGGGAGATGAGAATCATTTACTCGGCGTTGTGGCTGGTGGATGTGTGGAGGGGAAAGAGAGGATGAGATATTTCGAGACGCAAAAGTGACTGTTCATGTTTGAAGCGGATGGGTACTGACACGTTGGACTGGGTTAAGTATAGGCGCAGATCCGATTTTCGCTACGCGCAGATCTAAAAAAAGGGATACACGCAGATCCAAATGGATACGCGCAGATCCAAAACAATGCTTGTTCTTTTCGAATATCTATCTCGTTTTTGTCTCAAAAAACCTCACCATTGATCGATTGTTTCTTAATTTCCTTTCAGAATAACAATTGGATTGAAAAAACTTATGAATCGAGCAGGGTGGTTCCAAAAAACGAGACAGTCGCATTTTGCGATTTAAAGTTGAGATTTTGGAAGTGATATTCAGAATTCTGGCTTTGTTCCATGATTATGTTCATTGACCCGACTACTGGGACAAAGACCAAGGATTGCGGAGGATTTTTGCCTTCGAAAGTGATGATGACAGAGTTGATAATATGGTGCTTTCTATTGTATTATGAAGATCGAAAAGTGGAGAGGGTTTGGCTGAATGGTTGTTTGGGAGATTTGGAGAGGAGTGAGTGGAGGGTGACCGTGATGTCGTCGTCGTGGATGCGTGAGACACGTGTTGGACTGAGCAGGCTGTAGCGAGGAGAGGAGAGGCGAGCGGGTGAGAAGGAGACGGCAGAAGGGATTTGGAAGGCGTTGATGGAAAGTGGGGTGATCGGAGTGCGGTGCGAGGCTGTCTGATTTTAAGGCGAGATCTCCTCCTTCTGCGGGTGTCCTTCCGAAGATTCTGATTCGTGAATCCCGTCATCTGCGTGTCTGTCTGTTCTTGTTCGTGTGGTGTGTGTTCTGCTGGTGTGCGCGACCTCTCTTCTCGATGTCTGACCCGTCTCTTCTTCCCTCCGCTCCAACGTCTTCGCATTTTCTTGGATTTCAGGAAGAGCATGATGCTCGCCGTGGGCTTCTGATTTTGCTGTTGTGGGTGGAGTTTCGGAGAATGGGATGGCGAGCGGAGGGAGAACGGGGAGTGCAGTTGGCGTGCCTTGAATAGGCCTTTGACAAGAGTTCATTCAACAAAATGACATACTGGCGAACCTCATCGAGTTTCAGTGTTTGAGCTTGGGCTTGTTGGAGGCGGAGAGGATGCTTCTGTTTCTTCCGTTCGACATCGTCCTGATGAGCAGCGGGAGAGATTGATGGAGAGATCATTGATCTGTCAACCTCCCGTGAATCTGGAGAAAGAAGCTCTTTTCCTTCATTTTGGGTAGATTTCCCGCGATTTTGAGCTCCGTGGTCCGGATCCGCATTCTTCTGTTTTTGCGATGGTTCTTTTGTCTTCGTGGGTGGGCAGGATACTGAACAGTGCCTTCTTCCGTTGAGTCCCATGCGTGGATGGGTGTGAGAGGAGAGATCGCCATGCCAGTGTCATTCTCTTTGATGTTCGCCAGTTTCTTGTGAGTGTCCCTGATTATCGTTTTTGGATCATTTCCTCTACTCTTTCTGGTACCACTGAGCAGGAAATGCTTTTCGACTCTGATAGCTGCGGAAAATAGCCTGCTTTGTCCAGATCCATGCCAGACATCACGGCTTTCATAAGTTGTGTTGTGTTCTGTCTGAACTGACATTTGATGAATGCCACAAACGAGTACAGAATCAGAAATCATCACTCCATGGTTGAGCTCGAACAGAAAAGAAATGCAGATGTGTTGATAAGAGGACAAGGATGGTAATCGGGATCAGACACTGAATAGCCTGAAGGGTGACTCATGTGCAAGAAAATGGAAAAAGATGGTCATTCTGTGTCAATTACAGATCAACCCAACTAATATCGAGGAAGGATAAGAAGTCGAGATTATTGAAAGAATACGGGTGATGGTAAGATCAACACAGTCATGTGAAGATGTGACAAATTTTGATTTGCGAAGAGTTTTCGAGAGTCAAAGCGAATTGTGAGCATTCAGAGTGAAATGTCATGAAATGGCAAGAGTAAACACAAAAAAAGCAAGAAATATTTTAGATCTGCGTGTATCCATTTGGATCTGCGCGTATCCAAAAAAATAGATCTGCGCGTAGCGAAAATCGGATCTGCGCCTATACTTAACCGTTGGACTGTGACATCTGTATCGCCTGCGTGCATCGTCCCGTAATCGCTGCTCCTTCACAATTGGGGCGAGGTGTCGGTGGTGAGTGGCGAAGATGAATGACTGTCTCTCAGCGGTCGGGAGTCCAAATTGAGATTTCAGGAGGACGAACACTGTTTGGCAGGATGGATCAAGTGTGCTGACATCTGGACTGGGAAGGATGTGAAACTGGACTTGAGTGAAAACAGCGACAGGAATGATTGTTGTGCACATCGCCATTCGCTGGACAGTTGGAAGGTGATTCGAACACGCCCATCAGAAATGCGCTGTCGACAGACTGATTGGAAGGGATGGATGAGAACCGTGAAAACCGGCAAACGATGACGTCTGGATCTCTTCTTCTTCCTTTTCAACGTCCATCTCATCTTCTTCTCTTTCTTTGATGCTTTGTTCTGACCCATAACGAGAGTCTTGTCTCCAAAACTTTCGAAATGGGCAATGTAATCTTTAAAAACGGTCATTCTTCAAGTACCGCACGCTCTGGTATCTCTTCTTACTACTTTTCATGTTTTACAGACTGTTCACCTTTCCTGAATTGGAACGAAGAAGAACTTGAATCTGAAGACGAAGTTTCCGGAATCTATCGATCTCTAGTGGCCACTGTGAAGTTAAAACCTACTCTTGATGACTCTCTGGAAGCGAAGACTGTGAAATTTCTCGAATCTTTGGATCCAAAGTATCCAGAAGTAATTGATGCTCTTCTGAGCAACCATGGACGAACAACTGATGAATCTTTGACCAATTTCGTACAATCCATTGTGGTGCTCATTTCCACGCCAAATCGTGTCATCACCGCAGCAGCAATGACGATGCTCGAGAATCTGATCTTGTGGTGTTCACAGAACATCCGACTTGCACTCGTTAAAGCTGATTTGATCCCTCAGCTCATCAACACTCTCAATCCACTGTCTCTTTCATTCACGGAAGCAATCAATATCCACGACTGTCTCTTCTCAATCATCACTTATTCAATCTCGCACGCATCTTCGGATGGTCTCGCACGACTCGGAATTGAAGATGGGCATGAGCAACAAGCTGTTCGCGAGACGGTTTTTCAGCAAGTTCTGACCCCTTCTGAGAAGTATATATGTCATTTGTGCATGAACCGATATTCGATCATCGAAGGTGACCAATCAAGGCGTTTTCTGGAGCTCCTTGCCCAACTCCTCGAAATATGTCCATATTATCAACCCACAATGGAATTTGTTCTTCATATGCCAGTCGTTCCAACGATTCCAAGTTGTCTCACATTCTTCGAATTTGAACGCTCAATGTTTTGGTTTCTGAATGCAATGATCGATGCCCAGCGGTATTGGAACGAGACGAGGGGATCTGTGCAACAATTGTGGAAGACAGTGCATCGATTGTTGAGAATGGAGGGCATCGAAGATGGGATCGAAGCAAAGCTGCAGAACGACCAGAACGAGTACAATGGAAGATGGATTGTTGCCTTCTCGATCGACTGGAACAACCTGCAGGGCATGAACGTTCCGAAACATGAATAGAGACAGACAAAATCCAGCGATCGTTTCAACCTGTTTCTGACTTCTTTTGGACATCTAACACTGTGTATGTGTGATCGTTGTCGTCTTTGGCATCACCTCATTGTTTGGTTTGCGGGAAAGATTTGGATTCTCTCTCGCCAGTCTCGCTCGATGGTCGCCACACTCTCCTTCTCCTTCGCTGCCACTCTCGCACTGCTCATTTATCAAGGACAATACGTCAATCCATCAAGAATATCAATTGATCAAAGAACAAGAGGAACACCAAATGACGCAAGAACAACTGCAGAAGCAATCGCACACACGTCAAAGCAACACCATCCAACTTCAGTTGTTGGAAGAAGAACTCTCGACTGTGGAGGAAGCCTGCTCAAATAATTGGAGCATCACCAAACGATTCAAGTTGATCCTCATCTGTTATTCCCTCTATAGAACCTCACCATCACACGCTGGGCAGCGTCGGTGCAGAAGTGGGAGTCGTGATAATCGGAGAGGAGCCGATCCGCTTCGAGTTGATCCTCAAACCCGGCCTCGTTCAGCCTTCCCATCAACACCTTCCCAACCGCCGCCTTCTCTGCACTCATCCCCCACTCCTCCCAAATGTTGACCATGTCGGTGTCGAAATATGCGTGTCCAAAATAAGACACATCCGAGTGGATCAGCATGATGAGAGCGGAAGGAACACCCACAGCACAGACCTGTTCGAGAGCAGCTGGGAACGACACAGCGACACCGAACAGTTGTTTGAGATAGACACTCACAGCTCGACGGAAGGGACGGGAGTCGAGGCGAGGGATGAAGTGGATGGCTGTTTGGAGATACGGTTGGAAGCAGTCGAGAACTTGCTCGGTGACGAGGGATTCTGTGTTTGCTTCTCGATCGGCAGCGAAGAGCGCACGTTCCTGTCGGCCCGGAATGGTCATCAGCCAAACCAGATTGTCCAGCATGTCGATAGGAGACGTGTGGAACTCACATTCTGTGATCGGGACAGACTGCGGTTGAACGGTGGCTGACAGCGTGGGGAGGAGAGACGAGTTCAGAATGTCCAGTCGATGCCGAGAGATGCTTTGCGAGAGGTTCCGCACGCGATGAACAACGTGGAAGTAGACCGATTGCGACGAAAGCTGCAGAACACGTTCCATCGTCGACAGAAAGTGTCCCACGGTGTCCTCACTGTCGGGGAAGAACAAAGTGAAGGGCGATGTTTTGGAGGTCTTGTTTTGAACAGTCGGAGATCAACTTTGGTTTGACGAACGCTGCTTCACCATTTCCCAACCTGGCGAATCCATTGGATATGAGGTTGTCCGCCTCCTCTTCTCTTGTCTCATTTTCTCAGACTCTGTCAATATCAACAGACATGGATGAAGTTTGACGACACTTCGCCACTGTTGCGGTGGACCTCAGGCAGTGTCTTGAACTGAACTGACAGGACCCATCACCTCTCAAAACGTGCACCTATTGATGACTGGATGAAAGAACCGAAACGGTAGACACGCCGAATGAGGCCTCGGATATTATTTCAGAATTGTTCCTTCAACTGACATCCACAAACTGTGATAATTCAGACATTTCAACAAGCCCCAGAATTCAGCCATGGTCTTTTGAGAGAAAAGTTTACCAAAAAGTCGCTGTGCCAAAATGGAGCGGTCAACTCGACACTTTCGAGTGTGTTCCACCATCGATTGACGGATTTTCGAGTTCATTCTGAGTGCATAAAATATGTTCAAGAAAGGTCTTATTATTCATGTATCTACTCGTCAGTGTCATGGAAGTGGGAAGAAGGAGAAAAACTCAAAGTCATCACAATCACCATCCTCTCCTCTTTCCTGCTCTTTGAGTGTCGGACTGCGGAAAGGCGTCCCATCGTCCCAATCGAAGTTGTCATCTCCTTCCGATCCACTGCTTGTCCGCGGTTCCTTGTTCACTTCAACTTGTTCGGTGTCAGCTGCCGAAACGCATTCTGAGCGCAGCCACGACGAGCTCACAACAAGACGAGACTTGTTCGACGGAAGAGCGTCTTCCTCACTCCCAATCACTTCGCGCAACTGTTGAATGGCTACTTGGTCGCGTGCTCTTCGAGCTGTCTCTTCTCTGGTGGGAGGGACAAGCATGGACCAGTGATGCGGATTCTCATCCATCCACCACTCTGCGTCTCTGGCTTCCCTGTCTGCCGCGACCAGGTCCAACTGCCTCTCGTTTTCTTCAAGTCGTGACAGAACAGTTTCGGCCATCTCACACAAGTCGATCGTGTTCACTTCGCTTCCACACTCGCAGACGCCCAGATGTGTCCGATTCACAATCTCAATCGATTCGTCTTCTGTCACCATCCCTCTTCCCTCCCACAACACCAGCTCCTCGTCTACAATCACACGCAATGCTCTGCCAATCATGACATCGAAGAAGAATCAGAACGAGAGATGAGAGAAGAGCGAAGACCCACCTGATAAAGATGACACAAGTTCCATCAGCATCCAATCCATCCTCCGCCACGCAGTTCCCACACTCCAAACAACGCCGAATCAGACGGCTCGGGAGAGGAGAGAGCGACGTGTCCAGATAAACTCCATCAGAGCGAGTGAAGACAGCCGCAGACCACGCTTCGGATACAACCACACCACTTCTGAAGAAGAGAGAAGGAATAAGAATCAGAGAGAAGGAGAGGAAGGGAGGAAAGAGAAAAAAGAGAAAGTGAAGATACATGACAGCGACGAGTTCGTTCGGATTCACTACACCTTCCACAAAAACTCCAACTGACGCACTGAACCCAGTCAGGAAGGGATGGTGAGAGCGAGCGAGCACGAGATTGAAGGGATGGCTGAGACGAGGACCAAGAACAGCACCTGCGAAGATCACAACGAGAGAGGCAGACACGACCCATCTGGAAACAGAGAAGTGTGGTGAAGCACGATCGACAACTCGCCAGGGAAGAGCAGCTCGGCCAGAGCAGGCGGGGACAGCTCACCGAAGCACGTGTCGCATAGGAACTTCCTGCGAAGAGCGGAGAAGAGAGGAGAGAGAATCAGAATCAAAACAGACACACTCCAAGTCCATCCCATGAATCGCCGATGCAGCAAAGAGTGAACACTGCAAAGCACACGACGCGTGGCAGAACGCCCCACACTTCACACACATCAGCCCTGCACACATCACACAGAAGAACACACACCGTCGTCCATCCTTGAGGCCAACGAGCAGAAGCCGCAGATTGGCATCACTTCGTCTTCTGGTTTTCTGCTCACTTCACCTCTGCTCTGTCTTGGCTGAGCGAAAATGACGAAAGAAGAACAGCAGACTGGAGTGTTGATGTTGTGGACAGTTCGGTAGTGTCGCGTCAGAGATTGTTGTAAAGAAAACGCTTTCCCACATCCAGAGAATGAGCATTTGAATGGTTTTTCACCAGTGTGGGCTCGTTCGTGTCTTTTCAGGTGAGATGAAGTTGTGAAAGCTTTTCCACATCCAGTAAATCCACATTGGTATGGTTTTTCACCAGTGTGGGTTCTTTCGTGTGTTTGGAGACTGATCAATTGATAAAAAGCTTTCCCACATCCAGATACTGTGCATTTGAATAGTTTCTCACCAGTGTGGGTTCTTTCGTGTGTGGTGCGATTTGATGATCGGGAAAACGCTTTTCCGCATCCAGGAAATGTACATTTGTATGGTTTCTCGCCTGTGTGTGTTTTTTCATGTGTTTTGAGAGTTGATGACTGTGCAAAAACTCTTCCGCATCCAGGAAAGACACATTTGAATGGTTTCTCTCCAGAGTGGATTCTTTCGTGACTTTTCAAAGTCGATAAATTTGTGAAAGTTTGGCCACATCCAGTGAATGAGCATCTGTATGGTTTCTCGCCAGTGTGGATTCGTTTGTGTCTTTTCAGTTGAGATGTTCGAGAAAACGCTTTTCCGCATCCAGAAAATGTGCATTTAAAGGGTTTCTCGCCAGTGTGGGTTCTTTCATGACCTTTGAGTGAAGCTAAAGCTGTGAAAGCTTTTTCGCATCCAGGAAATGAACATTTGAATGATTTTCCACCTGTGTGGATTCTTTCGTGTCTTTTAAGGTTAGATGATTGCGTAAAAGCTTTTCCACATCCAAGGAAGGGGCATTTGAAGGGTCTTTCACCAGTGTGGATTCTTTCGTGAACATCGAGACTTGAGCTTTTATTCGACGAATAATCGCAAGAAGAACACTGATATAGTTTCACAGACATCAATGGTCCGACTTAGTGTGAATATGTGGTGGATGCTGAGAAGTGTGAGAAGTGTCATTCCGGCATAAACAATATGTTGGGGCGATCTTCATCATTCGGCCAGATCTCCATAATTATGGAACAACCAACTGCGCATGAATATTCCGGAACAGATATAGAAACATACAAGTACCAGCGACCCTTCATCACCGTTTCCAGCTTCTTGTGGATATCACCTCATGGTTTGGTCTGACGGAACGATTGGGATTCTCTCTCACCAGTCTCCCTCGATGGTCGCCACACTACTTATGATGTTCTCCAGACTCTTCTTCTTTCCTGAATTGGAGCGAAGACGAACTTCCATCTGAATCCGAAAAGGTGGATGTATTTCGATCTCTCGTTGCCACAGTGAAGTTGCAGCCTGCACTTGATGTCTCACTGGAAGCAAAGGCAGTGAAATTTACCAAATATGTGGTTCCAGTGGATAAACGCTCAACCGACTCTCTTCTCCGCAGCTTTGCATCGAATTCTGATGAATCTTCAAGAGTATTCGTACAGTCCATTGGGGTGCTCATTTCATCAGCCAGTCCAGCAATGACTTCAGCAACAATTAAGATGGTGACGACTCTGAGCCTAAGATGTTCTGCACAAGTCCTCTTTGCCCTCGTCAAAGCTGATCTGATCCCTCAACTCATCAATACTCTCAATCCACAGTCTCTCCCCTTTTCTGAAGCCGTTAATATCCACAGATGTCTCTTTGTAACCCTCCCAACATCTGTCAGGCTCGCAGCCCCTCATATTCTCGCCAAATTCGAAACTAAAGGGCACATTGAACATCAAGCTGTTTCCGAGACGGTTCTTCAGCATGTTCTGGTCCCTTCTGAGAAGTATACGTGCCATTTGTGTGTGAACCGATTTTCGATCATCGATGGAACACTATCCCAGCTTTTTCTGACACTCCTTGCTCGACTCCTCGAAATATCTCCTTATTACCCCCCGACAATGGATTTCGTCCTTCATATGCCAGTCGTTCTCACGATTCCGAGTTGTCTGACATTTGCTGAAGACCATGAATCAATCTGGGTATTTCTGTATTTGATGGTTGATGCCCAGCGGGAATGGACCAAAACAAGGGGACTGGTGCAGCAGATGGGGAAGATAGTGTTTCGAATGTTGAGGATGGAGGGCATCGAAGATGCGATTGAAGAAAAGCTGCGAAACGACCAAGACGAATTTGGAGGGGAAGTTGTTTCAACCTCGATCAGATGGAGCAACGAGCAGAGCATGAACCTTCCACGGCGCTGATAGAAACAGACCGGAACCAGCGAACATTTCGCACCGTTTCTGCCTTCTTTTGGCGACACTGTTTGTGTTTGATCGTTGTCGTCTCTGGCATCACCTCATTGTTTGGTTTGCAGGAAGGCTTTCCCTACGGTCAAGCCATTCACAACTGGGCTCGTCTCCCAGTCTGTGTGTGTGAGATGTGTCCGGACCGACCCGTGTGGAAATAATGGTGGGTGGTCCGATCAAAGCGTTGAATTTCATGATAACCGAAAAAGTGGACAAGAATACACGGATTGATGCTGAGGACAACCCTAACGAGACTCAGCATTTTACCGAGGCAGAACTGGACAGGTACATTGGAGAAAAGATCGAACAGATTCTCAAGACACGGCGATCGACCCCGACTCGGTCAAGCTCATCATCATCGCTGATTTCAGAATCTGCCTTGTCAAATGTCCCATTTGAAGAGGACTACGAAGCTTCATCAACGGACGAAGCTCCTGTTCGAAACGTTCCGAACGCTCGGAAGAACAGGAAAGTCAAGACTGGGAAAGCAAGGGGAAGTGGAGGAAAGAGGGCAAAACGAGAGGGCAGCTCGCCAGAGGCTCGGTTTTCAACTCCAGTATTGCCTCGCTGTTTCTCGCCTCCCACCCAATCAGGGCCGCCCACCGCCTGGCCTCCTGAGCTAGCTTGGCTCACCCAGCTCATCCAAACACCTGTCAACCATCGTATGAGTCCTCTGAGCCTATTCGAGGACAACGAAAGCTTCAGGAATGAGGTGGGGCAGTATGTGAGAAGAAGCATGAGGAGTTGGAACGGTTCGTTTACGGATGACGTGTTAGAACCACGCCTGAGAGACACTCTGATCATGGGAACTGCAGAAATGAGAAAGGCCGTGGGCATCCCGTCGCACGTTGAATTTCAGTTTAGCAATCACGAAGGATGGAGGAGGACGCAAGAGCTTGCCCTGAATGGGGCCGTCCAGTCGTTGTTGACTTCCATTGCGATCACGACCGATGTATTGAGATCGTTGGGATCCTCGCCGGAGGAGAGAGAGAAGAAAGAGCAAATGGGACAAGTCATCGCGCTATTGATTGACGCGACCACTCGAGCCGACTCATCCAAATACATTGATGAGGGATCAGAGGCGCTGTACGCAAGGTCGTTGGGTCTTCCAGAGCCGTTCATCCCACAAGTCCAGCGCCAACTCCAAGGTGAGGTCCAACTCGCGAAGCTCGCCATCTCCAACCCGCGGAGCCAGCCCCAAGTCAGGAACACGCCTACTCAACCGAGCAGCAGCTTTTTCGGGAAAGGGGGGAGGAGCAGCACCCCCGGGAGAGAAAGCAGCTCATGGCGGAGGCTCGACACCAGACCGCAACACAGACAATCACACAAACAGTTCATACCAAGGAGAGAGGGTTCGAATGGACAAGAGGGAGGGAAGAACTAGCAGCGGGAAGCGCGCTGTGCAAGGAGGAATCACGTCACGACAATCACACATCGCTTCGGAGCACAGTTTCACATCACCACAGTCATCCACGCACACACACCGCATCTCAACCATTTCATCCAAATCATATCACGGGGAGACTTCTGGAGAGAGTGGAGGAGTGGGAGAAGTTCGGAGCTGGAAAGCTGATTCGAGACGGAGTCAGATTCAGTTGGGCAGACGAGGGTGTGAAGAAGAGAATCGAGGAAGCAGCATGGGCACCAGCCTTTCGAGGGGAAGGAAGGAAGAGAGAGGACTACGAGGAGCAACTGAAGAAAGAGCTGGAGATCGGATGTGTTGTGGAGGTAAAGAAGGAAGAGGTGGCACTGTGTCTACCGACGTTCGTTATTCCCAAGAAGAACGGGTCGTTCAGGAAGATTCTGGATGCCACCGTCCTCAACAGGTGCATCAACGTCGAACACTTCCAGATGGAAGGCATCAGCACAGTCGGAGTGGTACTGATGCGAGACGATTGGCTGACAAGCCTGGATGTGACATCGGCGTACAGCCACATCCACGTGGAGGAGCAGCTGGGAAGATATTTGTGTTTTCGATACCAAGGAAGGTTCTATCGGTATACAGGGATGCCGTTCGGTCTTGCGACGGCTCCCAGGACGTTCACCAAAGTGATGAGGACAGCTGTAGTACAGTTGAGGAGGGAGCTTGGGATGAGGGCGGTGTTCTACTTAGACGATATCTTGCTCTTCGAGAAGAAGCAAGAAGAGAGCGAGAAGAAGACGAGGCAAGCGGCAGACTTCCTCGAGAGTCTGGGATTCAAGCTGTCGGAGGAGAAGTGCGAGATGGAACCGAAACAGTCAATCACGTTCTTAGGATGGAGAATCGATTCGAAGAGCCTCTCGATTCAACTCACCGCACACAGAAGGGAGAAGTTGAGAAGAGAACTGAAACAGTTCAAAGGATTGGCGTTGGAAGGCAAGAAGGTGAAGACAAGACACCTGGCCCGTCTGATTGGGGAGTTGAACTTTGTAAGAACGATGTGCCCACAGGGCGGACTGTATCTGAACAAGCTGATGGCGTTGAAGGACAGAGGAGTGAGGAAGGGAGGATGGACGGGGGAACTGTGGATGTCGAGGAGGGAGTTGGGAGAGTTGTCGTTCTGGGAAGCGATGGTGAAGAAGAACAAGCCTCACCCATTTCACAATCCTCCATCTCAAGCAGTCATCGAAACGGACGCATGCGATCTTGGATGGGGAGCGTTCGTGAGAATCTCACACGAAAGTTTCAATTTCTTCGGGACTTGGAAGGGAAGGATACAGAAGATGTCGATCAATGCGAAGGAGACGGCGGCTGTGGAGAGAGTACTGAAGAGAGCGAAGTGGTTGTGGGAAGAGAAGAAGATCAAGTTCGTCAGCCTGAGAACGGACAACACCTCGGCGATGTTCAACATCAGGAAAGGAAAGGCAGGAAGAAGATTGGTCGGGGTGACAAGGTCGGTGTTCAGAAGGCAGGAAAAGTTGGGACTGAGGATCGTCCAAGTCGAACACATCAGAGGGATAGAGAACATGATGGCGGACAAGCTGAGCCGAATGTCTCCGCACGGAGACTTCGCTATGAGAGCAGATGTGCTCGACGAAGTCCTGAGGGAATGGGAGATGGAGATCGAGGTGGACGCCTTCGCAACGAGAGCCAACAGGAAGTGCGAGCGATATTGGTCAAAGGAGTGGGAGAAGGACGCAGAAGCGAGAGACGCATTCGGAAGGAACTGGTCTTCGACGATGACTCTGTTCCTCCATCCGCCGATTCAACTGGTGGGTCGAGTAGTGAAGAAGTTGGAGATAGACGGGGCGAGAGGCGTGCTGGTGTCTCCAGATTGGAAGGGACAATCGTGGGAGATGAGACTGAGAAGACTCGAGTTGAAGTCCAAGGTGGTGGGAACGTACGAGGAGACGATGGAGCCGTTGGCAAGCACTTCATTGCGCCAACTGCCTCCGGGGGAAGTCAGGGTCTCGTTCATCGACGGGACTCAATTGAAGAAGCTCGAGTGCGTCGAGAGGCGGGACTTTTGTTCTTCAGGTCCATCCACCACCATTTGAAGGTCGATGGAAGAGTGACAGCAATCATTGAGAGGACGTACAAGAACGTCAACTTGTGGAGAAGAGCTTGGGGTTGGTTTGCAGAGTTTTGTGGAGAACGAGGGAGTAGAGCGAGAGACATTGCGGGGGAGCAGGCGCAGATCACCACTATCGTGATGTCCTTCTTGGTGTGGATGACGGAGAGGGAACCTCCACACAGTGCCTTCCCGTCTACCGCTGAAACCATCATTCGGATGTCATTGCAGGCGACGCATCCGCTCCTTGGAGGAGACCACTCACCGAACAAGTACTTTCGGTGGGTGCACTCGAAGCTGGTTGAAGTGAAGAAGAGCAGCCCCAAATACGACACGATGTGGTCGATCAACATGATCCTCCACTGGGCAGCACAGTCAGCCCGATGTAGAATCGGCGAAGTGATCCAGAGGAGAGCAATTGTACTCGTGCTGGCGTACACTCTCCTGAGAAGGGCGGAGTTGTGTTCGATGACGTGGGGAGACGTGAACTGGAAGATGGAGACAAGCAATTCGCCAGAATCGTCGAGCGCTGAGATCCGGGTCCTTGTCAAGACGGATAAGACGGCTATGCGCTCGAGATACGTGAAGGATGAAGGGGGCAGCGCGATCTCGCCGTTCGTGGCGTTGAAAAACCACTGTGAGTTCTCCAAGAGGTGGAGGGAGTCCAACAGCTTCATGCGGAACGTTGATCAGGCAGCTGTTTGGATCTCGTTCACAACATGAAGGAAACTCACCCAAAGTCAGGTAGCGCTGGAGGTCCAGCGGGCACTCGCGGCCGCGAAGGTTCCGAGAGAGTACAGGCCCTACTCCATCAAACACGCAGCCGTGTCATACCTCGACCAGGTGGCGGGAGTCGATCATAAACAGATCAATGGTTGGGCAGGGTGGAGGAAAGGCTCACAAATGATTGAGACGACATACTCGCAACCAATCGTACATGGAGGTGAGTTGGAGGACTGCGCGAAGAGCTGGTGGCAGTCGCTCCGGTCAAGTCCCGGAGCGAGTCACGGTCAGGTTGGAGAAGGTGAGGAACGGCTGAGAAGAGCTCTCGCAGACGAGCAATTTCTAGATATCCTTGACATGATTCAAAAGAAGAGGATGCTTGAGCGAGAAGGAAAGGCAGTGGAAACTGATCCAAGTGAGGGAAGTGAGTCAGATCAAGAGACTGATGAAGGAGAAGAGGGAGAAGAGGGAGAAGAGGAAGATGAGTAGAGCAGGAAGAGAGTGGGTTGCGGAGTCTCGCCTCGGCTTGAGACATCGCACTGCCTCTGCTCGCCATCTTGATTCGAAGGAGCAGGAAGAGAGTGGGTTGCGGAGTCTCGCCTCGGCTTGAGACATCGCACTGCCTCTGCTCGCCATCTTGATTCGAAGGAGCAGGAAGAGAGTGGGTTGCGGAGTCTCGCCTCGGCTTGAGACATCGCACTGCCTCTGCTCGCCATCTTGATTCGAAGGAGCAGGAAGAGAGTGGGTTGCGGAGTCTCGCCTCGGCTTGAGACATCGCACTGCCTCTGCTCGCCATCTTGATTCGAAGGAGCAGGAAGAGAGTGGGTTGCGGAGTCTCGCCTCGGCTTGAGACATCGCACTGCCTCTGCTCGCCATCTTGATTCGAAGGAGCAGGAAGAGAGTGGGTTGCGGAGTCTCGCCTCGGCTTGAGACATCGCACTGCCTCTGCTCGCCATCTTGATTCGAAGGAGCAGGAAGAGAGTGGGTTGCGGAGTCTCGCCTCGGCTTGAGACATCGCACTGCCTCTGCTCGCCATCTTGATTCGAAGGAGCAGGAAGAGAGTGGGTTGCGGAGTCTCGCCTCGGCTTGAGACATCGCACTGCCTCTGCTCGCCATCTTGATTCGAAGGAGCAGGAAGAGAGTGGGTTGCGGAGTCTCGCCTCGGCTTGAGACATCGCACTGCCTCTGCTCGCCATCTTGATTCGAAGGAGCAGGAAGAGAGTGGGTTGCGGAGTCTCGCCTCGGCTTGAGATATCGCACTGCCTCTGCTCCTCCCGTTTTCATTCAGCCGTTCGCAACTGGGTCTCTTGAAGTCTCACACAGACTGGGAGACGAGCCCAGTTGTGAATGGCTTGACCGTAGGGAAAGCCTTACAAACAACAAGGCTCGTCTCCCAGTCGACATGCGTGCTGCCACACTTCCGCAGTCGCTTAGAACGTCTCCGCGTGCGAAAGCCCGGGGACGGATGAAGAAGGAGCGATTGGAGCTCGTAATTTCTCATTTGTTTTTCTTTGAAGTCACTTTCTCGTTGGATTAACGCTTCTCTCAGACCACCCACCATTATTTCCACACGGGTCGGTCCGGACACATCTCACACACACAGACTGGGAGACGAGCCTTGTTGTTTGTAACGATTGGGATTCTCTCTCGCCAGTCTCCTTTGATGATCGCCCATCTCTCCTTCTCCTTCGCTGCCCCTCTCGCACTGCTCAGAAATGGAAGCTGTCCATCGCTTCTGCCCTCCCTTCCAGTTGTGCCCGCCCATCCTTCTTCCCTTCTCGCACTTCGTCCACTGCAGGTTCACCCTTGCTCACGTTTTGTACACCTGAACCATCACATTATTGTTCCGTTTTCCTGAACTGGGATAGACAACCCATGAACCCAAACTTGGAACAAACGGTGATCTCCCGCTCACTTGTTGAAATGATGAAAGCCAATCAAACATCCAACCCTTCGCTGGAAGACAAGATTGTGTCTTTTTCGAGCAGAACCAGCCCCTCACTGAAAAGCTTGCCGATTCGTTCGTTTTGGCGTCCTTCTCTCTTCACAACTTGAATCATCAAATGCTTTTCTCCAAACGGCGGCTCCAACGGGATGGACAATCCAATCTTCGCTTTGCGAAAGCTACACTTCCACTCGGTTTTCGCATTCTCGTCTTCTGTTCCATCAACACTCTTTTCAAGCTTGTCAATGCTGGTCTTGCCGCTCAGCTCGTCTCTTGCCTCCACATCACCGCTCCCTCGTTCGCAGGAGTTGGTAATATTCACACTCAACCCGTCCGACTCAACAACAACGCACTCTCTCCCCTCATTCTGGTCATGGAATGCTCGGACTCTCTCCCCTCATTCTGGTCATGGAATGCTCACACTCTCTCCCCTCATTCTGGTCATGGAATGCTCGCACTCTCTCCCCTCATTCTGGTCATGGAATGCTCGCACTCTCTCCCCTCATTCTGGTCATGGAATGCTCGCACTCTCTCCCCTCATTCTGGTCATGGAATGCTCGCACTCTCTCCCCTCACTCTGGTCATGGAATGCTCGCACTCTCTCCCCTCATTCTGGTCATGGAATGCTCGCACTCTCTCCCCTCATTCTGGTCATGGAATGCTCGCACTCTCTCCCCTCATTCTGGTCATGGAATGCTCGCACTCTCTCCCCTCATTCTGGTCATGGAATGCTCGCACTCTCTCCCCTCATTCTGGTCATGGAATGCTCGCACTCTCTCCCCTCATTCTGGTCATGGAATGCTCGCACTCTCTCCCCTCATTCTGGTCATGGAATGCTCGCACTCTCTCCCCTCATTCTGGTCATGGAATGCTCGCACTCTCTCCCCTCATTCTGGTCATGGAATGCTCGCACTCTCTCCCCTCATTCTGGTCATGGAATGCTCGGACTCTCTCCCCTCATTCTGGTCATGGAATGCTCGCACTCTCTCCCCTCATTCTGGTCATGGAATGCTCGCACTCTCTCCCCTCATTCTGGTCATGGAATGCTCGCACTCTCTCCCCTCATTCTGGTCATGGAATGCTCGCACTCTCTCCCCTCATTCTGGTCATGGAATGCTCGCTCTCTCTCCCCTCATTCTGGTCATGGAATGCTCGGACTCTCTCTCCCCTCATTCTGGTCATGGAATGCTCGCACTCTCTCCCCTCATTCTGGTCATGGAATGCTCGCAGTCTCTCCCCTCATTCTGGTCATTGTAACAAACCGAGGTACCTCTGATAATGAGAAGTGGTCGTGAGTAATGGGTTGGTCAATAGAGAGCCAACATAATGACGAAACATTTCAATAATTAGAAACGCTTGGTATCCTTACTCTTTCCAATCATCAGGGCGAACCAATGATGAAAGGGACTGTCGCTTGCGACGAAAGAGGTAACAAAAATTGTTTTAGTGCTTGTAACAGAAAATCTCCAACGGAGAACAAAAAACTGTTGCAAGTCTTGTAAAAGAGTGTTCCAAAAGGAAGTAGAAACTAGTCCCCTGCCCCTCGCGGCTTGTGGTAGCAGGCAATCAAGAGGTACCTCGGTTTGTTACAAGCACCGCCCTTCTAGTAGGTGCTGTTCAAACCTCGGTCCCTCTGATAATGAGCCTTGAAAGGAACAGAAAGAAAGGAAGATGGTGAAAGAATGAAATGAAGAACATCCATAATTAGAGCCTGACCATCAGATGCTTAGTCGTCTGAGAGACCGTGACTCCCGTTTAAGGGCTGCCACCAAGACGATGAAAGGACAGGGTAGCCGACGCCGAATAGGATGGGACGGGCATAGTATTCATCGGCGACTGTTGAGCCGGGACTCCATCCGACGTGTGCGTTGAGAGTCCGGAGGTTGACTCGTCTCACGAGGCGGAGGTATGAAATGGCAGCGTGTTTAATGGAGTAGGGCCCGAACGTCTCAGGTATGCCTGCCTCCCTGAAGACCCTCTTGATCCTGTCTGTGATCCGCTGTTGGTTGAGTGGCTTGCCGGTGGAGAAGTCGACCCATGTGTGTGAGAGGTCCGCATGCGGAAGAGACGAAAGTTGGTCAGTGACGGCCTGGACATTGTGGAGGTGGGCCTGGAGAGCGACATAGGGAGAATAGTCCGGAGCGCCTTCGTCCTCAATGAACTTCTGATGAAACACGTCCTGGCGTTGCTTCTGAATGACCGAGATCACCACGCGATTGACCCCCTCGTCCATTGAGGGACGAGGCCATTCGATTCTCTTCCACTTGAGATGCACCAGTTCCTCGCGGCGACAGCAGGAATAAGTCAGGATGAGAACAATTGCCCTTGTCTGTTGGAGGTCTGGATTGGACTTGGCTTCCTCGAAGGTCGTTTGTGCCCACCTCAGTATCATATTGACGTTCCACATGCTCGAATACATTGGCGTCGTCTTCTGTGGATTCTGCTTTGCTATCAGCTTCTGAATAGAGAGAAGGGCTGTCTTGTCTAAGGCAAGTTCGGTGTGGAAAAGCTGAAGACTTGACTTGACGTGCGCGAGTATTTGGCGAGGAATAGAGGGAGACTCATTGAATTTGTCCTGGAGGTGGATGGCGAACTCTGCCAGTATCTTCTGGATCTCCCCGCCCTTCTTGACGAGATCTTCTGGGGAGAGGTGATTATCCAAACAATACTCTTCGAATAGTTTCCATGCGCGCCTCCACTTCGCCTCCGACTTATATCTTGTCTCCTCCAGCCGTATCAGTTTCTCGCCGTAGTTGCGAAGGGCACACAGAGAGCGGAAGAAGGTTCGGGGTGGGGAGAGTGTCATTCTATGAGAGACGCCAGAATCGAGCCTGGTGGTAGCTTCAAGTCCTCGAGAGGATTGTCGAGGGCTGTCAGTTGACTGTACTCTCCCAACAACATCTGCTTGCAATCGAGTTGTGACAGAAGAGTGGACCACGGTTGGGCTCTCCACGCCGGAGTAATTAGGAGAGCTCTCTTCGGTCTCTGTATCATGAGCTTCCTCACTACTTTCGAGATCATCAAAATTGGGGGGTGGATCAGGAGATTCATTATCATCTCGGACCAATCTTGGTCCATTACCCCTCCTCCAGCTTCTTCTTTCGCCCCTGAGAGAGAGAAATACATTGCGCATTGTTTGTTCTTGACGCTCGCGAAAAGATCCATCCCGGGATCGAAGTTCCATTTGTCCTTGACCAGTTGAAGAGCTTGTGGCAGGAGATGATATTCGCTGTGCGGGGGGAGTCGTGAGAGCGCATCCGAGACTGAGTTGGCTTTGCCCGGGATGTGGTTGATCGACTGGAGGTGAAGGCCGAGCCGTTTGAACGTCTTGAAGACACTCCTGGTTATTTCGAGGAGAGGAAGACCTGCGCGTTGTCTCCGCAGGTTGTAGACAGCGGCTGTATTGTCCGATAGAATCGAGAGTGAGGAGACTCGAGCTCGTCTCAAATGCTTCGCAGCTGCTCGAACGCTCCGACCCACCGCTGCAGTCTCTTTCCAATTGCTCGTGTGCGAGCGCTCCTGTATGTTCCAGAACCCGTGGAAATAAACAGTCGAACCAGTTAACTGGAGTGTCGCTCCCCAGCCTGTCGGACTGGCGTCCGTGGTGATTGAGGCTTGGCTCACTGTCGGTTGGAAGGAGAACGGAGAGTTGTTTGTCAGGCGCTTCTTCCAAAACTGTAATTCCCCCAGGAGTTGGGGAGTGAGGCGAACCTTGCCGTTCCATCCAAACTTGTGGACGGTTGATGACAGGAGCGTTTGATGCCTTCGGAGATATAGACTTGCTTCTGGAATTGAAATACGCAGAAAACTGAGTGAGCCGATTAAGCTGGAGAGGTGTTTCAATGAGATCATTGCCCTCTGTTGGCAGGAGAGAGTCTGGGATTTGAGTAACGACAGGAGCTTCTTTCGTCTGCAATCCGTCACTTTGACAGTCTGGTCCTTCGAGTTGAGTAACCAGCCGAGGAACTCCGCCTCCTGGCTGGGACGGAGGAGACATTTGTCCTCCGCTATCACGAAACCCAGCTGGCGGAGTCTCTGAACCGCCTGAACTGTCTTGCTTCTCGCCTCGTCCTCTGAGTCCGCTATCAGGAGTAAGTCGTCCAGATAAAAGACTATTGAGATCTTCAACTCCTCCCTCAATGCCTTCACAGCGATCTTCATCGTCTTCGAGAACGTTCGGGGTGCGGTTGCCAATCCGAAAGGCAGTGCTTTGAACTGGTACGCCTTGTGTTGAAATTGAAAGCAGAGGAACTTGCGTAATGGTGGCGAGAGATGGATGTGCAGATACGCAGACTGTATGTCGATGGTTGTTAGCCAGGAGTGAGTGTTGATTAGAGGAAAGGCGGTTTGAATGTTTTCCATTTTGAAGTGAGTCGTTTTGATCTCTCTGTTTAGGTGAGATGCATCTATCACCTTTCTGTATTTCCCTCCCTTCTTTGCGACGAGGAATGTGGGGAGAATCAGTTCCGCTGTCTCCGGCTGTATTTCCTCCACTGCACCCATTCGAAGTTCCTCTTGAAGAAGTTGATTGTAAGCTTCCATCTCCTCCGTTTTCCCTCTGAACGGTGGTGCTCTTCCCAATAGGCGCAGTCTGTCCGGTGAGTCGGCCTCCTTCCACTCCCAAAGAGCTCCCGCTTGAATAATATCCTTCCCACCAATATCTGCCCACAGTGAGATTCTGTCCAGGAGTCTCCCTGTTATCTTGACATCCTCCTGCTTTAATTCCGACTCTACTGGCCTTTCCTGTTGTAGTGTCGGTGAGGACCGAATTGTTTGACGGGGGTACGGCCCTGCCCCCCTCTCGGTGAGAAAGCAGCGCCAGACTGCATATGTGTCATCGGCGCTGGGCCAATCATTTGAGTGGTCTGATCGAAACCTGTCTGAGTTGGTTGATAAGAGGAAGTGGAACGTGGAAGTAAACTCACATCATTCGAGAGAGGGCGTCGAATGTTCATCTGGTCCATCATGTCCATGAAGTTCTTCTCGTCGACATATAGTGCGTGATATGTTCGTGAGGCGGCATCCGATGAAATGAGGATCGCGTCTAGGATCTTTGAGAGGATGGGGGAGGTAGGATCAGACGTTGAAATTTGGGTGTGAACTTCGCCAATTAAAGCTGCTGCAACAAGGCTGTGTTGTGTTGCCATCCTGAGCATCTGCTGCTGAACTCCTAGTGGACTGTTAAGTTTTGGAGGATCGTCCGAAAACTGAGTCTGTATTTCCAAATCTCTTCGAGAGTTGTATGATGCCCGGGTTAATTCGTCAATCAATTGCGGAGGCAGAACATTCTTAACCCAGTCCGTGGTGAACTTCGTATGCCTCTTTTCAGCTTCTTTTCAAACTCGTCGCTGGATCCTTTCGATGGATGGGACTGAAATCTGAGTCCTGATACAGAGCGATGTAGGGGTCTTGTAGATCCAGATGTGGTGGTAATAGATTCCGTTTCATCTTTGATGAGCGGTTTTTTCTTCCAAGAGAACGAGATTTGCGTCGCCCCTCCTTTGATCTGTGCTTTTGTGCTGCTTCCCTTCAGACCTATGTCCGGCCGAATAAAGAGATCTTTCTCGCTCATTCTGACGAGAGTAATGACTGGACGGAATGGAACCGCCAGAAGATGTGTTGGATGATTCCGAGCTGTCGGAACTGTCATCGTCGACCGGGTCCGTTGGACGTGAACGCTTGCGTTTTCTAATCGGAGAAGGTGCTCGCGTGGGAGGTATAGTTGTCCCGCGACGCTGGGAAGGTGGT
This sequence comes from Blattamonas nauphoetae, assembly GCA_033064195.1. Taxonomy (NCBI): domain Eukaryota; phylum Preaxostyla; order Oxymonadida; genus Blattamonas; species Blattamonas nauphoetae. The sequence continues at coordinate 242,922 of JARBJD010000076.1, forward strand.
ACTTCCGGCGTTGTGGCCTGAGCCGTGTGAGATTGCTTTAACGATAGCGCGTCGAAAAACGCTGGGTCTGCGGTTCTAATACCACTAATAATCTGTCTGATGACATCAGGTGGTATTTGGTCGGAAGGGGCAGTGTCTGCTGCAGCTGAAGTTTCTGAATGTGTCGTCATTATTTTGATCTTCGTGACCAACCCATTACTCACGACCACTTCTCATTATCAGAGGGACCGAGGTTTGAACAGCACCTACTAGAAGGGCGGTGCTGGAATGCTCACACTCTCTCTCCCCTCATTCTGGTCATGGAATGCTCGCACTCTCTCCCCTCATTCTGGTCATGGAATGCTCGCACTCTCTCCCCTCATTCTGGTCATGGAATGCTCGCACTCTCTCCCCTCATTCTGGTCATGGAATGCTCACACTCTCTCTCCCCTCATTCTGGTCATGGAATGCTCGCACTCTCTCCCCTCATTCTGGTCATGGAATGCTCGCACTCTCTCCCCTCATTCTGGTCATGGAATGCTCGCACTCTCTCCCCTCATTCTGGTCATGGAATGCTCGCACTCTCTCCCCTCATTCTGGTCATGGAATGCTCGCACTCTCTCCCCTCATTCTGGTCATGGAATGCTCACACTCTCTCCCCTCATTCTGGTCATGGAATGCTCGCACTCTCTCCCCTCATTCTGGTCATGGAATGCTCGCACTCTCTCCCCTCATTCTGGTCATGGAATGCTCGCACTCTCTCCCCTCATTCTGGTCATGGAATGCTCGCACTCTCTCCCCTCATTCTGGTCATGGAATGCTCACACTCTCTCCCCTCATTCTGGTCATGGAATGCTCGCACTCTCTCCCCTCATTCTGGTCATGGAATGCTCGGACTCTCTCCCCTCATTCTGGTCATGGAATGCTCGGACTCTCTCCCCTCATTCTGGTCATGGAATGCTCGCCGTCTCAAATGCATTGACTTTTTCAGGAACTGACGAAACAGTTGCGAGATGTCTGTGAATCTGCGTCGATTTGCAGCCGAGCGTTGGCAGCAGAGCTGGAATCATGATGCAACGATGGGAGACACGTCTCGTGTTTGATGGAATGGATGGCTTCGAAGACACGATCGAACAACATCGAAGCGAGAAATGTGAATCTGGAGGAGACAGGATTGTTCGATGTTCGATGAAATGGAGCGATTTTCAAGAAGGAAACGTCACCGAACACTCATTTCTCAGAAACTCGAAACACGACTTGAACGACTCCCCTGAAACAACATTCTAAGTTGTGTTCTTACGTCCCCTCACTTCAGATTTGTTGTGAATTCGCCTCCAGCATCAGCCGCCGTTTCACCGCTGTCTTGGAGAATGCAGCAGAAACGCGATTTTGGAAGATTCTACTGAAACTGAGTTCTCCGTTGTGTCTTCGCCATTCGTCAGTGCTGCTGGTGTTTTGTTCGTTCATCGAAGTGGATGGATCGAACTTGACTGAAACCGAAACGACGCTTCTCTTGTTCTTCTCACCCGCTCTTCCCTTTGTGCCCTCGAACTGAGAGGGAAGACGAAAGATGCGCTGAAATGTCAGACGAACCATTCCACCCCTTTCCATCAATCATTTGAAGCTGATTGTGTGATCGGTCGTTCGGTCTCGATCGGAACACGTGTCAGGAAAGCCGACGGATTCTCTCGCAAATGCACGTGAAATGGGAAAGACTGGGCAGTTCTGATCAAGCGGATCAGAAATAAGTCGAACTCTTGTTCATCCGAAGATCACCGCCAAGATCAGTGGAAGTCTCATCTCTTTCGGCTGCGACTTGTGTGTTGAGGAAAGATTGTTGTTTGTGTTGTTGAAAATTGAAGACACCAGATGCCCTTCTGATCAGATCCAAACACACTCTCGTTCAAGTCCCAGGTCGCACTCCATTTCCATTTTGAGAGCCGTTCGTTTGACTTTGCTGCTTGCTCACATGCACAACCACGCGCTCCTCTCTCCTCCATCACTCTCTTTACTTGGCCTGCTGTCTGTGTATGGATGATTGTATTTGAGAGAGCAGATTGGGGAAATCGGTGCACTGCCTGTCATAATTTCTCTCTTCATCTGCTTCTCAGCATTCTCTTGTGGTTCGCTCGGAGTTCTTCAGCTTTGTCAGCGACGTCGTTCGTTTCAAGTCATTCACAGGTTTCATCTTGATTAATGGATAGTTCCAATCTTCGTTGGTTTGCTTGTATTCTTCCTTTTGGACATTTATTTCATCTCAATCTCTATTTCTCTTTCATTCTTTTAGTGGTTGATCAAACCAGGGTAAAAAAATAAACCGGGGAAGATCCAGATTGAACCCATTGACCAATTCAATCCAACAGTTTGATGAAAAAAGTCTTTTATTAACAGTCAATATGAAATGGTAAACTATGAAGTATCATCTGAGTCGTCTCCGCCATCGTCTGTCGGATCGAGTGGTATTTGAGGGTTTTCTGGCGGTTGCATCCTCTGGCGGATTCCAGCATCTGAGATGAACCAGAGACCATTCCGAGAATGGTCTCGACGCTGTGGGTTGGGGTTGAGTCGATTGGGAAGTTCACCCTCACTAAGATGTCTTTGCACTGGTACCACAGTCGGAGGCTCCATTCCTGTGTCAAGAAAACTTTTTCGAATCCCATCTGGTCCAAGTGCCGTATTGAGAGATGATCGGCACTTGGACATGAAAGTTGTTCTTCTGGCTGCTTGGTTTTCGAGTGGTTGTGGAGTAATGTCGTTGAGGAGGCCTTTCTTGAAATTCGCGGTGATGTACTGGTCGACAGGTTGTAGAAGATGTGTTGTATGCGATGGGAGAATAACGACATCTATGTTGTGTTGTCTGAACAGGTGGAGAGCCGGTGCACAATAATGGGAGTGGAGACCATCCATAATCAAGAGAGCTCTGTCGTTTTCGAGGTTTAGCGTATTTCTTCTGGAAAGGATGGCAGGAATGATATATAGCTGAAGGATCATCGGAAACAGAATGTTTGTCATTCGGGTTTGAGGTGAAGCCATAATCTTAATCATTTGTGTTTGGTATGGAGTGAATTCAGGCGGAATATGATCGAACGGGACGAGAATGACGGTTGGTAAAGGCTCGCCATCTGCGGCGACTGAAAGCAAGAGTGTGACTTTATTGGGGAGTGGAATATGGGGGACGTATGGGCGAGGCTCATCTGGTCCGACTGCGACCATAGGATTATGAACCATCGCTGAGTTGGCAAAAGTTTCATCTAGATTGAAAATTAGTGAAGTGCAATAAGGGTATGCACCTCGAAGTCTACAATACATGGTAAAAAAGGGCTCAATTATTGCCCTCGATGTCTGTCGGAATCGTTCTACAGGGAATTGATGTGAGCGTTTGAGAGCTAAATTTGGACTGGACCTGACAAAGGATTGCCCGTATGTGGAGCATAATGTGGGCTTTGGTGCTTCGGCCGCACGTTTGCGAATGGTATCTGTGCACTAATCACAAAAAAATATGACGAAAAGAATATCACATACAAGGGAACGAATCGACTTCGGTGTGTGGAAGATCCTTCGCTCTTTGTCTTCATTGATCTTGTTTTGGATATCAGATCGTTCAGTTTCGTCAAGTAAGAAGGGTCGGCCACGAATTCCCCCCTTTCTGCCCAATTTCAGGCTCTTAACAGCCCTTTCCATGACCTTCCTGTTCACCAATCCAAGCGTGACAATCTTGTTGACCGGGACGTTGTAGTCCCGGCACAACCTAGCAAAGCGCTCCCCCCGATGTGCGATGTGCCGATATTCGGCGGTGTTGGAAATCCGGATGATTTCAGCGTCTGATATTGGAGAACGTTTGGGCATAATTATCATGGGGCAGAAGCGGATTTACCCCCCTTTATTTAGTTTCCCTGGTTTGATCAACCACTATTCTTGAAACCCATAACGAGCGATTGAATTCAGAATCTGAGCGAATGACAGCTTTAAACGCGAAGCCGTCCTCCTCCGCTGATTTTTCTTGCCCTGGTATCTCTTCACACTGCTTTTCATCTTCTCCAGATTGTTCTCCTTTCCTGGATTGGAACGAAGAAACACACGACTCTGTTCACGAAAGGGTGGTTGTATACCGATCTCTTGTTGCCACAGTGAAGTTGAATCCTGCTCTTGATGCCTCCCTGGAAGTGAAAGCCGCGAGCTTTCTCGAATCTGTGGTTCCAGAGGATACTGAATCGACAAATGCTTTTATCAGCAGCTTTGCAATGTCCTCTGATAAATCTATGACGGATTTCGTACAGTCCATTGGGGTGCTCATTTCATCTGCCAGTCAGGTCATTCCCAACGCTACAATGAAGATGCTCGATTCTCTGTTCTTGTGGTGTTCTCTTGACGTCCAACTTGACTTCGTCAAAGCTGATCTGATCACTCAACTCCTCAATACTCTCAATCCACAGTCTCTTTCTTTTGAAGAAGCAGTCGATATCCACGCCTGTCTCATTTCAATCACATTCAATTCTGTCTGGCTCGCAACTCCGTATTGTCTCGCACAACTCAAAATTGAAGAAGACAATGAACAACAAGCTGTTCACGAGACGGTTTTGAAGCAAGTTGTTGTCCCTTCGGAGAAGTATATTTACCATTTGTGCGAGCACCGACTTTCGATCGTCGATGGAGACCAATCAAATACATTTATGCATCTTCTCACCCAAATCATCCTAATATCTAGGCATGGCTGACCGGCACTGACCGGTCAGTTTTCGCCGAAAAGCACTGACGGTCACTGACCGGAGAAATAACCAAACCCATATTCCAGAGTTTCCATTTCTCCGAAGAGGAATCCAAAGCACACTGAATAACGAGTCAATGACGAGAATATCCACGTTATCTCTGTGGAAATGTGAAAAGAAACTCGTTATCATTTCAATCAATCCGATTAACTCTTATATTCAGAGATTTCCGAACGAACTAATGACAAAAAATGATGTGGGGACATGATCGAACTTCTGGTCTGGGTTAGCTTCTCTTTTAAATTCCAACTCATTGCAAGTTGCTTCAGAAGCAATTTTCTTGACATCAACGATCGAAAATGTGGTTGAAGACGAGAGACAAGAAATGTTTGGATATCTGAGTGCGAACGTTGTTGTGCCATCTGTTTTTCTGAAAGAGACTTTCTCTGCCGCGAATACAGTTCCATCCGCATCTTCGAGTGTCACATCATATTTCCAGCTCGTCACTGTGAACACTCCCTCAAAAGACAGTGTCATTTCGAATCCATCCCCATTCTCTCGGATCGTCTGACCGACAGAGGAGATGGATGGACCAATCAACTTTGGTAAGAGTTGACAAGCAGTTGAAGAACAGTCTGTTCGATATGTACGTGCTAAAATTCTAGTTTTCGTTTTGGATGATCATATGGGATAGTGAAAGACCCTGATGTATTGTCTGTCTTGAAAATGCAGAACTTGAACTTAGTTGCCAGTTCATGGACGAGAAATGTCATAAGATCCGGAAAAGATGACAGTGATGGAGAGTTCTTGAAAATGATCGTCATTGGATGGTGGAGATCCTCTTGAGACAAGGCGAAGAAAGAATCACAAGCATTATTGAGAACATTAGAACTGACGATGATAAGAGGACCAGCTTCTCTCCTCCTGACAGTGTCCTCCAGTTTCTCGACTTGCGTGATTCGATACTCCATTGTTCTATCAATCGTATCTGAGGGGATATCAGTTTGAATGAAAGACAGTTGTTCGATTGTCACAAGTTGGATCTTTAGCTTTGATTCTGAATAGGCTCCGGCAGTCGAGAAGCGAAGATCAGACAAAAGATGAGGAACTGTCGGACGGTCTTTGTAAGACTGATCAGAAATGTCAGAAAGAGAGAAAATACCACTGAGAGCGTCTAAACAAGGAGTTGAACGATTCTTTGTCGTGGTGGATCGATTCGAATTGACAAGAAGTGATTTTGAGAATTTAGAAGCCGTTTCGACACAAAACTGGCTCGAGGGCGATGCTAAGCTTGAAAAAATAAGGTCAGTCTTGTCGAAGACGAACATATATGAGATGATGGACTCTTGGGAAATCAAGCGAAGAAGAATGAGAATAAGACGAGAACATACAAGTTGAGCATCAATAAGAGCCACTATTATCATGAGAATGAACCACAAGTCAAGATGGATAATGTTCTTAAATCGTGGAAGAACGTAATGACCACTCGGATCAGGCATAACTCCACTCCATCACTCGAATCGTTCTCCTCTTGTTCCCACATTTCTCTCCGATCTTTCTATCAACAGAAGAGCTCTTTCTCACGCTGTACAACGAACAAGGCAATCCATATGATAGTGGTGTCACCAATTAGTTCCATGTCAACAATTAGTGCTTTTCTCTGATTTGATAAAGAACATGGCGAATATCAATAGTGTGAAATGATAGAGTTGACAAATTCCTCCAGCCTGAGAAAAAGATGATTTACTATGGAATGATCAAAACGATGGGCCCGATCAACATTCACGAAAAAATGAGAGAAGAGATGCAGATAATCATGAGAGAAAGTGGGTTTTCAGAGTTATTGGGTAATCCATTTTCATGTTTGATAGTAATGCATGTCACTTTTTACATATTTATCTAAAATTCAGTGATTAAGGGAACGATTCTGTCTCTCATGTCTGATACCAGTTATATAGACGATCCAACGTCAGATTCCATCTCGCACACTCCAATTTTCAAGTATAAAAGACAACGATCATCGATTCAATCCCCAAATGCAAAGAAAATGCAAGAAAAGCGAAGAGCACGAGCGCTCATGGAGGGCCGTGAGCCCGGGATCGTAGGAAATCCTCCCTATCTGACGAACAGGGAAGAAGAAACTCTTCTAGAAGCCATCCAGCGGAGAGAGTTTAATGAAAATTATCCAACATGTAAGAAAGTCCAAAAATTGGTCTGGTTCTTTTTTTGATTATTTTCGAGGCCTATCGAATTCGACTTCGTCGAGGGACGGTTTCATCAACTCTTCGCTATCCCTGCCGAACGTGGATTTATCGATTCCTAAAACGCCACACGTCCGTTCGCTCAATCGTACCAACTCCAATCGATGAGGCACGATTCAACGCCTCAACACTCAACAACGTTGTTCCGTTCCTTCAAAAACTACTCAAACTGGTGGAAACACATCGCTACCACCCTGATCTCATCCTCCAAATGGATGAGACCAGCCTACAATCCAAAGCATTCCGACCATCAAAGTGTATTGGCTCAACACGAAGCGGCAATTCTACGTTATCGAAACCAAACCTATCTCCAAGATGACGGCGTTGTTCGTATGCGCCGCCTCCGGCCTCTCTTTCAAAATTCATTTACTCTTTCCCCCAGATATGGACATACCACGTCTCATTGATTTCAAGTACAGAAAATATACGGTCACCCACACTCCTAGAGGTTGGATGACACAGGAGGCGTTCGCTTGGATTCTCAAGACACAAGTGTACCCAGAGATAGAACGTGTCAGACAAGATCACATTGCTGAGCATTACGAACACGAGAAGAGAATGGCGCAGGAGAAGGCAAGTCCGAAGAAGCGAAGTCCTCGGAAAAGAGTTGAAGGAAGTACAGAAATCGAAATGGATTATGTTCCCTATGCGTGGTTGCCTCTTCAAAAGAAAGGAGAGAATGGAAAAGAGAATCGTGACAGAAGGAGGACGTGTCCAGACGACAGAGGCGAAGGAAGGCAGAATGGGGAAACGACGAGTCAGAAGAAAGAGGAGGAAGAGCAAGTTGAATCGACGAACTTGAGAAAGACGCTGACAGGAAGTGTTGGCGGACAAATGGGACTGATGAGGAACGAACAGACGCTGACAGGAAGTGTTGGCGGACAAATGGGACTGATGAGGAACGAACAGACGCTGACAGGAAGTGTTGGCGGACAAATGGGACTGATGAGGAACGAACAGACGCTGACAGGAAGTGTTGGCGGACAAATGGGACTGATGAGGAACGAACAGACGCTGACAGGAAGTGTTGGCGGACAAATGGGACTGATGAGGAACGAACAGACGCTGACAGGAAGTGTTGGCGGACAAATGGGACTGATGAGGAACGAACAGACGCTGACAGGAAGTGTTGGCGGACAAATGGGACTGATGAGGAACGAACAGACGCTGACAGGAAGTGTTGGCGGACAAATGGGACTGATGAGGAACGAACAGACGCTGACAGGAAGTGTTGGCGGACAAATGGGACTGATGAGGAACGAACAGACGCTGACAGGAAGTGTTGGCGGACAAATGGGACTGATGAGGAACGAACAGACGCTGACAGGAAGTGTTGGCGGACAAATGGGACTGATGAGGAACGAACAGACGCTGACAGGAAGTGTTGGCGGACAAATGGGACTGATGAGGAACGAACAACCATTGATCCAACATCATCCTTTCCTACCTGATTCTCACTTACAGAACCTATCGTCCTCCGAACGTGCACTTATCATTTTAGACGGTCACAATTCCCGTTCTCAACCTGAACTAATGGCGTGGCTAGCTGCTCGCAACGTTGACGTAATAGTGCTGCCTTCTCACACATCCGAGTTTCTTCAGCCGTTAGACCAGGTGGTCAACAAAGAATGGAAGAGAGCTCTAAAGGCTGTCAGCCTCCCAAAGAACAAACGGGACCAGACACAATTGAACACCTTCATGAACCAAATCGACATTGCGGTAACGAAGGCACTTCAAGCTGACTATATCAGAAAAGGGTTTGAAAATGCGGCCTCATCCTCAGGCCTCCAACAAAAATGCTCAACAGTCTGAGAAATACAGGGCAGTCGTTCGAGGAGTGGAAACAGTCTAGATCCAATCACAACACGGACGATGATGAGTTCCCAGACAATTCCGACGATTCTCCTGATCCGAATTGGGTCAATCGGATAAAAGCGAGTCATCTTGATGACTGGGACGCATTTCAAGTCGAAGACATCGACTCAATCAAACCACTCAAACCGTCTGCATCATTTCCAATCAGTGGACATGTTCTCACAGATCAATCTTTCCTTCGTTGTTGGTGTGACCATCTCGCTGCTCGTGAACGTCTTAAAGATGAGAAAGAATCTGCACGCAGGATCAGAACAGAAAAGAGGAGGGCAATGACGTTCAGGAAGCTTGAAAAGCTCACAGAGAGACGTGGAGGCCAGTCCAGTGTGAGTGTGACACGTGAAAGGAAAATTCTTCCGGACGACAGCAGCGAATCTTCTGATTCCTTCAGTCACAATCATGACGAAGAGTTTGACGATGTAGCTTCGATCCTTGATCCCAATTCCACCGATAATGGCGATTCACTGTCGGGGTCAACAGATGAGAGCGATTCGGAATCCATCTCCAATCGAGTAAATCAGTTATTGACCGTAATGCATGGCCGACTACCAGGGAAAAGAAAACTCGTCCTCCAACTTCATTCCTATCTCAGAGTCAAATCTCCACCAGCAATTCTTTGAACGACAGACGCCGAGAACCTCAGACAAGATACATGGTCGATTCTGAAGGGATGATCGTTCTAGACTCAGAAAGCGATTGAGCTCGTTTGAGCGTCGGTCGATGTCAGCCAACGATGTGACGACACGAAGATCGATGCGCGAGCCACATTCAGACGACTGACAGTCTCTTCATCTCCGGATACCAGTGAGTAGAGTGAACTGCTGCTTTCCGGGGCAGTGCCGTCAAAGCCCACAGCAGAAGTATGACACTACACCGCTTAAAATCCGTGCCTGGAATTGCTGATGCTCATCTCTTTCTACGGGGTTATGATTCCAAGGAAAAGGCAATCGTTCAATAGACTTGTTCGGTTGAAACATCTAAGTCAGGCCATATCGCTTCACAGTCTCTTCAGTCTTTGACATTATAGGTAGCGTTCTCGTCATCGTTGCCAGCAGCATGAATGGAGTAGGTATCCACACTCAGTCGAAGATGATTGTGTGTCGTGTTGAACGCGGCCAGCAGTTCACCATGTTCTTCGCAGTCAGCAAGAATGTTGAGTCGAGACATTCCGGCGTCGATGCAGTCATCGCGTCCATTCCTCTGTCGTCAAGTTGTCCATTCCTTCCTGACGAGTCTGAATTATCTTTCACACAATCAGTTTCTGGTCCGCCAAGGAGAGTATTGAGTGTCTCTGTTGCCTCTCGAATCCACTCACTCAATCCAACGACTCTTAAACGTCTTTGATTCACACGTGCTCGCTCCAGATTCAATCGCACATGAGGAGTCGATCTCGAACATCCTCAATCTTCGAGGGAAGACTCTAAAGTCTCATTACAACCAGGTCGTGTCAGGGATCCGAATTAGATTTCGCTGAGCTCGGAGATTGGTGTCTGCATCCCTTTCGTTAACCGTTGGGAGGAGGATGAGTTACTGAAGAGTGTGTTTGTTGGAATTGCACGAAGGAGCAATCAAGTCGGACAGGCATGTAATCTGTGCTTTGTCATCCAGTCCGAATTGAAACTGCTTCGTCAGTTGCGACAGATCGCGCAATTGGGCGAGAACACAGATCATCGATTTCGGAGATTGGTGGCAGTGATCGTGGGATCTTCGTTTGGGCGGACGAACAGTGACTGCACAAGTTGTATGTGGGAATCAAACGGTGGAATTGTGGCGAACATTTTAATCAAAGAGTCGAGAATGCACGCTCACCACCTCACGATATCCTCTCTGGAAAGTCGAGGGATCCCCCTCGCTTCATCGCACACGGATTCACGATGCTGGAGAACCAAGATGTTGGTAGCTTGGACTTAAGGTTGCATGATCGCAAGATATGATAGAAAGAATACGTCATTAGGTTATACATCGATTTAAAGGAAATGAGACGCATCACTTCATGTTTCCACGTGTCGCCCTTCGTCCTCGTCCGCAAACTCATGTTTCCACGCGTCGCACTTCGTCCTCGTCCGCAAACTCATGTTTCCACCCGTCGCCCTTCGTCCTCGTCCGCAAACTCATGTTTCCATGCGTTGCCCTTCGTCCTCGTCCGCAAACTCATGTTTCCATGCGTTGCCCTTCGTCCTCGTCCGCAAACTCATGTTTCCATGCGTTGCCCTTCGTCCTCGTCCGCAAACTCATGTTTCCACGCGTTGCCCTTCGTCCTCGTCCGCAAACTCATGTTTCCACGCGTTGCCCTTCGTCCTCGTCCGCAAACTCATGTTTCCATGCGTTGCCCTTCGTCCTCGTCCGCAAACTCATGTTTCCACGCGTCGCCCTTCGTCCTCGTCCGCAAACTCATGTTTCCACCCGTCGCCCTTCGTCCTCGTCCGCAAACTCATGTTTCCATGCGTTGCCCTTCGTCCTCGTCCGCAAACTCATGTTTCCATGCGTTGCCCTTCGTCCTCGTCCGCAAACTCATGTTTCCATGCGTTGCCCTTCGTCCTCGTCCGCAAATTCATGTTTCCATGCGTTGCCCTTCGTCCTCGTCCGCAAACTCATCTTTCCACGCGTCGCCCTTCGTCCTCGTCCGCAAACTCATGTTTCCATGCGTTGCCCTTCGTCCTCGTCCGCAAACTCATGTTTCCACCCGACGCCCTTCGTCCTCGTCCGCAAACTCATGTTTCCATGCGTTGCCCTTCGTCCTCGTCCGCAAACTCATGTTTCCACGCGTTGCCCTTCGTCCTCGTCCGCAAACTCATCTTTCCACGCGTTGCCCTTCGTCCTCGTCCGCAAACTCATGTTTCCATGCGTTGCCCTTCGTCCTCGTCCGCAAACTCATGTTTCCATGCGTCGCCCTTCGTCCTCGTCCGCAAACTCATGTTTCCATGCGTTGCCCTTCGTCCTCGTCCGCAAACTCATGTTTCCACGCGTTGCCCTTCGTCCTCGTCCTTAAACTCATCGTTCCACGCGTCGCCCTTCGTCCTCGTCCGCAAACTCATGTTTCCACGCGTTGCCCTTCGTCCTCGTCCGCAAACTCATGTTTCCATGCGTTGCCCTTCGTCCTCGTCCGCAAACTCATCTTTCCACGCGTCGCCCTTCGTCCTCGTCCGCAAACTCATGTTTCCATGCGTTGCCCTTCGTCCTCGTCCGCAAACTCATGTTTCCACCCGTCGCCCTTCGTCCTCGTCCGCAAACTCATGTTTCCATGCGTTGCCCTTCGTCCTCGTCCGCAAACTCATCTTTCCACGCGTCGCCCTTCGTCCTCGTCCGCAAACTCATGTTTCCATGCGTTGCCCTTCGTCCTCGTCCGCAAACTCATGTTTCCACCCGACGCCCTTCGTCCTCGTCCGCAAACTCATGTTTCCACGCGTTGCCCTTCGTCCTCGTCCGCAAACTCATGTTTCCACCCGTCGCCCTTCGTCCTCGTCCGCAAACTCATGTTTCCATGCGTCGCACTTCGTCCTCGTCCGCAAACTCATGTTTCCATGCGTTGCCCTTCGTCCTCGTCCGCAAACTCATGTTTCCACCCGTCGCCCTTCGTCCTCGTCCGCAAACTCATGTTTCCATGCGTCGCCCTTCGTCCTCGTCCGCAAACTCATGTTTCCATGCGTTGCCCTTCGTCCTCGTCCGCAAACTCATGTTTCCATGCGTCGCCCTTCGTCCTCGTCCGCAAACTCATGTTTCCACGCGTTGCCCTTCGTCCTCGTCCTTAAACTCATCGTTCCACGCGTCGCCCTTCGTCCTCGTCCGCAAACTCATGTTTCCACCCGTCGCCCTTCGTCCTCGTCCGCAAACTCATGTTTCCACGCGTTGCCCTTCGTCCTCGACCGCAAACTCATGTTTCCACGCGTTGCCCTTCGTCCTCGTCCGCAAACTCATGTTTCCACGCGTTGCCCTTCGTCCTCGTCTGTTCATCACTGCTGTGATCCTTCACATTCATCGTCATCAGCCAATCCTTTCTTCATTCATCTGTCATTTCTTTTCGGATCATTTCACCCTTTCTTTTCTGTCATTTATCACCTCACTTCATATTAAACATGAAAATGAATTACCCAATAACTCTGAAAACCCACTTTCTCTCATGATTATCTGCATCTCTTCTCTCATTTTTTCGTGAATGTTGATCGGGCCCATCGTTTTGATCATTCCATAGTAAATCATCTTTTTCTCAGGCTGGAGGAATTTGTCAACTCTATCATTTCACACTATTGATATTCGCCATGTTCTTTATCAAATCAGAGAAAAGCACTAATTGTTGACATGGAACTAATTGGTGACACCACTATGAGGTAGAATTTGAACTGGTGGGGATGATGTTGTCATTGTTCAGTTGATGGAGGAGAGGAAGCCTGATGTCAAAAGAAAGATGATGTTGAGTGACAGTTGGTTTTTCACAAACGGTGAAGAGGCTGAAAGCGACAATGGACAAGATAAAAGCAGTTCTTGACTTGGCGAGGTGGAAAGCTCAAATAAGGGAATGTTGGGATCCGAACAGTGAGAGGAAGCAAATATTGACATGGAAATCCACAAACTCACCTATTTCTTGTTCATTGAAGACATTGTATTGAGGAGGTAAGATCTGACCCTTTTAATTAATCTGAAGTGACACTGACCGCGACTTTTGGCCGGTCAGCCATGCCTACTAATATCACATTATTATCGACGAACCTTGGAATTTATTCTTCATATGCCTGTATTTCTCACGATCCCAAGTTGTCTCGCATTCTTCGAAGAAAATCACTCAATCTATTGGTTTCTGCATTCAATGATTGATGTCCAACGGGAGTGGAACCAAACAAGGGGAGATGTGCGATAGATGGGAAAGAAAGTCCATGGAATGTTGAGAATGGAGGGCATCGAAGATTTGATGGAACAGTTTCTGAAAAACGGTCAAAATCCATCCACAGGAAGTCATGGTGTTGCCGAATCGATCAAATTGAGCAACCTGCATGGCCTGAACCTCTGATATAAGGAATAACGACAGACAGGAACCAGCAATCATCTCGAACATTTTCTGCCTTCTGTTGGACAAAAACACTGTTTGTGTGTGATCTTTGTCGGCTCTGGCATCACCTCATTGTGCGGTTTTCCTTAACTGGGATGGACAATCCAATCTGCGCTTTTCAAAAGCTCCAATTGCAATCGTTTTTTTGCATTCTAATCTTCTGTTCCATCGGCACTCTTTTCAAGCTCGTCAATGCTGGCATTACTGCTCAGCTCGTCATCTGCCTCCACGTCCCCACGCTCTCGTTCGCAGGAGTTGGCATGATTCACACACACTCTCCCCTCATTCTGGTCATGGAATGCTTGTAATCTGTCGTGCTCATGAACAACTTGCAGTTCGGGACAGTCACCAGTCAATTTGTGATGCCATCGAAGGGTATCATCGACGTCTGTGAATCATTCATGCTTTGATTGAAGATGCCGAGCAATCGTCTCGTTTTATGTTCCAATTTGTTGAACTCGAACTGTGCCCTTTTCGTGAGCAAGCAATGGGTGTCTTCCTATCTCTGTCCACATTGCTCGCAATCGCAAAAGCATCGTGATTTCGAGTTGCTGATCCCAATACATGGATTGTGGACTCCAACTGAGAGGGATGGCGAAAGACCGACAGCCAAGTCGCATCTGATCACTACTTCACCCTCCTCAGTCAATCCATCCCGTCGCAATTGACGAACACGCTTTGACAGTATGGATCAAGTGTGTTGACTTCTCGACACGGAAGGGTGTTGAACTCAATTTGAACGAAAAAACCGATCAATGATTGATGTACACATCCCACAAACGCTGTTGATGAGACTGATTAAAAGGGATGAATGAAAGCAGTGCAATCGGCGACCCATGATGTCTGGATCACTTCTTCTGTCTTCTTGCTTTGCGGTTCATGCACGCATCGTTCTTCCACGAATTGAAGCCAATTTTCCTTTTCTCTCGTTCTCACACATTCTCTTCGTTGATGGATTATATCAGTCTTCGTCAGTTGCTTTTCGTTTTTTGGATGGTTGTTTCATATTGTTCTCTTTCTTTTCTTTTTTGTGATAACCCATAACGATAGTTTGATCTCAAATTCTGAAAGAATGACCGCAATTGACATGAAAACAGTCACCTTCTCAAATGCAATACGCTCTGATTTGTCCTCCTCTGATTTGCCATTTTTAGCAGATTGCTTTCCGTTCCAGAATTGAAGCGAAGATCGTCCCGATTCAATCTTCCAACAAGCAGTTGTCTTTCGATCTCTTGCTGCCACTCTGAAGATTCATCCATCGCTTGATGTCTCTCTG
Source organism: Blattamonas nauphoetae (assembly GCA_033064195.1). Lineage (NCBI taxonomy): Eukaryota > Preaxostyla > Oxymonadida > Blattamonas > Blattamonas nauphoetae. The sequence goes on from JARBJD010000076.1 coordinate 258,057, forward strand.
GAAGCGAAGGCAGTGAATCTTCTCGAATCTGTGGTTCCAGAGAATACTGAATCAGCAGATTCTTTTCTCCACAGCCTTGGGAGAACGCGTGATGAATCTTTGACCAGCTTCGTACAGTGCATTGTGGTGCTCATTTATTCTGCCAATCAGGATATCACCACAGCAGCAATGAAGATACTCAATCATCTCCTGATCGGTTCCACCAAAACCCTCCTTGCCCTCGTCAAAGCGGATATGATCCCGCAACTCGTCATCACTCTCAATCCACTCTCTCTTCCATTTGACGAAGCAGTCGATATCCACACCTGTCTCATGTCAAACATCAAACCTTCTTTCTGGCTCTCAACTCCGAATGGTCTCGCACGACTCGAAATTAAAGATCACAATGGACAACAAGCTGTTCATGAGACAGTTCTGAAGCAAGTTCTCGCCCCTTCGGAGATGTACATTTACCATTTGTGCGTAAACCGTTTTTCGATCATCGATGGGAGGCAATCCAGGTCTTTTCTGATACTCCTCGCCCATCTCGTCCGAATATGTCCGTATCATCAACCTTCAATGGATTGCATCTTGAATATGTCTGTCATTCTCACGATTCCAAGTTGTCTCACAATTTTCGAAGATGAAGAGTCAATCTGACGTTTTCTGTTTCACATGAACAGAGCCCAGTGGGAATGGGACAGAAAAAGGGGAGAAGTGCAACAGATGTGGAAGACAGTGGATCGAATGTCGAGAATGGAGGGCCTCGAAGATGTGATTGAGGAAAAGCTGCACAGCGACCAAAGTCGAACATTCGGAAGCTATATTGTTTCCTACTCGATATTATGGAACAACCAGCTGGGCATGAACCTTCCAGAACAGGAATAGAAACAGACAGAAACCAGTGTCCATTTCGGACAGTTTCTGGCTTCATTTTGACAACAAACACAGTTTGTGTGATGATTGTGAGGCAGAACGGAACATGGCTGAAGTGATGAAGAAGAAGAGACACAGCGAAGAACGAGAGGGAGCTTGTGGAAGGGAACACTCTAACTTCGACGACATCGACACAATCGAACCGGCATGGCCACTGTTCTTGTCATTTGGAGGAAATAGAACCCGGGCCATTTGGTGTTGTCGATTGTGGTGTGTGGGAGACAGTTGTGGAAAATAGGAAGGAAGGAGAGGAGAGAACGTGCGGGAGACGTCGAAGTGTTTGTGAGCAGGGAAAAGAGTTGTGGGGTGTTTGTGTGAGGGTTTCGTGGGGAGTGAGTGTGAAGAAGGAGGAGAAAGAAGAGAATTGAGAGTGGAGATGGGAGTTTTCCGACTGAATGTGCCGCGAAAGGCCGGAGAAGGGTGGGAGGGAGTGAGTGGGAGAGGGGTGCTGGTGGCGTTAACGTCGTCGATGGAGAGGGAGAGGGAAGAGAACAGGGAAGACACCTAAAGTGGATGGGAAGAAGAGAAAGAGATGGAGATGGAGATGGAGTGGGAGAGGGAAGAGAACAGGGGAGACACACAAAGTGGGAGCGAAGAGGAGAAGGAAATGGAGAGGGAGGGGACGACAGAATAAGGGACGCTGCAGATTCTCAAAGGCCTTCTTCGGTTTGAACTGTCCGGATTGGCGAAGGTGAAGGAAAGACGTGAAGAACGTGAAGAGGGAGCTGAGAGGGAGGAGGATCGAGAATTACACAGTCGAGTTGTGAGAATGACTCAGTGAGTCCTGAGGAAGATGGAAGAGGAAAGAGAAGAAGAGGAGAGGTGGAGAAGGGAGGGGAGGAGTGGATGCTGAGTGGTTCGCCATGTTGTTGGAGAAGAATGTGTTCGGGAGACTGATTGGAGAAGAGGAGCCAGATGAAGTGAAATCGCAGCAGCCAGCTAAGCCTGAACACGAGCAGCGACCGAAATCGGAGTCGCCAATTGAAACACGTCCACTCGTCGACGAGTCAATCACACATCCTCCGCTTTTCGACTTGCGTCTCATCTCCATCAACCAGCATTGCCTGACGGAGAAGGTGGCTGAGCCAGAGATTGAGATGGCTGCTGCTTGGGTGAGTGAGACTGTGTTCAAAACTGACAGTTCGAATGGCGCGGAACCAGCTGAGAACGAGAAGAGAGCGACAGTGTGGTCGGCGATCTGCTCAACCCGAACATTCGAAAGGCGGATCTTGGCTGTGGCTGAGTCGAGAGAGACGAGAGTGGCAGAAGGAGAAGAAGGGAGGAGAGAGCGTCGTCAGGGACACATTCCCACTTCCGCTCACTCTCATCCCTCCTGCTCTGATCTGCTGAATGTCACTCCGCCGTGCTTGATTGGACGCAGCGACAACGTCAGCAGGTCTTGTCTGCTCTTCAGCAGAACCAACCCAACCTTCACATGTGATGCAATCGATGGGAGGGTGGACAGCTGCGATGGGGGGATCAAATGGAAGAGCGTCATTCCACCAGTAAACACCACCAGCATATCCTCGCCCATCGACACGCTTGCCCTCTCTCCAATCTCCCTCGTCTTCTCCAGCAGCCACTCCCGACTCTCCTTCCTTCTTTCACCAACCAGTACCAGTCCCACAGCACCGAAACAAGCTGCCACAATGCTCGCCTGTTGTGTGTGTTCTTCATTCGGGTCAACACATTCAGTTTCAGTGTTCGTGATCGAATCCACACACTCCCAAACGACATGCCGTCCGCCAACGCTTTTCTCGCTTTTAACATCTTTCTGTTCATCTTATTCATCTTTTGCTTGTTCATGTTGGCAGATTTCAAATAAATTATGAATCTCGTATTGTGACAAATGAAGAAAAGTGTCGTGAGAATTGAATTACGGCCTTCTATCAGGTTTGGGATGCTGCCTAGCTAGTTGACCGAGTGTATTGTCTTCGTTTCCAACTTCGTCGTTGTTGTCCTCTTCATCTTCTTCGTATTCATCATCAGGCTCATCAATGTCACTTGCAAATACAATTCTAACTTCGTCCGCTGTTTCTGTTCCAGTTGTTTCTGTTTCAGTTGGTTCTGGGGGAGGATTCTGAAGGGCTTCCACCTCCAGTCTCTCGTTTGGATCCACTCTCAGTTCCTCCATCATCACAAAACATTCTTTGAAGGCGTCACTGCTCGGAGTCCATTGAAGTCCTGTATCATCCCCAAGTTCCGTGATTGGCGTATTCATTTCAGATTGTTCATTGAACAAGAGGTCAGTGACTGACACGACTCCAATCTTATATGTCAGATAGTCTCGAGATCTCCTGTTCTGTGGAGTCAAGCTTTCAGCTATTTTGGTTGTTAGAAACGTTCTGGTTCGTCTTTGGTATTCTGGTACGTGTTGTGGTTTGACAATCCAAATGAAGTACACTTCCACCCTTCTGTTTTCTGTCTTCTTGTTCTTCCTCTTGGGCACCAGGCGGCTTGAATGCGCGTCATTCACTTCTGGCAGAGTTATCGCATATTGTCTCGCAAGCCGGCCCTTCAGTGATTGGATCAGTCGAAAGGAAACGTCTTTGTGCTTAGGATTCACTGTGATCTGGAACGTGAATAATTTGATGTGATCATCTACAAGAAAGTAAATGAAGGAATCGATTCCTGGCCAAGCCTCGCTGTTTTTTCGATTCACAGGGTCAAAGAGTGATTCGTAGTAGAGGACATTGTGTTGAAAGGGTCCATGTACACTCAATTGCTCGGACCGCATGGGACAACGATCAATCACAGGGAATCGGCAGTGGTATGTAGGCAAACCAGGTGAGGCAGGGAATACAGTGAACCGTGCATGAGAGCGAAGCAATTCCTGATTCACTGTGTGTTCCAAGAGAATGCCTCGCACTGCTCCTGGGAGTTTTTTGTTGTCGAAAAATTGGACGATGATTTCCTTTTGGAATCTCGACATCGCTGTCTTCAAACGTGAAGCAAACATGCTCACTGGATTACCTCCGAGGTGGGTGGCTGACAGAGAACTGATCACGAGACTTGTATTTTCATCGAAGAGCTGAGCCCCATAGTATCCAAACACCTTGCTCATTCGCTCGAAGGTGTTGTCCAAGTCGGCGCTGAGAGCTCGGGGACTCAGTCCAAACACTTCAATCACATTCAAAAAGACATAGCAGTCGTTGTCGTCTGGCGAAGACAAGTCCTCGTTCCAAGTATCTTGTGTCGAAGGAGGTGTGGAGCTTCCCTCGGGAGTGGAACCATCCATGGCTGAGACTGGCACAATTCGAACTGTGTCGGCTGATGGAGGATGGTCTTTGAGGCGAGGCAGAGCAGATGACTCAGATACATCGAGTATGCGAATGGTGTTTGTGTGGTCTGTTGAGGTGCTTCCTAGAGTTTGAGGGGTGACTGGGGGTTGAACATTTGCGTTGGCAGTAGCGGAGGGCGGCTGAGGTAGGGTTTGCTCTTGAGACCGAGCACCATCGTTGAGGGGTATTTCCTCTTCCTCCTCCTCAGATGCCTCACCTGACTCAACCTTAAGATACCCATGTGTCCCGAGTAGCGTGACCACCATTGGATGTAGCGCCACAATGAAGTGTGCGTTAACTGGCCGGATCCAATAGTCCCGGTGTGTAAGATCCAGTTTCTGCATCATCGTGTAGAATTCCACAGCTGTCCATAAAGGATATTCAGCCCACCATTCCGCTGTTTCATGGTCAGGTTTTTTGACCTGTTTTTCGTATTTTGTGGGTGATGCTGCATACACTGTGAACACGCCCTTGATGTCTGTCCCCGCAAACGGATCCACAGAATCCACAATCCGGATCGTCGGGAAGCCACTCGTACACCAGTCTTCGTAAAGCGAGGTGATATGGAATTGAACTCTGATTGGGTTGTCGGGATCCGAACGATCAACAAGAATCGTGAATATCGGTACATTTGGTAGAACATAGTAAATCGCCTGAAAATCATGGAAGACGAGAAGAACAAACCATTTTGGGTATCTGCTTCATCAGACGATTGATCAGATATAGCAGCATTTGAGACTTCCCTGTCCCCGGCTGCCCATCCACATAAATCGCCCGATAAGGCGTGTTTTCTCCCTTGAGACGGGAACTGATAAGTTGGCGAAAAGGCGAATGGCACGCACGCGTGTGGTAAATCCAATTTGGAGTTTCTTTCAATGATCTCCACAGCGCTTGATCTCTAGCGCGGAGCTCAGTTGTCTCTTTCGGGAAGTAGGACTGTCGGAGAGTTTCCAGATCCGCTTTCTTAAATGTCTTCAATTTATGAAATTTCTCAAAATGCGCGATCACTCCAATCTGGAATTCTTCCCAGCAATCTCGGATCCACACATTTCTTCGCGTCTGGAAGTTTGAATCAAGTGTCGACATCTGCATGATTCGGTCAGCTGGCTCCGTGTAAAACAGGTCATATAGACTCCTCATGAGATGCAATCGCTCCTTCCGCACTTCTGGACTATCTTTAGCGAGAGGGTGTGCTTTTTGGATGAACTCGCTCGGAATCGCGATAACTTTTATTGGTTCGAATTCGTCACCTATTTTTGGCCAACAGCTTTTCAAATCGTTTATCGGCATCGATAATGAGTCGTATTCAAATCCAGAGTATCCAACCAGGTTAATCCACTGTTGATTTCGTGCAGCGCGTGGAGGTCCAGGGTTGCCTTCGTCGTTAGATTCACCAGGATCGTGGGATGGAGGCTTAGTACATGGAAATTGAATGGTAATGTACTTGTGGGAAGCGATGAGTTTGAGCCCGATTGCTTGGTACAAGTTGGAGATTGTGGAAGTAATTGGTAGGTCGATTGTTGGGGGTTTTAGGGGGAGCCACCTTGGGAGGTGGAAAGGAGCAACTGGAGCAATATCGACGCCTGCAACTAGTTGATAAGGAATCTCGAAAGGTTCTGGTTGAGTCATGAAAACCTCTGAACTGGAGAAATTGAAGCGCTTATTTGGGACTTCGATCTGGCTCATATTTCTGATTCATTCTCGTCATTTCGAGACCCTCGGAAAGTGTTACTGTCCTCTCTGGGAGATGCACCAACGATTCCTTGATATTGAGGATTCCGACCAACCTCGCTGGCGCTCTGATGCGGAAGTTGGTGAATGTGAGTGATGATCATCCTATTCGACTGAGATCATCTCGAAGAAACAGACTACACGGACAAAATGATCTCGACAGTCCAAGACAAAACATTTTTCATCATCTCTTCGAACTTTCAACCTCATTAGAGAGGGAGGGTGACGCATCTCTTTTGTCAACGCTCTCATCCATTAGACGTATGAGCGAGAGTTCGAATGATAATGAAGTCGTGACCCTGATCCTACAAGCGAACATAATTGACAAACTTCTTGGAATTGTTTCATCGAATGAAGATGGAGGAGTCTTGGTATTTTCTGTTTTTGTTATCTCTCCAGATCGCAGTCTATTCCCTCCTCGCTCGTCTGAGTGTGCTGTTCGATTGTTGATTTTGTTCAGCGTCCGTGTCTGTTGCAGTTGTGTCAAAATAATGGTTCCTGCCTTTTGTCGAAGAGTCTGTCGTTTGTCTCGACAGTGAATGATAATCTTACCCTGCATGTTCGTATTTTTCTTTCTCCACATGATTCTCGTTTTGTTTGAAGGTTCTTCATGTGTTGTATCGTTCAGCTGTCGCTGGGGATGACTTCTGTCGCTTTGAAGTGGGAAGTGATGTTACTGCTCATCTTCTGCGGTATCTGCTTGAATGCCAACCATTATCGGTTGGCCGAAATGAAAGGAGTTGCTGTGGCATATTGGAACTGGAGGAGAGCCGAAAACGGACGATCGCAACGAGTCTGCTTCTCCTGACTGTACTGATCAAAGTGTCGTTTCCAGACGCCCTGAAAGAGACAATTGTGGCAGCATGTGTTCCATACTTTCTGAGCAGCGACAGCCATGTTCAACTGCTGGCACTGACATGTGCGCGCCATTTTGTTCCGTGCTCCAAAACGAGCATTTCTTGCAGTCCTCACTTCCAAACAACCAGATGGATCCCGAGAATACGGCCTGGATTCCTGTTCTCCATTATCTTGTGGACTTGTTGAAAGAGATGCAAGTGGACTTCGAACAATACGTGAAAGTGCTCCACGTCTTCAGACGTGTATGTGCAGACATCAGAAACCAACTGATGCATCCAGAAGGAACGGGACAGCCAGAACTTTCGTGTCTAGAAACTGTTGAAGACGACATTATGCTGGGATTTCAGAAGTGCTTGAAAACGATTGGGACGGTTCTGGTGATCTTCGGGGAGCTGATATTTTGTCGTCGGAAAACGAACAAGTGTGTGCTCTTTTCTTCACTCTGTTGGAGATTGTGATTGACACTGGGATTTATCCGCTGTTGGGGAAATGCTGGACTGGCTGATTGTCGTCACGCGTGAAGGCACTCCTCCTGCACTAATGTCAGCGGAGGAAGATTATGAATATTTCCGAGCGGCAGTGGAGACCGAATCTGAGCTAGAGAAGCCCTTCCACTTGCTTTACCCTCTCAAAATCGCCTTCAGACAACACAACTTGCGGCCACTCCTTCCATATCGGAGCAGCATCCCAAATTTCGTTGTGGATGATGCAGTCGACGAAATACTGTCCATATATCATATTCTGGAGCTGAACAGGACGAAAGATTCTCTTCTCAATAATGTGCTATACTTACTTGGTAACGCGTTGGGTGGGACGCCTGCACTTGTTGAGGTTGTTCTGTCCTCACTATTTCCGGATGTATCTGCCACAGAGGCAACGAGGAAAGTGATTGACCGCCTCCAAGCAATCCTGTTCCGCCTTCCGATGGATTCGCTGAAAGAGCTGATGCGATGTGTTTATTTGTTCGCTACCATGCCGCTGGAGCATCAATCCGTATTGGTTGAGTCAGGAATGCTGCTGCTTGCGTGGAACCACCGGTGGGATCTCGGCCCTGGAGGAACGAGATATCTGGTGCATTCGTTCATGGTGATTCTCAGACCAACCGCCGAATCATCGCACACAGTTGCCATGGCTCTTCAGGAACAGATTGAAAATGATTCGTTTGAAATGGAATTGGACCAGATGTGCCAGCACAGCTCTCCGAACATCAGGAAAAGCTACCAGCATCTGCGAACGTTCCTGGAGACAATACCCAAACGGAGCCTGTGTGACATCCTGTCAATGTCTGACTACGGATCCTCCACCTGAACTCCAACCATCTGGTGGACAATTGGTTGTCACGTTATAGACTTATTATAATTGGAGAAACAACACCATTTCATTCATTACACAGTCGTAAAGAAGGCATTTTGTGAAATAAATCTTCGGTACAGTCTGGAACAAAATCAATCCCATGATAAAGTTAAACCGGCTCGGGAGTGGATGCCAGCCATCTTATCTCCTGTTTTCTTACTTCCCACAGGACTCGATTTGTTACGAAACTCGTAAATGTATGTTTACATGCTGCTTAGCCAGAAATATCGCCCCTCTTTTCTACGTGAACTCTACTTAACATTTCCATGACCTGGGTTGTGTTTTGTTGTTTTTGACATTCCATCATTTCTATTCATCAATTTTAACAGTGATTGAAGAACACGATCATCTTCGTCCGTGTACCTCGTCTATATCCCCGTGAAACGAAATCAACAGTGGATTAACCTGGTTGGATACTCTGGATTTAAATACGACTCATTATCGATGCCGATAAACGATTTGAAAAGCTGTTGGCCAAAATAGGTGACGAATTCGAACCAATTAGGGTTATCGCGATTCCGAGCGAGTTCATCCAAGAAGCACACCCTCTCGCTAAAGATAGTCCAGAAATGCTGAGGGAACGATTGCATCTCATGATGAGTCTATATGACTTGTTTTACACGGAGCTAGCTGGCCGAATCATGCAGATGTCGACACTTGATTCAAAATTCCAGACGCGAAGAAATGTGGATCCGAGATTGCTGGGAAGAATTCCAGATTGGAGTGATCGCGCATTTTGAGAAATTTCATAAATTGAAGACATTTACGGATGAGGTTCTGAGAACTCTCCAACAGCCCTGCTTCCCGAAAGAGACAACTCAGCTCCTCGATAGAGACCAAGCGCTGTGGAGATCATTGAAAGAAACTCCAAATTGGATTTACCACACGCGTGCGTGCCATTCGCCTTTTCGCCAACTTATCAGTTCCCGTCTCAAGGGAGAAAACACGCCTTATCGGGCGATTTATGTGGATGGGCAGCCGGGGACAGGGAAGTCTCAAATGTTGCTATATCTGATCCATCGTCTGATGAAGGTGGTGGATAAAGTAGTTTGTTTTCTCGTCTTCCATGATTTTCAGGCGATTTACTATGTTCTCCCGGAGATTCCGATATTCACGATTCTTGTTGATCGTTTGGATCCCGACAACCCAATCAGTGTCAATTCCACATCTCCTCGAAACGAGAAGACTAGTCCGCGAAAGGCTTCCCGACGATCCGGATTGTGGATTCCTTCCAAATCTTCGACCTCTCTCATGAGACATATGATGGGAGGTGTCACTTCCTCCTTCTCAATCGTCCATGTCCCTAACCCAACGAGATCTCATCAAACCACTTATAAGCGGCTTAATCAGTGCGCAACAAAGTGGTCTTTCTGCGATCCGCAACCACATTGCTTTGACTATCCGGCCCTATTCAGTCCCAATTCTCTTCATTGAAGACAACGCAGGTACCCTATTCTTCTGCGTGATCGGAAGACACAATCAGAAGTGGCATTCAGAAACGAAAGACCAACCCAATTTAAGTCAGCGAACGAATTCAACAATTCCGGAATCATCCGTCTTCGTCCGTTTTCCCAAGCCCTACAAGGATCTCGGATTTGGGATACACCAACTTTACACACCAAGAGGTCAAAAATTGAAGCGCCTACCATCACTAGTTTCAGTCCATATCGAGTCCTGGAGGAAGTGAGAAAATAGGAGATAAGATGGCTGGCATCCCCTCGAGCCGGTTTAACTTTACAGGGTTGAAACGAAGAACTGGGACTGAATTCTTCTCCATCAATTTAACCTTGTTTTCATTTTCCTTCAAATTCACTAGTGAAAGTGGTCCTTCTCCTTATTTTGATAAAACACCGAAAAATCAAAAATCTCAAAATGAAGTGCGGGTGCTTGTGATCAATTGTGTGTTGTCCTATAGAGTGGTCCTACAGGGTGGCCCAGAAGTAGTCTAACCTATGGGTCGATCACTTCTCGTCAGACAAATTCCGTTGACACCAATCGCCTTTCTCCTCATTACAATGCTTCTAAATTTAACTTCTTTTCATTTCACCACTGTTTCGTTGATCAACAATCCTTGTCAGCTCAAAGAAAGTGTTCAAAAACAGAGTCAGTTCTGTTTCATGAGATCCATTGAGACTACAGTCGAGGAAGCACTTGTGAAATGAAAGAAGGGGGTAAAGCATAAAACTGAAGAAAGTCCATTGACGTCAATTGCACATGATCGAAGAAAGTGATCGACCCATACGGTTAAACTACTTCTAAAACCCTGTATGTGACTCTCGTCCCAACAAACCTTGCTTCCATCATGCGTATGTTCCTCTTCTTCATTATTTCCGTTCTATCTGGCCTTTTCAGCACAAATGAATTTCTGCCTTTCAGATCCCACCATTGGGCAAATACAGGTATGGCTCGAAGAACTGGGACCGAATTTTTCTCCCTCAATATTGCATTATTTCATTTTTCCTTTAAATTCACCAGTGAAAGTGGTCATTCTCCTTATTTTGAAAAAACACCGAGATAAACTAAAATTCTCCAAAATGAAGTGCGGGTGTTTGCGATCAATTGTCCCTCGTCCTATCGAGTGATCCTCTGTGACTCTCGTCCAACAAACTTCGCCTCCATCATGTGTATGTTCCTCTTCTTCATTATTTCCGTCCTATCTGCCCTTTCCAGCGCGAATGAGTTTTATGACTTCCTCCTCACTCAATTAGGCAAAGATGAGCTATTGGACCCTGGAAATGGTATGACATGCTAGTTTAAGTCTTTTAACCTTTCTCTTCGATTTAGATGGTTGTCGTACCTTTTGTGTACTTTAAGAGGATGATCGCAATAAATTGTCCGTCTAATCATACTGCTCCTTGATACGTGACAAAAATCCGGACAGGAGAATTAAATACAGATTTCTGGACTAGAACTGTCTCGATACCCTGACATGTGGTTCTGTTGAAGGTTCCTGAAGTTCGAGAATGGAGCGCGGAAAACACCAGAGATTGCCCATTTATCGTGTCTCTATTCCTTTTCCTGTAATTCTACTCCTTCCACATCGCATTCATGTCTCTTCTCCTTTCTTTCTTCATAGTCCTCTTCACACTGAGGCAAATTGATTCAATCGCGATTGGTGAAATGTGGAATCTTAAAATGAACAAATAAGATCTTCAACAGCATTTTTCTCCAAGAGGACGTCCAATCTTGCTCATTAGTCACTCGTTTCTCCTTCTGATCGGTGTTTTGCGATGTTCTGTTTTGTGTCCAATCAAGATCGGTACAAACAGGTGACTTTGAAACAAAATAAGAAAGTTGAAGTCAAACCCTGATTCCCTTCAGTTGATTGATAGGGTTGACGCACAGCAGGTGGACAGACGGTTGTTTTCATTCTTGACCATCACGAAACTCCAAAATAACCACATGTCAAGGTCTCGATACTTCCCTAGTCCTAAAGTCTGTCTTTTATTCCCTGTCCTGTTTATAGCCACAGATAAAGCCAAATTATGAGAAAATTGGCCTGTTTTCGGCCACCTTTGTCAGCTCCATCTCCCGCATGAAGCAGAACTCAGTCCAGCGTTCGATGATGTGAGGGACGGACTGTTGGCCTTCTAAAGAGCATCTGCTGCGCGGGCTGTGTTGTGGAGGATGTGTTGAAAGTAGAGGGAAGCGAGGATCCAGACGGACGAGGCATTTGTGAAGCGCTGTGTGCCGAACGTGAGCAGGTTTACCAAAACAACTGCACGTTTGGATCGGAGCGAAGACTCGATTAGGGTGAATCGGACAGCTCGTTCGAATTGATGCGAGTGTCGGTATTTGGGAAGCTTTCGGGAGGACATGTGCTGGTTGGCGATGATGACAGACTGTTGCGGAGGCAGAGGCTGCAGTTGGAAGGAGGTAGACTGGCACGGGAGCCGATACGGGAGCCCGAAGAGAGGTTCAGTCGTATTTTTCGAAGTTATCGGCAACCAAAGGCTACAATCTTTTCTTCGATGGTATACCTCTTTCTTTGGACTTCCTACACTTCTCTTTTGTCGCTTGTCTCCCCACTGCACGGTTTTTCTGCTGGTTTTGCTTTTTCTTTTCTTTTCGCTACTCACTGATTGCTTCGAAAAGAAAATTCTAAAATGAAAGGCAAACCGTCGTTTCCTGCCAGCGATTGGATTTTGCGAGTACAAAACGTTCGCTTGAGCCCACTGAAGGTCAGACAACAGTGGTTGAAAATGCTGGCTCTCCCTTGAGTAGGAGAGGTGAATAATGCGGCCATCGGTGAAATGAACAGGGCATGGCAAGCAGGGATTGTCAGGAGTCCAAATCACAATTGAGAGTTGAAAAGCGTGTGACAAACAGTGATTTGCGATGAAATCGGCATATGTCCCGTCCACTTTCATCTCATTATAGTATTGATCCGCTGAAATTGGGGCGTGAAGAGCGATAGACAACCTAGGTAAAATTGAGAATGTTGTTTGAAATACTCGCAGGTGATTTGTCTTAGATAAGAGAAATGATCCTCCGTGTTTGTCAGGGAGACAGAAACGCTTCGGAAGAAGCAGTTTCCGTCCCCAATACCAGCCATTTGTGATGTGATGACCTTGGATCGGTAAAAGAACGTAAATGGCGGAGATCCGAATCCGCATCATCAGGTGTACCCCATTACAACTTGATTGATGTGGGAAATAGTTTGGTTGGGAGGATCAAAGGATACTTTTCGGATGGATGCAGGAATGTGTAGGTCGACAGAGTTGGTGGTCGGAAAACTGCCCGCTGGAATTGTGTTCGTTGAATGGACTAGTGTTTCGATTGAGTTGTGAATTGGTGCCACTTCATCTGTGAGTGTGTGTTGTGAAGGTTTCGATGCTTGTTGAGGAGAAGGGAGAGAGTTGATAGGATGTGATGATGTGAACGAATTCACGCATTTCTGACCTAATTCAGATGAGTAATGTAATAAAAATGAAACCTTCGTTGTAATACTCACCATTGTGTTCCACAACCCATCTTAGTCTTGTGATCCAATTTTCGAAAACCATAACTTTTGTTTCGGGGCTGATCTCAGCCATCAGTTTCGCCAAGTGACTCTCCATGTGTTGATGATTTGATGCTGAAATTCCTTGAAGCTTATATTTGAGGTACGGAAAGAGGAAAAGTCGGATGGCGCAAGATCTGGAGAATGGGCTGGGTGTTCGAGGATCGAGAGGTTCGCCAGACTCAAAGCCGCAAGCGAAATACGAGTGATGAATACTGGCATTATCCTGATGTATGAATACCTCTTTACTTTCATTTCCTTCCCTTTCTCTCCATATTTTCAACCTTTCCAACACATTTTCTATGTATACAATGGAATCAACGTTTGTGTCAGGGTCGACACATTTAACAACTGGGGTGTCCTCAACCCCACCAGATGAGTGCCATTGTTTTGGCACTTATTGATTTGCGTACGATTGTCGGAAGCGGAGCCCCTGCTCGATCCAGGTATGTTTGTGTTGGTATTCTAAATAGAACCATGATTCGTCCCCTGTTAGAATATTGTGGAACTGAGTAGATCGTTGGGATTGCAGAAATGCACCCATGGATTGAGAGAATCATCCGTTGTAGTTTCAGCTCGGGAGACAGTTCGAAAGGGACATACCGGTTTGTGACCTTTCGTAATTTCAATTCATTTTTCAAAATCTTCTTCACAGTTGTCCTTGCGCAGGGTATTCGTGTCGCAAACCACCTTGTGGATGCGTGCGGATTTTCTGAGACGAGTTGCCGCAATTTTTCGCGAATTTCAACATTTTTTGGGAGTCCAGGAGGAGAGAGAGTGATAAAACGGAACCGATTTTGCTGTAATTCTCCGTAAATTCGAGAGATCGACGATTTTGAAGGGATGATCC